>CM071934.1:71073993-71459558 GCA_016081115.2 Rehmannia glutinosa | reverse complement strand
TCAAGTATATTTTACACGTATCAAAATCTCCCAAACTTAGCATTGCTCGTCCTCAAGTAAATTAAGAAAAATAATCTCAAGGGATACAAAGAACACACAAGAGAACACTATAAACATTCAATCTCATTTGACTTCATATCTAAGTAAACCATATTAAATTGCTCGAGAAGTCATCTTTCATAAGTTGAAGCATAATTAATACGCTCTCGGGTACTTGACATGTGATTCACAAAAGTAGTGTATCACTCATCTCTCAAAGTGTATGGTAAGTGTTTTACGCTCCAAAATCAATTAGGTGAATGTGGGAAGCTACCATAGGCTTGCAAATCGTCCCAACATCTCCGCCTTTTGTGTGCACAATTTAAGAATAAAAAAGGACTTTCGAGTAGGTTGTAATGTAGGCTCTTTGGTAGGGTAAAGAAATTTGGATTAGGTGACTTGACTTGAGCAAAGAATTTAAGCACACGAGACACTCCTGCTTAATTTTTATCATAAAACTATTCTTTCAAGATTTTCTTTTTTCCCATTCAAACTCCGCCCATTTTCTCTTTTTTTCATTCTTGAGGCCTTTTTGCATTCTTTTCTTTTTTCTTTAGCCTCAGCTCTCAAATTTTCACAATTTTCAGAATTTTTTCTTTTCTTTCTTTTGCTTCTCTTGCTTTCGATTTTCTCTTTTTTTTTTCAGAGATTTTCTTTCTTTTTTGAGCTTCATACATTCTTTATTCCTTCTAATCAAATCCATCTTTCTTTTTGCCAACCACATCTCTTTTTTATAAATTTTCACATCTCCCCAAACTTGTTCATTCTGCTTTTAAGCTCCAGAAATTTGGGATAAAATTATTTTCAATTTTAAAGATCAATGTGGCTAATAATAAAAGTTTTGGCTTAATATTGGGTAACTTCTAGGTATATGTAGGATTTTTAGGCTAAGTAGGCTAAACAAAGATGACCAATCATTTTCAAAATTGCACACACACATTGCTTGATATGAAGATGCGAGCAAGTTCTAGAGTTCTATCAATCATGAATGACACACTCGAGAACAAATAAGATGCATAAGATAAAAGCGGTTTAAGGCACAAAATCTCACGGACTTATTTTCGCATTATGCTCAAATACGATTTTCTTAATTATTGCCAAACAAATAAATAACATCTCACTCAATTATTCATCGCATTATTCACAAACATATGTCATCTCATAAAATTAAATGCTCATAGTAAAAATCATCAGAAAATTTGTGCTTTTCAAAAATCGGATTAAAAAACACACCTTGAAAATCAATTAAACGTACTAAGCGACAAGCATTACTAAAAATCAAATAAAAATTGAAAAATAATACAAAAATCGATTTGTTTTTGGCAAATATTTGTATGCTCTACATGCAATCCTAAATGCAATGCAAAATGTAAAAAGTACTAAATTATGCATTTTTGACAACCCCCGAACTTAGAATATGCTTCGTCACGAACATATGAAATTATCAAAAGTAAAGAAGAATCGTAATAAGTACTTACCACGGATCAACTGTCTTTGGTGGATGTGGGGGTAATAGCCTTGTGAATATGCCAGTCCACCGAGATAACATTTCGTGCATATCTTAACTGGCTAGCTGGGTGATAGCGCATCGAACCGTTGTGAGTCTTGCTTGTGGTACTCATCAGCGTAGCCATCAAGGCGATAAGTATCATCTATCAACTTGCGGATCGGCTTCCGCCTTTCTAGCCTATCACTTTCGTGATAAATGGCCGATTACCCTTGTCTGAAGTTTCGGCATATCCCTCATAGGCTCTATTGCTCTTGCTTGTGCGTGACCTTTATATTCACCTATCGGTAACCAATTACCCATATTTCTTTCTGGTCTCTAACTCTAGGGTTAGAGAGCCTAACTTTTGTTCTATCACTTTGATTTGCTTGATAATCTCGCTCATCAAATTGAAACATTTTCATAGAAGATAAAACAATCAAATCAATCGGTTTTGGCCTTGTGGCCTCGCATGTACCCTTAAAGCTAACATTAAAGTATTCGACCCAATAGGAGTAATCATCCCCCAAATACAAATTCCTCCCCTATCAGATTTTCTCACTCTGTCAATTAAGGGCTATCATAGCCCGACATTTAACTGCCTCTGTCTGACGCCATACACCAAATAATAAATAACTCATCTACTACATAGGTCCCTTTGCTTTCATCCCTAGTAAAAATCGTTTCGCTAATGCTCTTTGTACATAAGCGAATACGGGGTTTGAATGGTAGATGCCTTGAGGTACAGGCGTGTAGATTTGTTTTACGATTATCTCCTTCCAAAATCTATCATATCAAAATCCTCATGCTCATCAACCCATAAGCCGAAGTTCTATATATTTCATTTAAATCATCAATATACAACTTCTCGCTCATTTTGCTACTTGAGAGGCTGAATCCCCATCAAATTTCATTTTTCGAACTACTAATTTGAAACTACTCAAGAACTCAAGCGTATAAATCGAATAAGTAGATACTGTTAATAATTCATGCCAATCCATCGACAACATATAGCCCAAAAATATTCCAATAAACCCAATTAAAGATTAGGTTCATTAAGATACCTTGTATTTATCCATGAGTAAATAATAAGTATCACCCGTCTAGCCGATGTGTTTTATTAGGCAAGATGACATTGAGAGCTTTCGGTTCGCCAGCCGCGTATTAGGTGTGGCTCGGGTTCGGAACTCAGAAGTTCCCTTGTAACAAGTGTTTCTTCTTGTTTCTCTTTCTCCCCTAGAAGCCATGAAAACCAAATTTATGAGGTGAAAAAAATCTGAAATTTTGAAACTTTGAAATCCCCAAACTTGGTGTAGAACAGAAGAAGTTCAAAAGTTGAAGGCTTTAGGTGATGGGTTTCTTGAGAAGTTGAAGAATTTGTGTTTTTGGGGTGAGTTTTATAGTAAATTTGAAGATATTTGGAGCGTTCGAGAATTTGGGAAGATGTTCGAGTTGTAGGGTTTGGGTAGGAGAAAGTTGGAAAAATGGAGTTAAATCTGCGGTTGCCGACCGGTCGGGCGTGCGGCCATCTTGTAATGTCATCGGTCTGTTGTATCCCATTATGCTGCAGCCGTGTGGGCTGAAAAGGCACTGTTCACTCTGTCGCACGGCCTGGTCGTGTGACATCACAAGAGCCGTATGATGCAATTTTCCTTTTTAAGCAGGGAGTTTGCCGTGATGCCTCTACACACAACACAAAACTAAGCACAGGCGAAATTAAGTTAATACGAAAAATAAAATTGAAATTAAAAATTTAAACAAATTGAAGCGATTAAAAATAATAAAATTAGGAAATAAGTTGGGTTGCCACCCGCTAAAGCACTAATTTTTACGTCTTGACCAAACTTGATTTCTATAATCAGCGTCATTGAACCGTGTCGATTAAAATCACTGTGAGCCCTCAAAGTCTGTACCATCCATCCAGACGAATGATATTGCACTATTCTCCCGAATCGAGTACGTAAGCAGGAATTTGCCCTTTTGATGTTGGCCTCCCACTGCGATTTACGTCACGAATTCTTGTGTTTCTAGAGATTTCAATCTTGCATTTACGTTAAGTGTTCAAGCCCAGTGACCTATTCCTCGATCCACATACATCTTTGCTTCATCATTGTTCAATCTTTTACCACTTTTCTCAAGATAAAAGAGGATAACATCTCTTCTACATATGCTTTCTTTTCATTTGACTCCGCTTTGCTTTGATTACCCGTTAAATCCGGAGGTGGCTGCAAAATATTTTTATTGTTAGCATAAGAAAAAGTTTTCATGGTTTCGCAACCGGATGATAATGCTTAGGTGTGTGATTATTTCTACAATTGTTGTTGAAGTTTCTTTGTTGTCCCACAAAGTTAAACTTCTTCTTCAACAAGAAGCAGGATCTCTTGGAGTCACTTGATGTATCAGCATCCGGTTTCATATTTAACCACGGATACCTGTTGTGTGAGCATGGAGAACTTTCTCATCTAACCTCATACCACGTTGGACATTAGATCTCTCGGTGACCATTGATAACTATAATTTGCCATCTCCTCTAATTGTTCTAGTGCCTCTTACGGATATTTTCCTTAGCGATGCACCCCCAGGATGCAACATCTATTATCGTTCTCGTGTTGCCACTCAAACCATTATAAAAATCTTTGGACCTATTGGCGGTCGAATATCCATCTTGAGGGCACTTCCTTAGAAATTCTCGAAATCTATCCCATTCATATATAGTGGCTCTAGAATCTAGCTGCCTAAATTTAGCGTTTCAAATTTCAATTGCGACATTTTACTAGGGGAAAGTATTTGGCAAAAAAAGCGGCGACTTAGTTTAGCCCAATCTGGTGGTGGTGGTGTTACGGAGCATAACCATCCTTAGCCTTATCACGCACAAAGAATGCAAAAAGGCGGCATCAAATGATATCCTCAAAAACACCATTAATCTTATTATTGTGATTTCTAAAAATTGTGCGGATGCGCGTTTGGATCCTCAATGGCAATGCATGTTTTAGTGGCTATCCTCAAGAATCCTCGATGGATCTTCCATAATAGCCAGCTAGACCTAGAAAATTTCATACCTTACTTGCATTCTTAGGTGCATTCAACCTTCTTGTCCGGTTGTCTATTAATCATGCATCTATTTTGGTATATCATCGACTTGTTGATAGCTTGACCCCAAAATCTTTTAGGCGAACCCGACCGACTAACATGGTCTTGCCAGGCTTACTTGATTCATAACTGCGCTGCTCCCGTTCTCTTTGTGGAGTCCTTGCTATATAATTCATGCTTGCAATACCATTTTCAACACAATCTTGAGTTATTATCCCATTGATAAACTCGGTTCCCCTGATAGATCTTATCTTTATAATGGTTTGACTCTTCTCATTTTGAACTCTTCTCATCGGTGAGTATCTTCTGCGGTGTTTCATAACTTTTACACATGAAAATTGTCCATGTATATCTTAAATAGTCATCCCACCACCACTAAAGTGTATTTCTTTTCAGCGATGCTAGGCCTTATTGGACCAAATAAATCCGTATGCAACGGTCAATATTCTTGTTGAAGAAGGACTTGGCTTATCTTGAATGATGATTTGATTTTCTTTCCCATTGGCATGCATCACATATACTTTCTTTTTGTACAGCTGCGCAATACCTCTACAAGATGACTCCTTACAAAACATTTGATTTTCTTGAAATTTAAGTAACTTCGAACTTCTTATGCCACAACCAACTTGGTTCAGTGTACTCTTTGCTAGCAAACATGTCTTGGTGTAGCGATGAGACCAATCTCTTTGCACATATTATTTTTGTCTTGTTCCTCTTGACACTATTACATTTGCCTCAACATCTTTGATCGGCATATCCCGTATTGAATCCTGCTGGCTGTAGCCCGCTTGTCATAGAGTTGGGCGATGCTTAACGAGGTTGAAGTTGAGGCCTTCAACATAAGCGACATGTCGTGATCTCCAATCCGTATTTCTTGATGCACTTTGTGCCTTTGATCTCACAGGCTTCATTTTCTCCAAATATAACTTTAGCACCTCTAATCTCCTTGAATCTTGGCAGATTTTTCTTGTTCCACTGTCATATGCGGAACAACCACTATCCATGTACCCAGGTTCCTTGGCACTCATTTGTTCACTTGAACCTGCAATCAAGAAATCAATTTTTAGGTACCCATACTTGTGCAGGTCTGGGGGTTAGTCTATAAAAATGCTCCAATCAATCTATGCGGATGATCGACTCGAGAGGTTGCCATCTATCGATACTATAATCATAATGCACATTAGCAAATTGCTTAGGGTTTTAAGGATCATACAAGTTGTCTCTTTTGTGCAGCCATGCTGTGTGTGTTTTTAGCAATTGCTTTCTTGGGATAGTTATGAAATTTAAGTGTAGTGCTTGGATGCATATGTATCTTGATAGTAGCTCTTTGGCATTGGGAATGACCTTCGATGAGTTTGAGGTCTTTGCTATTTTGGTTTGTATCCATAGGTCTTTGTTGGTGTTTCACATTTCCAATCGACTTGGTTTGGATAGTTTCTACCATTCCCATCATATGTATTTTCTTTGATAAAATTTATGGGGTTTTTGGTAGCTCTTTTTGCCTCTTAAAGAGTATTTTACGTTTGGAGTCTGTTTTGAGGACCTATCTGAATTTCTTCTCAGCTGTCCTTTTAGCATACTCTACTGGCTTCTTTCCATTTCCTTTGTAACCAAGGCCAGTATGATTGTGATTATACTTTGGAGTAAATGTGGGTGCAACATTTGGTGTTTTGGGTTTTTGGAATCCTTCATTACTTGAAGATCCTTTTTCCAAAATCACTCTTGGAGTTTGACTATGCACAAAGGAATTAAATCTATGTCCATCTTGTCTCCACATTCTTTTGACTCATAATAAGTTCATCCAATGATTTGGATGCTTTTGTAAATAAGGGCAATCACATTATTGAGATCTTTTCCCTCTTTTTTCACGTAAGTGACTAACTCTACTAAGATCTTTGCATTTTTAGGCCTCGACTTAGAGTTCTCATCGGCTATGTGACTTCGAGTACTCAACTCATTTATCGGCTATGAGTTTTGGCTTTTAAATTTGGCTGTTTTCTCATTTAAAATTATGTGAGAGGTTTTAATGTCTTCCAAAATCTTTCATCATTTTGCCTAATGAATCATAAATATACGTGGGTGATGAAGTGTGTGTATCACAATCACTATCACACGAATCGAGAATGTGATGAGTTAGAGTGTACCTCATCTTCTTGATCTTATTGATCTTGTTCTTTGGCCATGAGGCGGATCAAGGCGTCTTCTCTATGTCACTTGGTAGTCGGCTTCACTACTATCTCCTGCTTGCTTCTTTGCACTTGGTCTCGGTCTCAGCGAACATGGCTTTCTTCTTTTCTGTCTTCTTTCCACTGAAGACTTTTCTTTCTTCCCGTTCTATACTTAGTGACTGGTGGATAGAAACAATCAACACAAAATGTCTGGTTATACGCAATTCCAACACGAGGTTCTCAACTCTCTCACGATCGGCTTTCTGTCGGTCCTTTGATTATCGGCTCTACGATTTTCAACTCTCTTGGGCGGCTTATCCTCCTTGCTTTGGAGGTCTTGAATGTCTTATGGAGGTCTCACCCTTGTTTCTTTTGTAGTTTTTATTAAAGAACTTGTTGAATCTCTTTAACATGAGGGCAATCTCCTCCTGGTCAATGGTCTCCTTAAGCTCGACTCTTTTCCCATCCCTGGCCAATAGTGCTGTTGTCTTTGGTACAACCATTTTAAGTCTTGCTTTTTCTTCTCGACTTAATCTCATGCCAGCTTTGAGGTCTAAGAATAGCTCATAATGGATGTTTTTGAGGGTCCATTGAATGTCTCGGGGCCATGACCTTCATTTCCCATTCGGTGGGATGGCTCTTAATATCTTCATACACGTCATACGTGTGTATTCTTTCCCAGGCGAAAGATCATTTGTTGTCTCTGTAAATGCGGCATCGGTGATCGAGTTTCACACCAAGCATTTTAAAATTTTCAAAATTTTGAAGCGACAATTGATTAGTTTTTAGTTTATTCTCCTTAATATGTTCGATCCTTCACAAATCGAGGTTAACTTTTCTAGATTTCTTTGGGCGATTGTCCAGCGGCTTGTAGAGTATATCCTTGGACACATTGTCCAGGTTATATTCTTTTCGATATTCATTTGTCCATTCGGTCAGTGGTTTTTTCAACCATGGCTGGTCTATCTTGGCAACCTCTCCTTGGTGCAGTGCTGCTCTTTTAATGATGTTGACTTTGTATATTTACGGTGGCCGTCCTTTATCACAAAGCCACATTTCATCATGTAAAGCGGATAGATGAGCTGCATGTCGAATTTTCGAGTCATCAAACTCTTCCCACGGTAAATATTGGAATACGAGTTAGGTTTGCTTCCATGATAATAACTTTGCTTAAAAGATGAAAGACTTTGAAAAACACAAGTGTTAAAATATTTTGAAAATATAGAGATCTAGTTCGATAACCGGTCTTGCGGAAAGACTCAATGAACTAGCTCATTACCGATACCACTTGTAGGTCCCCAATGGGTGTGGTGTAAGGTTTAGAAGGGGTTGAATAAACCTTGCCAAATTTTTTATTTTAGTCCTTTTAAGACTGTTCCATGAGTTGACTCAAATCAGTTGTGTCCTTGGGGGGACAACGAAGTTGGGCTATTAGTTACTCACTCAACAGACTCGATAGAGAGCGAATCTTAACTTAGTTGATTTGGTTTTTAGCAATGAAAGACTTAACACCCATTGATTGATTTAAAAGCTTGTTTTAACACTTTTTCAGCACTTAGTTATTTATCGGTTGGATAAGCGATTTAAATAGTGTGGATATAAAAATAAGCAGGAATGTTAGTCTTTGAAAGTAAATCGACACAAATATTTTTATAGTGGTTCGAAGATGGGGCAATTCTTAATCCACTCTTCTCCAACTCTTGGAGGAATCCACTAAGTAACATATCAAGTTACAAAGCAGTGAACAGTCTAGAGACAACCTTGATCACACAGTTGGGTTCTACTGCGACTCAGCTTCTTCATGGCAGATGCCTTGCTACTTCAACTCACTTTCAAGTCCTTGGATTTGATCACGAAGCCCTCCAACAAACTTGAAACTTGGTTCGACCTTGAACCTTTCTACAATCCTTCAACTTAGAAAGTAGACCCCTTTTTGATCTTCAAATTATTTCCTCTTCAACTGATTGAAGTTATCTCTCCTTCACAGCTTGTGTTGGATCGAGTTTCTTTGAGTTTTAGGCTTGAGAAATATCTTGAAGTGCTTTGAGAATATTGCAGGTTAATTTCTTGAATATTGCTTGCTCTTTCTAGGTTCAGGTAATCAAGGTAACCTTTTCTCAAATGCTTCCTCAGCCTTTTATAGTGCACATTTCAAATTTTCCCATTGAAGAGATAGGCTAGTTTTAAATGTCACTTTGTGTTCGTTGGCTTGTCTTTTCTTGGTCTGCAACCCTTGTGATGTTGACCCTTCCTCGTATTAAATGGCATCGCAGCCTTGCAGGTTCTGACATAAGTTGCAGTGCTTTCCATTGGCTTATTCCTTTTTCATATTTCTGGGCCAAATACTTTAAGACCTGGCAACTTGGACGTATTACTATATCGAGCAATATTCTTGACTTTATTCCAACGGATATAATTCAGTTGTCTTGACTTAACTGCTGCCTTTACCACAGGTGACTTGAGTCTTCTCCAATCATAAGATTGACTCAACTATCACTTCAACTGATAGACTTGGCTTCTTAAGTTGACTTGACTGACACTTCACACAGCTCTTCCTCAGCTGGCTCTCCTTTAGTTGAGTCCTTGACTTCCTTCCTGGCCATACTCAACTGACACACAACAAAGTCTTTATTCCACTCTGCAGTTGACTTCTTGTAATCTTGACTTAGCTGACTTCACTTAGCTCTTCCGGTCCTATCTATTACAATATAGAATTACTAGGAAAATGAGGTGCCAACTTCCTAGTCTAAGTTTTACATGGTATCATCAAAATATAACAAATAAATTTCTTAACGATTTAGGAACTCGACAATATAATACGCTTTTGCATATTTAAATGGGCCAAACACTTTAAGACACAGCGACTTGGACGTATTACTATATGAAGTAATATTCTTGACTTTATTCAACGAATCTAAGTCAGTTGTCTTGACTTAACTATTGCCTTTACCCTAGGTGACTTGAGTCTTCTCCAATCATAAGATTGACTCAACTATCACTTCAACTGATAGACTTGGCTTCTTAAGTTGACTTGACTGACCCTTCTCACAGATGTTCCTCAGCTGACTCTCCTTCAGTCGAGTCCTTGATTTCCTTCCTGGCCATACTCGGTGACACACGTGAAGTCTTTATTCGATCCACGATTGACTTCTTGTAATCTTGACTTAGCTGACTTCACTCAGCTCTTCCGGTCCTATCTATTACAATATAGAATTACTAGGAAAATGGGGTGCTAACTTCATAGATTAAGTTTTACATGGTGTCATCAAAATCTAATAAATAAATTTCCCTAACGATTTAGGAACTGACAATGTTCCAAAAGACCAAATCTCTATAGTACGCCTTGTGGAGATTACAAATCGATCGATACATCCATATGGGTTGATGTTAAATCGGATATCCTAGATTTTAAAAATCGAGAAGTCTTATCGATGATTGGGCATCGGTATGAGGATTGCGGCGGTACCCTCGATCTTACAAAGGATGGATTCATCTTACTCCATTAGATGAGTCTTGAAGGATCCGTTAAGATTGCATGGATATGACGAGATCGGAAATGAAAAAGCAGTACGTTCTGACTAGAGAGTTATTGAAAGAAATTGTTGATAATATGGAAAAGTTATTCAAAATCCAATTTATAGGCAAAGGCTATTTTGAGGATTGGAAGAAGAAAAAGAAAAAGATACAAACAAGCCCTCTGTTGCCTCGAGTTACATGATATTTGTCATATTGTGAATATATCAAGTTGTTCAAAGTGAAAGACCGATGGATGTCAAGGTGGAAGATAAAGAAGCTTCATAACTATTCTTTGGGAAAATACCAAGTCCTTGGAGAGAAATGCTCATCGGGAATACAAGAGTGCGGTGGAATGTTTTCCGGAGTTGTAGAGAAAATACAAGGATTTCCGGATACCCTCAAAGACAAGAAACAACTTCAAAGTTTTCTCGGAGTTGTTAATTTTGCGGAATATTTATAAACAATCGGCACATTACAAGAGGTGTTTAGCCCGTTACTCAAAAAAAGATGCTATATTTAAATGGAAGATGAACAATATTAACAAAAATTTGTTTGGATCTCACTAATGCAAGTGTACAAGATAGTTTATAGGATAATGGCAAGCAAGGTCGCAATCCGTAGGGGATTGACATGAAACACTTAGTCTATAATAATATCGCATTCCAATTTTATTAGGCGACCAAAAAATCACAAGTTTTATAAAAATCGAAAAATAAAAATAAAAAGAAATAAATTTGAAACCCACAAGTATTTTCAAAAATCACGAAGCAACCCTAGGCACATAATCTCAACATACTTCTTCAATATTAAATATAATTAATGTTTCACAAAACCAATTCATGCGTTTCTATGGGTTCATTCCTAAACTAGTTTATTCCTCCTCCTCCCGTTGGCGGAAAAATAGTAGATTAATAATAATTGAGGTCTCTCGATATATCATAACTATTATTAGCTCCCAGCGGATCTTTGAATTGAAATACTCCCCACAAATAGGAGTAGTCTCGATACATTACCCTATTTATATGCGGAGTTTGATTTTTGTCTTGCTAGAACTCACCTCCCGGATTATGGACTAACAAGTATGACATGCAAATTATTGGCCACATAATCGACAATTAAGAATAAGCACTAAATTCATAAATTAGAACACACGAATCAATTAAGAAAATAATTAATTAAGATTTAACATGAATCCACGAGTTTTGATTATGCCTAAGATCCAAAAGATTAGTCAAACATTGATAACAAATTCATAGACAAACTTGAAATCAACATTGTGACATCGTTTAAGCACGGACAAGAGATCTAAACTAAGAAGAAAACTCCTTATTGTCGGGATGGATTCTCCTTCCAACCCTTTGAAACTCTTGTGTACAGTAGATGCAAAGGGTTTGGAAGGAGCTAAACTAAGAAATAAGACCTTTAATCTTGTAATCTTGTGCATTTTGGTGTATTGTATGTTGTATGAATGTCTCTATTTTAGTGTAGCCCTTGGGTCCTTAATATAGGTGCTTAGGGTTCGAGTAGAAGAAAGACACAAAAATCCACCACGATCGATCGCCGACGACCGTGTGGCTTTCACCGCACGGCCACTCCATCGGCCGTGTGGCATGGTTTTGCCCTGTTTTCTTGCAAACACTTCACACGGACATGTAGCTCTACGGTTAGGGCACACGATCATATGGTCTCACCGCGTCATTTGTGTGACTAGTTTTTGAAGGTCCCCGAGGGTGTGGTGTAAGGTTTAGAAGAGGGGTTGAATAAACCTTACAAAATTTGAACTTTTAGTCTTTTAAGAATTTCAACAGAGTTAACTCAAATCGATTGTGTCATTGGGGGACACTAGGTTGGCTATATTACGCTAAGTTACCCATTTGAAACGACTTCGATATAATTGTTGATAGTATAACTTGGCTGCTTAAGCTAACCTTTGGACTTTAGTTGATTTGGTTTTTAACGGAAAGGCGTGACACCCTTTTGATTGATTAATGCTCATTTTTAACACTTGTTTTAGCACATGTTATTTATAAGTTGGATTTGAAAATTAACTACAACAGATATAAAAATATATGCAAGAAAGTAAATGCTGAAAGTAAAATGACACAAGTAATTTTTATAGTGGTTCGAGGATGGGGAAATTCCTCTAATCCACTCTTCTCCAACTCTGGAGGAATCCACTAGGTAGCAGATCAAGTTACAAAGTAGTTCTTAGTCTAGAGACAACCTTGATCAAGCGGTTGGCCTCTCGTGACTCGGCATCTTCACAAGACAAGCGCTTGCTACTTTAGCTCACTTTCAAGTCCTTGGATTTGTTCACACAGCCCTCAACAAACTTGAATCCCCTGTTCGACCTTGAACCTTTCTACAACTCCTTCAACTTGGAGAGTAGACCCTTTTTGTTCCTCAAATGCCTTCCTCTTCAAGCTGGTTGAAGTTATATTTTCTTCGGCGTGTGTTGGATCGAGTATCTTGAGTTTTAGGCTTGAGGAATTTTATGAAAAGCTTTGAGAACATTGCGGGTTATGCTTGCTTGACAATAGCTTGATTTGTTCGTGCTAGGTTACGGTCGAGGAAGGTAACCTTTTCACAATTGCTTCCTCCGAGTCTTTTATAGTGCTCATTTGAAAATTTGCCCATTGAAGAGATAGACTATTTTCAAATAACACTTCTTGTTCGTTGGCTTGTCTTTTCTTGTACGCAGCACTTGTGATGTTGACCGCTTCCTAAATATTTAAATGGTTCTGCGACTTTACGGGTCTAACACAATCTTGATGTTTCCCATTGGCTTATTCCTTTTGGATGTTTACGGGCCAAACACTTTAAGACTGGCGGTTTGGACATATTACTATATCGAGTAATTTTCTTGACTTCCTTCTAACGGATCAATGTCGATTGTCTTGACTTATTGGCTTTGCGCTTTACCACTTTGTGACTTGAGTCGCTCCAATCATAAGATTGACTCGACTATAATTTCAAGCGATAGACTTGACTTTTTCATTGACTTAGCTGACACTTCCTCAAACTTCACACAACTCTTCCTCAGCTGGCTCTCCTTTAGTCGAGTCATTGTCTTCTTTCTTGGCCATACTCAGCTGACACACATCAGAGTCTTCAGTCTAGTCTGCAGTTGACTTCTTGCATTCTTGACTTAGCTGAGTTCAGTGAACTCTTTCAGTCCTATCTATTACAATATAAAATTACAAGGAAAATGGGCTGCCAATTTCCTAGTCTAAGTTTTACATGGTATCATCAAAATCTAACAAATAAATTTCCTAACAATTTTTTCTTTTTTGATGATGCCAAAACTTAAACAAACAATAAATAAACAGCAAACACAAGCAGTGCAGTAATAAAGAATGTATGCTTTGAATAATCAATTTTATTGATCATAACATTCTTGTCCTTTACGAATTTGTTTACAAAGAGTAACAAAACTCATACAAATATTGCATTACAAAGTGTATCTAAGTTGGGTTATAAAGAGGATAAATATTACAAGGAATTTCTCAGAGCAATATTACAGGAAAAACTTATAGCTATGTATTTACAGCTAAGTAAAATACATGAAGGGGTTTACAACTCTCTTCAACGCCTTGGCTGCTTTCTTCTTCCCTCTTCTTCATCAGATCTCCTCCTCTTCCTTTCCTCTTCCTCCTTCTTCTTCTTCTCATAAGATCGCTTAACCGCAGGGTCATCCCTTCACTGCCTTTCCTCCCATTCGCGAGTTGTTAGAACATTTTCAGCTTTCTGTCCCTTTATTGCTTTAGCATTCTTGCGTGCAACTTCCAGGTTAGCAAGATGATCATATCCAACCCATTATATGAGTCCCTTCTTCTATGGATCCCCATACTTGATGTCTTCTGGTTTTGGCCACGGTTGACTACTTCTCCCACTGCCACCATGTCTTATCAGCTCTCTTTCCTCTGGGAGTGTATTGCACTGGCGCTTTCGATTTTCCAGCTGAGTGACTGCTGGAACTTGGCTGCTTATTAGCCATCTTGCATAGATCAAGTCCTTTCTCCCAGTACAGATCCCAGGCTTGTGGTAGAGTCATGTCTTGAAAATATCCTTCTGTATCTAGAGTTTGGAATTCCTTTAGCGGTTTAGGCTCAGATCCAGCATCAGGCATGGAAAATTCTCTCGTGGGTTTTATTGCAGGGTAATCCTTTCCGGCTGGAGGACCATCACATTATGCGCGCAGATTTCTTTTCAGCTATCTTCTCAAACTCAGCTTCGATGGCTTTTCTTGATTCTTTCATGGCCATCTCAGCTTTCTATTTCACTGACAGCTCTTATGGTAGTTTGCTGAGAATCGAAGCAGTAACATCTCCTTGCTAGGGGGTTTCAGCAAACATGAGTTTCAAAGGGGGGTTCTTCAAGCTTTCTTCCCCCTTTGCTGATTCTCCCTTCTTCGCCTCCTTATTACTCCCTTCAGCTTCACCTTTCAATTCCTTTAAGGCCTCATCTTCCCACTTTTTGGCATCATCACCAAAAAAAATGGGTTAGGCGAAAAATAAGCCACTCGAGATGAAGTCAATCAATTTGTTTTGTCGAATTCTATTTGATATCTACTTTGGAGTAAATTTGTGTGCGGGACTACATTTGTGTGGCCTTTGACTCGACTTCTAGCAACTTCATCTCTCGCCGTAAGAGAAGATGAACTTCTAGTTCATGCTCTCTTCTAGTCACGGCAATTTCACTTTTATGTTGCAAGTTGGAGCAACTCCATGTCCCACTTATGGGATTCTTCAATTTTGATCATGAATTCTCTCTTGCCTCTCTGAAATTTTGAATTATCCGAACTCAAACCAACGACTTTGCAAAAAAGCTTTGAAATAACGGACTGCTCTAAGCGCATTGAAGTTTGTTGTGGAGCCCATTCCACGATGTGTAAGACAACTCCTCAAATATCTGCGCCCGAAAAGTCACATCACGCGTTGTCCAAACGAAGATCCAACGATGTTTGGTGGTATTCCATCTTCTTAATTTCATCACATATCTCTTTTTAAAGCATTCACGAACTCAATTTTGAAGGCGACTCTTCTTCCACCACACTTTGCATCAAAATCAAAACCTATAGGCACAATTGTATCGGTGGGAATAATGGGCTCTTCTTGCACAGTGTATTTCTCTGTTCTCTGCGGTCCCGGCCGACCATGTATGCGGCAATTCAAGCGTGAAAGGGAAGGCGTTTTCAAGCGGTCGTCTCTAACAAGAGGGATCCCCGAAGGTCCACGGCTGGGGGCCTTTCCTTCTCTTGTTGCAAAGTTTCGACTCTCTACGTGCCTCAGTGAGCCGGCATCATTGGCGGATAACGCAATTGTGGGAGCCTACGATAGAGCTATTTGAGTTATTCTTTGCGTTGTGGTAGCACTTGCGGTGACTTGTGTTCAGTGGAAGCGATTGAATCGATCCCTTTCGGTGGCGAGCCTCAAATTGTCTTAACAGCTTCATCGGTCTCAGTGGATTTTTTCCTTTTGACGTAACGGGTCCTCAACTCTCTTAACAACATCATCGAGTGTGATGTGGCTTGAGGCAATGGCTCATCATCAAGATTGAATCTCATCGGAGCTGTCTTATCACTAACATTGCTCCGTGAGTTAAGAACATCCTCAGCCTCGTTCTGCGTAGAATCTTCATGATGTGTGGACTCGACTTCATCCACTGATCCCAGAAAAGATGTATCAATATGTTATTGGGAATCATGAAGGGTGCTGATCTCCTCTTCTTTACCAGCTCCCTCAACTTGAGGAATGTTCTCCTGTTCTGGTTCCTTACCTAAGGAAGTCTCAACCTCCTTTAGGCCCTCATTACCCCCAGCAGTCTCAACCGCTATGGGTCCTTCTACATTCCTTTCGATAGACTCAGCTACCTTGCAGTCTTTAATGGCATCTTTTGGAGTCTCAAATCCTAGGATTGCACTTTCATGGCCAAGAGTCTCAACTCCCGTGGCCTCTTTCCCATCCTTTGCATTAGATGCATCAGCAGCTTCATCGGCCTGCACGTTAGAGAAAATCTCAGCTGGAACAATCTCAACCGTTCGAGCTTCGTTAATTTCACTCTGCTGATCAGTTGTTTGCTCTCCTTCACCTCCAACTTTGTAGAGTTGTCTCCCACAACGTCCTCCGACCTAGCTGTGGGGTTACTCAGCTCCTAAGATACGATTGTGTTCTTTTGAGTAGTCAGCCATTGGGGCAGGTGTCTCAAAACCCTCTTGGGGTAGGCAGACTAAGTGCCCGCGTTCCCAGCTTCATCGTCGTTCCCACGAGAGCCATCTTGAGAATGCACGAGGGGGCGTGGTCACATCAATAACGATTGCAATCTTAATTGCCCTCCCGATGGATCGGATCGAGGAGAGATTTTGGAAGACACTCCTGGACCTTCTTGAAGATTATGCTCGTGCATGGATCATGATTCTTTGATGGCCTATTGTAACTCGACCTTTTCAACTTTCGCGGTTGAGTCCTTCTCTTCCAGTTACTCTTGTCGATTGACTCCATGAGATGTTCATGGGTTCGGTTTGCATACACATCTTCAATTTCTCCATGGCTTTGGCTTTCTCCAGGGCTCTCTCCTTATCATCCTCTTTTATAGCACGAAGGGCATCCATGCAGAACTCTTCATCCAGGGAAAATTGGACAGACATATTCCCAAGGAAGATTAGAAGCTCCCCCTCTTCTTCAATAAACTCTGGATGAGCAAATTGCTGTCTCGAGTAGTCTAGCTTCCATCTTTTCCAATCCCTTAGCCTCTGCTGGATGTCTGGATAGACTGGAGAGTACATTATTAAATCGTCATCATTTTCTTTGGCCTCTGGAATAGTAGCCAATGGAGCTTGCTCCTCCTCGGGTTCCAGTGCATCAGTTTGAGGGGGTGAGACAACCTTTTCATTATGAGCCTTGGCTGTCTCAACTCCTTCTGTTTCCTCAGCTGTTTCCCGGGCAGCTGGGTCTTCAACACTCTGCTGATATGCATCACCAGTCTTCATGGTCTCATAGGGTCTTTAACACTCTGCTAATATGCATCAGCAGTCTTCGAGGTCTCATCAATATTCTCTTGAGACTGCTCCTCTTGAGCATCAGCAGTCTCATCTGGCTTTTTCAGTGAAATCTTAGGACTGTTGTCTTCTCCATTCGACTTCTTAAACAATAAATCTTCGCTTTGTGGGAACCAGAGGAATTTATGGTTCTACATTTTGAGGCTCTTCAAGGGTGAAGGCCTATTTTCAATATCACTTTTATTTAACGCAGCTGCCTTTCGAGACTTGGCAGTGCGCATTTTCTTCATAACTGGAGAAGGAAGTTGGGGTTAGATCTCGATCTCAAGGCTGGGGGTAGGGGCATGCAATTCGGCTGCGAGGCGGTGCGTGGGGTTTGGCTTCTAGGGGCGGTGCCTTCTTGGTTTTGGCTGGGAGGAGTAGGAGTAGGTTTTTTCTTCTTTGCAGCTCTCTTCTTGAAATAAGCTTAGGGAGAGAGGCGAGCCGGTCGAATCAGATCTTTTGCGGGGTTAGGCGATTCCCCCTCTGGTATCGGCTTTCCTTGCATGAGCCTTCTTCGTGCACCAGAGGTTAGCCTTAAACATCCTCTTATTTTCATGAAAGGGCTTCCCATGGCGCAAGGCGATCCCCTTAATATCCATCAAATGGCCAATGGCTGGAGCCATACCCTGAGGAGCAACCAAAAGTCCCATCCTCCTTGAATGACTTGTTGAGAACATTTTGACAAATTCGGCTGAAGACAAACTCAGCCCAGTTAACTTTCTTGTCCTGCATAATCACAACCATCACCATTAGCTTAGTCCGTGATAGCTGGTTGAAGCTTCTGAACTTCATGTCTACACATTTGGACACAATGTCCATTAGCTTATGGTAGTTATCTTTGATAAACTCCTTCTTAGTTGTATAATGACTTTAGCAACATACTCTGGTTTCGCAATCTCTTTCCAGGCTGCAGCCAAGTTAATGTCCTTCTCGGCTACATTCTTCAAACCTTCAGTCGGCAGAAAACAGTGTTCAACAAGGTCCTTAGCAGTGATTTTGATGTCCTTGCCGTGAACGGATGAGCGAATCATCGTCATGCACTTCTGCGTTCACATAAAACATGGCAACTTCCTCCAAATAAGTGTGCGTGAACTCCATTGAGAGATAGTCCTTCAGACTGAACTTCTCAAGCTTTGAAACTATCTTCTTCACCAGGGCCTGATCAACCCCTTAAAATCCACTGAAGCCATTTTCAGAGAGATTGAACGGTGAAATATGCAAAAAACTTGATCTTTGATTATAGGGTTTGAGCAGTTCGAGAGAGAATTTCTTCTTCTTCTAAGATGAGTGTTTGTGTGAGGAGTAGGGGTGGGCATTCGGGGTCGGGTAGTTGGGTACCAACCCGACCCGATCGGGTTTTACCCGATTGGGTCGGGTATTTTCATGAAAAGGTCGGGTATCGGGTTCGGGTAACCCGATACCCGATATCATAATTTTAGGGTCGGGTGTCGGGTAGTAAATTACTACCTGATCGGCTATTTGGGTACCCGATTAATAAATTAAAAACATAAAATAAAAAATAACCGCGTCTTTATCCCTTTTGAGGAGAGGAGCGAAAAAAATTAAAGAAATGTGGCGGCAAAAAAGGTGAAGAGAAGGGCCTCGCCCGGTCTGAAAAGACACGTCTCGCTCCATTTTGAAATCGTTTTGACATTCGAAGCATATGCTATAGATTTATGAAGCACTCAGATGTGAGAAATTGATAAGAGCCTCAAATTTTTTCTTTCATTTTGAAGACATTGACCTTAATGTTTCTGTTCTATCCCTCTTAAATTCCATCCACGCAACTTTCAACAACAGTGGGTAAAGCTTGGTGGGCTTGGATGCTTGGTGGCTTATTGCTCATGGTGGTAGTAGCAAACTACTAGGCTAGTAGTGGGTAAAGCGACAAACCCTTCCATCTTCAAAAAAAAAATTCCATAAAGAAGATGGCACAATGATTCATGAAAACCTGATATTCGATATGCCGGTACCCAAATTATTTTGGGTGCCCAATTTTGAATACCGATATTTTCGGTTGCGGGTAGCAAATTTTGCTACCCGATAAATTGGGTACGGACCGATCTACGAACTCGAGCTACCCGACCCGATGCCCACCCCTAGTGAGGAGAGAGAAAATGTAAATTTGGTTTATATGGGACTTGAAAGGATGATTTTGGAATTTGAAAAATTTGATCAAAATCAACGGTCAGGATTGACTCTTCAAAACCGCATTAATTTCCCCACATTAAATGCAATAGCATTTATATCCAATCATATGGTTTACGGTGCAGCTTTTGTACTGACAGTCATAATTACACTGACGTCATCCTTAAAAACATTCCCGCTCGAATAAAACAACTGCGTTTTTGTCACTTAGCACATAAATGATTCAGCTATCATCCAAAGTAACTTAACTCTGTTTCTCTCTTCACATTAGATCATTCTGCTGTCAGCTAACTCGATACAGCCTACTTTCCGACTTGGCTGTTGTGTGAAACTTGCTCATTTCCATTCTCTTTTCTTTTGTCTCTACTTGATTTGAGTCTTCTGAGTATCCTAACTCAACTCAATTAACCCTAACTCATTCTTGAGTTCTTCAAACCTTGATTCACATAATGGCTTTGTGAATATGTCAGCTAACTGCTTATCAGTTGAGATGTATTCCAAGGTGATGTTTTTCTTTTCAACATTATCTCTTATAAAATGATATTTGACATTGTTCTTGAATGCAACACTGGATTCTGAGTGATTGCAATAGCACTAGTGTTATCACACATAATTGGAATTTCTCTTTTTTCAATATCATAGTCTCTCAGCTGCGTCTCATCCATAAGACTTGGAGCTGTACTACCCACAACTATTACTTTCTTGTCAAACCGTGGATGTAGCTATTGAATTTTGTTTCTTGCTAAACCTGAAGTACTCTTCCTATCAACTCTACATCCAGCATAGTCAGAGTCTGAGTATCCTACCATCTTGAATCCTCCTTCCTTTGGATACCATAAGCCAACTTCTTGGAATCCCTTCAAATATCTTAGGATTCTCTTAGCTGCAGTCATGTGACCTTTTCTTTGGTGCGCAGAAATCAACTGCATATACCCACTGCAAAGGTGATGTCTAGCCTGCTTGCTGTTAGATAGAGTTATGATCCAATGAGGGCTTTATATCTGGTTTGATCAACAACGTTGTCATCTGCATCCATGTCCATCTTGACTGATGTATTCATAGGAATCTTCACTGATGACTTCTCTTCCATACCAAACTTCTTCATTAAATCTCTGGTATAATTTGTTTGGCTTATGAAGGTTCCATCCTTCAATTGCTTCACTTGAAGTCCTAAGAAGAAAGTCAGCTCTCCCATCATGCTCATCTCAAATTTGCCTTGCATGAGGTTTGAGAACTTGTCACACAACTCTTTGTTTGTGGATCCAAAAATGATATCATCCACGTATATTTGAACAATCAGTATACTCTATCCATCTTGAATCCTGAAGAGTGTTCTATCAACCTTGCCTTTGGTGAATCTATTGTCAATTAGAAACGAGATAATGTATCATACCATGCTCTTGGTGCTTGTTTCAATCCATACGATTGCTTTGTTGAGCTTGTAGATTTTATCTCCAATAGTTTTCTCTTTCAAAACCTGGAGGTTGTTCAACATAGACTTCTTCTTCTAGAAGTCCATTTAGAAAAGCTCTCTTCACATCCATTTGATATACGGTGAAGTTCTTATAGCATCATAAGCAAGAAACATCCTTATTGCTTCCAATGCTGCGGCGAGTAAAGGTTTCATCAAAATCTCTATCTTCTTCTTGGCAATACCCTTTGGCTACCAATCTTGCTTTGTTTCTCACAACAGATCCTTCATCATTCCTCTTGTTTTTGAATACCCACTTAGTACCAATAACATTTTGGTGGGTTGGTCTTTGAACTAATTCCCATACTTTGTTTCTTTCAAACTCGATTCGATTTTTTCTTGCATGGCTGAATCGATGTGTGTCTTCCAATGCTTGAGACACATATTTAGACTCTATTTGGGAAATAAAACAAGTGAACATTGCTTCATCCTATGCTCTGGATATGGTTCTTATGCCATCCTAACATCTCCAATAATTAACTCAGGTGGATGGTCTCTCAGTCATCTCACATCAGGTTGGGGTAAGTCTCGGATTCAAATAGTCTTGCGACTAAGTTGTCTTAAACAACTTCTTCATCTTCATTCAAATTGTAGACCTTCCCGGTTGTCTTTGAGATTCAAATATCTCATCATCATTAGGGTTGAGTGCTTTCACTTACCTTCAATATAAGGACTTTTCTGCATAGTTGGCTGATTCTGCTTATCAGCTAACTCATCAATGTCTTCTCCATTCACATTAGGTTCATAAAAAACCATATGGATAGACTATTCTGTGACCATAGTCCACTTGTTCAGCACTCTATAGGCTTTACTCTCAGCTGAGTATCCTAAGAAGATACCTTCATCAGCTTTAGCATCAAAAGCCTTCAAGTTGTCTTTGCAATTATTGTGGATGAAGCATTTACATCCAAATATCTTGAAATATCCAGCATTTGACTTTCTCCCTATCCAAATCTCATAGGGAGTCTTGGTCAATTGCCCGTTAATCATGCATCTATTCTGATTGTAGCATGTTGTATTTATGGCTTCAACCCAAAATCTCTTAGGCAATCCAGCTTCAGCAAACATTGTCCTTGCAGCTTCTTTGAGAGTTTTGTTCCTTCTTTCAGCTACTCCATTCTGCTATGGAGTCCTTGCTGCTAATAACTCATGAGCAATACCATTTTCAACACAATACTAAGTTATAATCCCATTGACAAACTCAGTTCCCCTGTCAGATCTTATCTTTATAATAGTTTGACTCTTCTCATTTTGAACTCTTCTCATCAGCTGAGGTAACTTGATGAGAATCCATGGACGAAGTATCCAGTAACAGTGCCAGTTGGTCTGATAACACGGGCTCAAGCAAGGAAATTTAAGGATGCGCTCAATGGGTTGATTCAAGTTGTGCAAAAGGAGACCGAGAGTGCTTTGCCAACAGAGGAAGAGGTTCGGGTGGTCCAGTTGATTGGCATCATCAACATTACGGAGTCCACCTCAGACCGAGCGAGCTAAGGATGCCGAGAATATGAGTCACTTTGTGTCATGAAGACATTGTAACCAAGTATCATTAGTGTCTTGTGTTCGATTATATTAGTTAGTTGTAATTTTCAATTATTTTGGAGTTGTTTTGATGTTTAGAGGCCAAGAAAACCTTTAGGGCCGCGCCTTAGGTTGTTATTTTGAGTTCGGGACGAAAAGGAGGTCGAAACAGGGCGTGCGCAGGGCAACACGGTCTGGCCGTGCTCACGGACATGGTCGTGCTTGGCAGCATGGCCTAGCCGTGTCGAGGTAACACGGCCGTGCTACAATGGTTGGGTCGAGTTCAAGTTCTAGAGAGCAAAACAGCCTGGCCGTGTCAGGCAACATGGTCGTGCTGCGATTGAAGATTTTCGTCCGGTTTCTAGCGGAGAACACGACCATGTCGCAAGACGCTGAGTTGACTTTTTCGCATTTTTTTCAGTTTTTGAGTTTCCTTTTTCGGTTTAAGTTGTTTCCTGTAGGATTAGGGTTGGATTCCTTATAAGGGTGAACACTTATTGTTTTTCATTATCGGTGAATACAATTAATCTTTTACTCTCAAAATTGAGTGTTTCTCCAAGTGCTTCAAGATTTGTGTTCTTGTTGCAATTATCGACTTATCAGGAAATAATCCATAATTGCTTGTGGCGTCTTCGCATACCGAGGTTCTTGCTTTGCTATTCAACGGGTCGAGGTTTTCACCAATTTAATCGAACTAGTGAAGATCTTGGGTTAACAACATATTATTGTTGGGTCGTATGCACAATTGTTGCTCCGGTTCACATCAGTTGGTAATCAGAGCCATCTAGCAAGGTTAAGTCTATCCTTGTTCTTTAATTTTTGCTATTTTCCAGAATTTCTCATAAACCCTAGTTCTTGAAGGGTACAAAAAAAATCGAGTTGCACAAAAAAAAATCAGCGGGTAAAGAATCGTAAACCGTGTGTAAAAAAAAATTTAAACCCTAGTCTTCAATTTCATCTTTTACGATCCGTTGATTGGTTTGGTAATTCTCTTGGTGTGTTGACGCGTACTTGCGACTGTCTGATTGGTTTATAATCGTGACAAGTGCGGGTACTTGGGGATTGTGAGTTGAGTGATACACGAGTGTATACACGTGAGGGAGTGATTCAAACATAATAGATGAAAACCGACAACCATTGGAGAAGTTTGATATGGAGACACTTGCAAGTCTCATGAAGAAAGTAATGATCGAAACATACGGGGATCCCAAAGAGGCGCCGCAAAAAAGAGGAGCCTGCTACTAGGGCGAGGAGGCCCAAGAGTTTTGAATTGGAGGAGTGGGCAGATGAGCTGGATGATTATGATTCCAAAAGGGAGCAAAATTACAATTCGGGTAGAGATCGGCGCGGAGAGAGGGGTGCTCGAGGACGCGAGGATAACAATTTGAGTAACATCAAAATGCAAATCCCCTCATTCCAAGGGAAAAGTGATTCAGACGCCTATTTGGATTGGGAAAGGAAAATCGAGAATGTGTTCGATTGCCAAAATTATTCCGAATTGAAAAAGGTAAAATTGGCGTCAACTGAGTTCTCGGATTACGCAAATGTGTGGTGGGATCAACTAATGGTTTCAAGGAGGAGAAACGGTGAGCGGCCAATTTCTACATGGGAGGAGATGAGGAGTTTGATACGACGTCGTTTTGTTCTAAATCACTATTATAGGGGCGTCTATCAAAGGTTGCAGAGGTTGACTCAAGGTTCAAAGAGTGTGGAGGACTACCACAAGGAGATGGAGATGCTTATGGCAAGGGCAAATATCGATGAGGACCCGGAGGTGACTATGGCTAGGTTCATCGCGGGTTTGAACACGCCCATTGCGGATACCGTCGACCTACATCACTATGTCGATCTCGAGGAGATGGTGCATATGGCGGTGAAAGTGGAGCAACAGCTCAAGAGGAGGGGTTTCAACTAGCAAGCACCAAACTCTAACTCCAATTCATGGAAGTCAAACACCAACAAAAAGGAGGAGCAGAGTTCGAAGGTGGCGGATCAAAGGGGAAGGGCGCCCTAGCCTAAACCCGCAGGTAAAATCGAACCCTCTACTGCTCGCACAAGGGATATTAAATGTTTTAAATGTCATGGGTTTGGGCATATAGCTAGTCAATGTCCAAATAAGAGGGTGTTGGTGTTGCGCGAGAATTGGGAAATGAAGTCGGAAAGTGAGGGGGAGCAGGATTATAGTGATATGCCGGAGTTGGAGGATATTCCGGAGGTGTTAGAGGAAGCGAAAGGGGAATCGCTATCCTTGGTGTCTCGGAGGGCGCTGAGTATTCAACCTAAGTCAGATGAGGGAGTCCAGCGAGAAAACATCTTTCATACAAGGTGTTTTGTCAATGGAACGGTGTGTAGTGTCATCATAGATGGTGGGAGTTTCACTAATGTAGCAAGTGCAAAGATGGTGGATAGGTTAGGAATTTCGACAATAAAACACCCACAACCTTATAAGTTGCAGTGGTTGAGCGACTGTGGGGAGATGCGGATAAGTAGACAGGCGAAAGTAGCATTTCAAATAGGGGGGATATAAGGATGAGGTGTTGTGCGATGTGGTGCCGATGCAGGCGGGGCACATCCTATTGGGTAGGCCGTGGCAGTTTGATAGGAGGGTGCAACATGACAGCTACACCAACTACTATACTCTTGTTCACAATCAAAAACGATTTGTGCTTCTTCCTTTAACTCCAAAAGAAATTTATGAGGATCAAGTGAAATTGAGAGTGGGAGAGGTAAAAGAAAAAGAGAGTTCGGCTAGTGAGCATAAAAATCAAAATAAAGCCGAGAAAAAGGAGAGCTCGATGAAAACAAGAGTGAGGGTCTGGCTAAGGGTAGAAGTGAGGTTCGAGAGATAGCCAGGAAAAAGGAGAGCAATAATTTTGAGAGGGCCAGAAAACAAAAAAGGGGGGGCCATGAGGTAAGAAACAAGGGAAAAATAAATTTGATGGCAAAAATGAGTGACCTTAGGAAAGCCACCACGAGTGGTTGTTCGATGATACTCTTGGTTTACAAGGGCACTTATTTATCTACTTGTGATCTTAACCCGATTTGCCCTAGTTACTTTGTCTTTATTGCAGAGAATTAGAGATGTATTTCCAGATGAGATGTCGGATGGATTACTACCTATTCGAGGGATTGAGCATCAAATTGATTTCATTCTGGGTGCATTACTGCCTAACCGGCCGACATACAGAACTAATCCGGAGGAGACAAAAGAGTTGAAGCGGCAGGTTGAAGAGTTGCTAAGCAAGAAATTCATCCGGGAAAGCATGAGTCATTGTGTGGTTCCAGTACTACTAGTTCCGAAGAAGGATGGGTCTTGGAGGATGTGTGTGGATTGTCGGGCTATTAATAACATCACTATCAAGTACCGGCATCCCATACCTCGCTTGGATGATATGTTGGACGAACTCCATGGTTATAACATCTTCTCCAAGATAGATTTGAGGAGTGGGTACCATCAGATTCTGTTGCGAGAAGGGGATGAGTGGAAAGTGGACTTTAAGACGAAACATGGGTTATATGAGTGGTTAGTCATGCCTTTTGGGCTAACCAACACACCTAGCACGTTCATGAGACTCATAAACCATGTTTTGAGAGCTTTCATCGGTAAGTTCATCGTGGTTTACTTTGATGATATTCTCATTTATAGTAAATCATTGTATGAACACTTGGATCATTTGAGGGCCGTCTTAGAGGTACTGAGAAAGGAGAAGTTGTATGCAAACATCAAGAAGTGCACATTTTGCTCGGAGCAGTTGATATTCTTCGGGTTTGTAGTGAGCTCGAAAGGAATTACAGTGGATGAGGAGAAGATTAAATCCATCCAGGACTGGCCTAAACCCACATCGGTCAGTCAAGTGCGTAGTTTTCATGGAATTACGAGCTTTTATCGGAGGTTTGTGCGGGATTTCAGTACTATCGCAGCACCATTGATGGAAACTATTAAAAAGAGTGTTGCGTTTCAGTGGGGCGAAGCCCAATACAAGGCATTTGGGTTGTTGAAGGAAAGGCTAACAAATGCGCCTTTGCTAGCATTACCGGATTTTACCAAGGTCTTTGAGATCGAGCGTGACATGTCGGGGGTTGGGATCAGCGTCGTACTAATGCAAGAGGGGCAACCGATCGCATTCTTCAGCGAAAAACTGAATGGGGCGGCCTTGAACTATCCGACGTACGACAAGGAGTTATATGCTTTGGTCTGGGCCTTGAAAACGTGGCAGCACTATTTGTGGCCGAAGGAGTTCATAATCCACACTGATCATGAGTCCCTAAAGTATCTTAAGCGGAAGCAAAAGTTGAACAAGCGACATGCCCGTTGGCTCGAATTCATCGAGACATTTCCATACATCATCCGGTACAAGCAAGGTAAAACTAATATTATAGCAGATGCACTATCTCGAAGGTACACTCTTATCTCGACTTTAGATGCTAAAATACTTGGGTTTGAACATATTAAAAAGTTGTACTTGCATGATCTTGATTTTTCCGAGTCGTTTGTTGCATGCAAAAAGGGGGCAGTGGGTAAATTTTATAAGCATGATGGTTTTCTATTTCGGGAGGATAAATTGTGCATTCCTATGTGTTCTTTAAGAGACTTACTAGTGAGAGAATCGCATGGTGGGGGTCTTATGGGACATTTTGGGGTGGTCAAAACGTTAGCAGTCTTACAAGAGCATTTCTATTGGCCACATATGAAGCGAGATGTGGAGCGTATTTGTAGTAGATGTGTTACTTGTAGACAAGTTAAATCCTAGGTCCAAAATCAGGGATTGTACACACCCCTACCGATTAAAGGCACCTTGATTGATATTTCTATGGACTTTGTTTTAGGGCTCCGAGAACTAAACATGGGTCCGATTCTATATTTGTTGTCGTAGATCGTTTTTCAAAGATGGCACATTTTATTCCATGTCATAAAACTGATAATGCGTCTCTGATTGCCGATTTGTTCTTTATAGAGGTTGTAAGGTTGCATGGTATGCCTAGAACTATTGTGTCGGATAAGGATTCTAAGTTCTTAAGTTACTTTTGGAAGACCTTGTGGGGGAAATTGGGAACTAAATTGTTATTTTCTACTACATGTCACCCCCAAACGGACGGTCAAATGGAAGTAGTCAATAGAACGTTGTCTACATTATTAAGGACTATTATTAAAAAGAACATTAAAACTTGGGAAGAGTGTTTACCGCATGTTGAGTTTGCTTATAATCGTGTTGTGCATTCTACATCGAAATTTTCACCATTTGAACTCGTTTATGGTTTGAATCCGCTAACCCCATTGGATTTATCACCTTTACTTGTTTCTGAGCATGTTAACTTAGATGGCCAGAAGAAAGCTGATTTTGTGAAACAATTACATTAGCAAGGCTCAACATCGAACGACGAACAGAGCTGTACATGGTACAGGCTAACAAGAATCGAAAGAAGATGGTGTTCAAACCAAGCGATTGGGTTTGGGTGTATATGCGGCCCGGATGTTTCCCGGCACATCGGAAGTCCAAGCTGCAGCCGCGAGGAGATAGACCGTTTCAAGTGCATGAGCGAATCAATGATAATGCATACAAGATAGACTTGCCGGGCGACTATGGTGTTAGTGCTTCTTTCAAGATAGACCGTTTTGATGTCAATTCGGATTTGAGGACAAATCCTTCTCAAGAGGAGGGGAATGATCAGAATCCATGGACGAAGGATCCAGTAACAGTGCCAGTTGGTCCGATAACACGGGCTCAAGCAAGGAAATTTAAGGATGCGCTCAATGGGTTGATTTAAGCCGTGCAAAAGGAGACTGAGAGTGCTTTGCCAACAGAGGAAGAGGTTCGGGTCGTCCAGTTGATTGGCGTCATCAACATTACGGAGTCCACCGCAGACTGAGCGAGCTAAGGATGCCGAGAATATGAGTCACTTTGTGTCTTAAAGACATTGTAATCAAGTCTCATTAGTGTCTTGTGTTCGATTATATTAGTTAGTTGTAATTTTCAATTATTTTGGAGTTTGTTTGATGTTTAGAGGCCAAGAAAACCTTTAGGGCCGCATCTTAGGTTGTTATTTTGAGTTCGGGACAAAAAAGAGGTCGAAATAGGGCGTGCACAGGGCAACATGGTCTGGCCGTGCTCACGAACACGGCCGTGCTTGGCAGCACGGCCTAGCCGTGTCGAGGTAACACAATCGTGCTACAATGGTTGGGTCGAGTTCGAGTTCCAGAGAGCAAAACGGCATGGCCATGTCAGGTAACACGGCCGTGCTGCGATTGAAGATTTCCGTCCGATTTCCAGCGGAGAACACGGCTTGGCCGTGTCCCCTGACACGGCCGTGTGCGAGACGCTGAGTTGACTTTTTCATGTTTTTTTTCAGTTTTTGAGTTTCCTTTTTCGGTTTAAGTTGTTTCCTAGTAGGATTAGGGTTGGATCCATTATAAGGGTGAACATTTATTGTTTTTCATTATAGGGTAATTCCTCTAATCCACTATTCTCAAACTCCTGGAGAAATCCACTAGGTAACAGATCAAGTTACAAAGTAGTTCTCTGTCTAGAGACAACCTTGATCACACAACTGGCTTCTCCTGCGACTCAGCTTCTTCACAAGACAACTGCCTTGCTACTTCAACTCATTTTCAAGTCCTTGGATTTGTTCACACAGCCCTCCAACAAAATTTGCTTCACATGGAGAGTAGACCCTTTTTTGTTCTTCAAATGTTTCCTCTTCAACTGGTTGAAGTTATCTTTCCTTCACAACGTGTGTTGGATCGAGTTTCTTTGAGTTTTAGGCTTGAGGAATTTTATGAAAAGCTTTGAGAATATTGCAGGTTATGCTTGCTTAACAATAGCTTGATTTGTTCATGCTAGGTTCTGGTCCAAAAGGTAACCTTTTCTCATTTGCTTCCTCAGCCTTTTGTAGTGCTCATTTGAAAATTTTCCCGTAGAAGAGATAGACTATTTTCAAATGACACTTCTTATTCGTTGGCTTGTCTTTTCTTGGTCTGCAGCACTTGTGATGTTGAACCTTCCTCGTATTTAAATGGTTATGGGCAGCTTTACGGTCGACCGACAAAGCTTGATGTTTCCCATTGGCTTATTCCTTTTGCATGTTTCTGGGCTAAACACTTTAAGACCTAGCAACTTGGATATATTACTATATCGAGTAATGTTCTTGACTTCCTTCCAACGGATCAATGTCAGTTGTCTAGACTTGACTGCTGCCTTTATCCCTTATGACTTTAGTCTGCTCCAATCATAATATTGACTCAAATATCACTTCAACTGATAGACTTGGCTTCTTTCATTGACTTAATCGACGACACTTCCAACGTGTTTCCTCAAACTTCACCACTGTTCCTCAAATCTCTCCTTCATCGGTCAGTCCTTGTCTTCCTTCTTTTCCATACTCAGCTGACACACAACAGAGTCTTCACTTTAGTCTGCAATTGACTTCTTGCATTCTTGACTTAGCTTATTTCAGTCAGCTCTTTCAATCTTATCTATTACAATATAGAATTACAAGGAAAATGGGGTGCCAACTTCCTAGTCTAAGTTTTACATGGTATCATCAATATCTAACAAATAAATTTACTAACAGTTTTCATCCTATTTTTTCATGTTTTCGATCTTCTCTTTGCACTCATCGATCTTGTCCGGGCTTTCAAACTGATATCTTTTCAATTAAGCTCCATTTCCTGTAAAAAGTTACAACAATACGAAGTATCATGCCCTTCTAAGGAAACCAAGTAAAACATGCTAAATATATATGCAAATATATCAATTATATATCATTTTAAGCCCCTAAATGCACATATAATTTACACGTATCAAAATTCCCAAATTTAAAGACGAGAAAACTAAGAAAAATAAAATCAAGGGGTGAAAGAACACACAAGAACACTATACACATTAAATTTATTTGACTCCACATTTAAGTAAACCATTAAATTCATTATCAAGAAGTCATAAATCATAAGTTCGGCATAATTAATACTGTCTCGGGTACTTGACATCGTGACTCACAAGAAGTAGTGTATCACTCAACTCTCCAAGTGTAATGAAAATGTTTGCGCTCAAAATCAATTTAGTAAACGTAGAACTAGCATAAGCTTGCAAATCGTCTAACATCTCTACCACTTTTGTGTGCACAACTTAGGAATAAAAAATGACTTTTCATCTGGTTGTAATGTAGGCTCTTTTTTAAGGGTAGGAAATTTGGATTAAGTGACTTGACTTGAGCAAATATGGTTTAAGTATACTGACTTTCAATTCACCAACCCACTTTATTTCATAAAACTCATTCTTTCATAATATTTTCTTGGGATAATTACAAAAGTACCCCTGAGGTTTGACCAAATTACAAAAAAACCCAGCTAACTTTAAAATTTACAAAAAGTACCCATGAGGTTTGAAATATATTTCAAAATCCCCCTTCATATTTGTAAAATCATTGCAGATTACCCCTTAATTTTAACACTAAATCAAACCTCAGGGGTACTTTTTGTAAGTTTTAAAGTTAGTTGGGTTTTTTTATAACTAGGTCAAACCTCAGGGGTACTTTTTGTAATTATCCCTATTTTCTTTTTCAGCTCAACTCCACCCCTTTTTTTCTTCTTTTTCATTCTTAGACCTCTTTGCCTTTTTTTATCTTTTTTTTTCTCTTTATCCTCAAGCTCTTAATTTCTTAAAATTTTCAGAATGTTTCTTTTCCTATTTGCTCGATTTTATCTTTTTTCTTTTTCAGAGATTTTTTTTCTTTTTCGAGCTTCATTCTTCTTTCATTCACCTAGATACTTCCCATCCCTCATTCTTTTGCCAACTTTCTCTATTTTCATAATTTTCACCACATCTCCCCCAAACTTATTCATTTTCTATAAGCTCAAGTAATTTTGGGATAAAAATAAAATTCAAGTTTAAAGATTAAAATGTGGCTAACAATAAAAAGTTAAGGCTCAAAGTGGCTAACTAGGAAATCATGAGTTCATAGGTAGGCTTTTTAGGTTAAGTAGGTTAAAACAAAGATGGCCTTAAATCATTTTCAAAAATTGCACACACACACATGACTTCAATGAAGATACCAGAGCAAGTTCTAGAGTTCTATCAATCATGAATTACACACTCAAGAAAAATAATATTGCATAATATAAAGCAGTCAAAGGCACAAAAGCTCACATGTTATTTTTCGTAATATGCTCACATACCCAATTTTCTTAACTAATGCCAAACAAATAAAAGACATCTCTTCAACCATTCATCCCATTATTCACAAAAATATGTCATCTCATAAAATCAAATGCTCATAGTAAAATCATACTGAAGCTTTGTACTCTATCAAAAATCTTGATTAAAAATCACACACAAAAGCAATTAAACATGCTAAAGCAATAAACATGCTAAAAGTAAAAAAAATCAAATAAAAATCAAAAATTTTAAAAATTAAAAATTATAATGCAAATTTTTATTCTCTACATGTACTCCTAAATGCAATGCAAAATGCAACAGTACTAAATTATCATTCTTGACAACCCCCCCAAACATAAAATATGCTTCGTCCCGAACATATGAAGAAATTTATCAAAAGTAAAGAAAAATGCGTAGTAAGTACTTATTTGGACCACTGTGATGCTGGAGGTAGAGGTTAGTTGCCTTGTGAGATATGCCATTGATCTATACGAGACATCATCTCTTATATGTACTGCTACTGCTAGGTGATAGTTTCAAACCTTTGTAAGTACTCAGTGTGGTACTCATCAACTGTGGCCGACAATTGATAAGTATCATCTACTAACTTGCCCACATCGACTTCCACCCTTTCTAGCCTATCACTCATGCTCCATGGCTAGTTACCCCCTTGTCTAGAGGATTCTGGCGCATTCCTCATAGGCTCATCTTGCTCTTCCTCGGCGACGGGTCCCTGTTCACCTCTCATTAACTAATTATCCTATTTCTTATAGAAGTAGCTTATGGGTTTGGGAGCCTAACTCTTGCTCTATCCGCATGATTTAACCAATAGTTACGCCCATCGAATTGAATCATTTTCATAGCAGATAAAATAGTCATATCAATTAGTTTTGGCCAACTGGCCTCTGCATACCCCTCAAAGCTAACATTAAAGTGTTCGGCAATAGGAGTAATACCCGGCGTATAGATTCGTTTACCCATTATCTCCCTCTAAAACCTATCCTTATCAAAATCCTCATGCTCCTCCACCCCATAAGCTGGAGTTCTATATATTGCATTTAAATTATCAATTGACAACTCACTCGGCTCATTCCCTAACCTGAACCAAATTCCCATCAAATCCCTTTTCGGACTACTAATTCAAAACTACATAAGAACTCAGTCGTATAAATTGAACAAGTAGCCCAATGCCCGTTTAACAATTCATGCCAATCCACCCGACCACACATAGCCCAAAAATCCTCCAATAAACCTAAATTAGCTATAGTAGGTTCATCGAGATACCTTGTATTTATCCATGGCTGCTAATAGAGTACCGCCCATTGAGCCCGGTGTGTTTCATCTGGCAAGATGACATTTGAAGCTTCCGATTTATTGTCCGCGTATTTCGATTGTGGCTCGAGTTCAAGCTCCGGTGTTGGCTCCCTTCTTCTTCTTTTGTTCCTTCTTGTTCCTCTTTCTCCCCTAGAAGCCATGAAAACCAAGTTTATGAAGTATAGAAATCTAAAATTTGAAAATTAAAAATCCCCAAACTTGGTGAAAAACTTGAAAAACTTGAAAACTTGAAGGGGTTAGGTGATGGGTTTCTTGAGAATGTGAAGAATTCTGTTTTTGGGGTGAGATTTATAGTAAATTTGCAAGAGATTGGAGAAGAGTTTAAGTGTTTTAGGATAAGATTTTGGAGTTTTAGGGTTTTGGTAGAAGAAAGTGAGATAAAAGTTGAGTTTTGGGAGTTACAAAAATGGAAAATTCCCCGTCTGTCACCACACGGCCTATCTTGCGGATCACACCCCGCTCATGCGGCCCTAGTCACGATGTCTTGGGCTACCAAGTCCCACGGGCCGTGTGGTGAAGTGCAGTTCGGCCGCATCACACGATCTGTGTGACCAAGCCATGTGATGTAATTTTTGAATTTTTTAGTAACCGGGAGTTTGCTTAGTGATGCCTCTACATAACAACTCGTAAAACCAAACACAACTAAAAATTAAGTTAATTTAAAAAAATGAAATTAAAATTTAATTAAATTGAAGCGATCAAAAATAGAAATAAATAGGAAATAAAGTGGGTTGCCTCCCATAAAGCGCTAAGTTTTACGTCTTGATCGGACTTGATTTCTATAATTCTTGTCATTGAACCGTGTCGTTTGAAATCTGAGCCCTCGTCTGTACTATCCATCGGATGAATGGCATTGCACTATTCTCTCGGATTCGATTCCGTATTAAGCTTGGGAATTTGCCTTTTTGATGTTGGCCCCCAGCTGCGATTCGTCTGGGCTACTTCATTTCTAGAGATTTCAATCTTGTATTTACATTTGTGTTCAAGCGAGTGACTGTTCCTCAATCATGTCTATCTTTTTTTCATCTTTGTTCGATCTTGCTCTAGTTTTTCCGATAAATGAGGATAACATCTCTTCTCTGAGATGCGTTCTTATCACTTGACTCCACTCTGCCTTGATTACTCACATTAAATCCCGGAGGTGGCTGCAAAATATTTTTGTTATTAGCATATGAAATTTCTCATGGTTTCGCAGCCCCGGATGATAGTAATTGGGTGTCTGATTATTTCTATAATTGTTGTTGAAGTTTCTTTGTTGTCCCACAAAGTTTGCCTCTTCTTCAACAACAACAGGATCTGTCGGAGTCACTTGCTGCATCCCATTCAGTTTTATGTTTAGCACGGATACCTGTTCTGTGAGCATGGCAACTTTCTCATCCTGAACCTCTGCCACATGTCAGACATTATATCTCTCGTATGGCTATTGGTAACTATTATTTGCCATCTTCTCCAGCAGTTCTAGTGCCTCATCTGGATATTTCCCTAGCGGTGCACCCCCAGATGCAACATCTATAATAGTTCTTGTGTTGCCACTTAAACCATTATAAAAATACTGAACCTATTGGTAATCGGGATATCCATGTTGAGGGCACTTCCTTAGTAATTCTCGAAATCTATCCCATGCCTCATATAATGGCTCTGAGTCAAAATGCCAAAACTAGGCGATTTCAGATTTCAATTACGTCTTACTAGGGGGAACATATTTGGCTAAAAACTGCTGACTTAGTTCAACCCAATCTGCTGCGGAAGGTGTTAGAGAGCATAACCATCCCTTAGCCTTATTGCGTAGAGAGAATGCAAAAAGGTGGCATCGAATGGTATCCTCAGAAACACCATTTATCTTAATAGTATCACAGATTTGTAAGAATTGCGCCAGATGCGCGTTTGGATCCTCAACCGTTCTTCTCCCAAACTGATTATGTGAAACCATCTGGATCAATGCAGGTTTTAGTTCAAAGTTATTTGCATTGATTGGTAGACGGGCCACACCCCCATAAGTCCTACTAACTTCCGGTTGGAAGTAGTCCCTAACTGCCTTTCTCGCGGGCCTTTCCACAATTCGGTCCTGTGCATCCGCCCCAGGTGAGCGCTCCTCTTTGTTTCTGTTGTTCTCGGCATTCTGATTAGTCCCATCCGCCATTGCTTTAGATCTTTTCCTTAGTTGTTTTGTTGTCTTCATGATTTCTAAATCAATGGGTATTGGCTGGGTAGATCTGTCCGTCGCTAATTTCCATCGCTATTTTGTTGTTTTCTTGTAGTGTATGCATCGCATTCCAATTTGATTGAAGCGACCGAAAATCACAAGTTTTATAAAAATCAAAAAATAAAAATAAAAAGAAATAAATTCGAACCCCAAAATTATTTTCAACAAATATAGAAGCAACCCTAAGCACATAATCTTAGCATGCTTCTGCAATATTAAATCCAATTAATGTTTCAGAAAGCCAATTCATTCGTTGCTATGGGTTCAATTCCTAAACTAGTTTATTCCCCCTCCCGGGTGGCGCATAAATAGTAGATTAATAATAATTGAGGTCTCTCGATACATCATAACTACTGTTAACTCCCAATAGATCTTTAAATTGAAATACTCCCCAAAAACTGAAGTAGTCTCCCGATACATTATCCTATTTATGTCAGAATTCGATTTTGGCTCATTAGAACTCACCTCCCGAATTATGGACTAACAAGTATGACATACAAATTATTGATAAGATAATCGCCAATTAAGAATAAGCACTCGAATTCATATAATAGAACACATGAATCAATTAAGAAAACAACTAATCAAGATTTAACATGAATCCACAATTTTGATTATGCCCTAGGATCCGAAAGATTAGCCAAACATTGATAACAAATTTATGGACAAACTTGAAATCAATATTGTGACATCGTTTATGTACAGACAAGAGATCTATACAAAGAAAGAAAACCCATTCTTGTCAGGATGTATCCTCCTTCCAAGCCTTCGAACCTTTTGTGCTTCCGTAGATGTGAAAGGCCTTGTGGTGTTCTTCGTAACCTAGCCCTCCTCTCTCAGAAGACCTTTGATCTTGTAATCCTGTGTATTTTGGTGTGTTGTATGTTGTATGGATGTCTCTATTTTTCGTGCGACCAGGGTCCTTTATATAGGTGATTGGAGAGATCACTTATAGAGTCCGAGTAGGAAAAGGACACAAAAATTCACCATTAGTCGCCGCGACCCATGTGGCTTTCACATGATCGTGTGGTCTCACGCGTTCGGCCCCGTCGGCTTGGTTTTGCCATGGTTTCTCCCGAACACTTCACACGGATATGTAGCTCTGCAGGTTAGTCACACGGTCGTGTGGTCCCACATGGTCCGACCATGTGACTAGTTTTAATCAGTTTTTACATCTTTTGATCTTCTCTTTGCACTCATCGATCTTGTCCTGGCCTTCCAACGATATCTTTTCAATTAAGCTCTTTTCCTATAAAAGTTACAAGAATACGCAGATCATGCCCTTTTAAAAACCAAGTAAAACATACTAAATATACATGCAAATATATCAATTATATATCATTTTAAGCCCTAAATGCACGTATATTTTACACATATCAAACATCAAGAAGGGATAAAGCAACTCAAGGAAGTTTGTAAAAAGCTTCAAAAACTTGCAATTCCACAAGACTAGGATGAATTGGTTCTATATACGGATGCAGGTGATTATTGGTGGCGGTAGTCCTTACGAATGCCAACCAAGCGGAGAAGTGCTAAGTAGATATTGCGGACTATTCACGGACGGGTGAAGCATATCAGTGGCATATTAACGAGAAAGAATCATTAGCAGTCAGAAAGGCTTTCAAAAAATTTCCTCTAATTTTACTGGCTAAAGTTTATTTAGATAGCAAGGTGAATGTCAATATTATGATTATGATATTGTCATTATAAAATCTCATGAAAATAGTCTTGCAGATGTTTTGACACGACATGGAAGGATGCGTTGCTGTCAATATTTTGGGATGTTATATCTCAATGCAGAAGTTGCTGGATGACTTCAATAGGCTGATAAATTCAGGAACAAGCTATTTTGGGGTCAAATTAATATCTATTAAATTATGTGATAATTTTATAAATTTTGGAGGTTAAATGCAAAAATTGGAGCTTAAATGGGTATATAAAACTATTAAAATAAATTGATAAAACTATAGGGCCAAAAATGTCCATATATGGTAAAGTGTAAAATTCACATAGTACAGGGAGCAAAGTGCAACAAAAAATAGTTTGGTAGGCAAAGTGTAAAATTGAACATAGTTCGGTGGGTTAAGTATTTTATCCCTAATTTTCATTTCAAGTTTATTAATAATTGATAGGATTAGATGATGATTTAACTTTTGTTTATGAAATACATTGTTTTCGCTGCAATTGAATTAGTTTATTTTATTTTTAAATTATCCGTGTTCTTTTTCATCGTTAAAATTAGTTGTATGCTTGTTATTTTATAATCAAAATTCTAGGGCGTTACATCAAGTCCATAAAGATTGCTGGTGCATTAGACAAACCAAATGGCATCACTACAAACTCTTAGTGCCCGTAATGAGTTCTAAATGCCGTTTTTGGAATATCACACTCTCTTTTTCTTTAGTTGGTGTTACCCCGATCTCAAATCAATCTTGGAGAACACTAGTTCCTTGAAGTTGATCGGATAAATCTTCGATCCTCAGCAACATATGCTTATTCTTCATTGTAAGTCAATTCAACTCTCTGTAATCGATGCGCATTCTAAGTGAACCATCTTTCTTCTTCATAAATAGGACTGGCGCGCCTCAAGGTGACACACTTGGATGAATAAATCCCATCTCCAATAGTTCTTGTATTTGAACGTTTTGCTCCTGCAGTTCCTTCAGCGCCATCGGATAGGGTGCCCTAGATACTGTGCTGCTCCAATTACCAAATCAATAGAAAACTCCACTTGTCGATTTGGTGGTGCTCCTGGTAACTCTTTGGGAAAGACATCCACAAATTCCCAAACTGTAGGAACGTCATTTGGTGTCAACTAAGTTGTTGGAATTCCAACAATATTCACCAAATACCCTTGACAATTTCCTTTTTTAAGCAAGGTCAATGCATTCATTGTTCATATGACTCTGGGCACAGTCCTAGTTTTAGTCTCGTAAAACTTTATTTCTTCTTATTCGGGCAAATGTAGTGTTACTTTCTTCTCCTGACACTGGATGTCAGCTCGATATTTACTAAGCCAATGTAGTGTTGCTTCTCCTGACACTGAATTGGATAGTTTCTTGGTACCAAATTAAAAAAAATCCTATTTCGATATATTATAAAAGTTATTTAATCAAATTCTCCAAACTTTTCTACAAATATTCAAATCCTTATATGAAAATACTTCGATCAATTTACATTGTCATGATATTATAAACAACATACCTATCTTATATTTCATTTAAATGAAAAAAATTTGTATTAATCGTCCTTATCATTTCTCTTTTCTTCAAGCACAAAAACTTGTGTGAGGCCGTCTCACGGATCTAATTCGTGAGATGGAGCCTCACATGGTCCCTCTTTTTCTCTCTTCTTGTTCCCCTCCTCTCTCTCCTCTCACCAAGCACCTCCCCCTCACCATCCGCACCACCAAATTTTTCATGGTCCCTCTCTCTCTCTTCTTACTCACTCTTATGTGGTCTCCTCTCTTGTCTTATATCTTCTCGTGGTCCCACTTTCTCTCTCCTCCAACTCCACTCATATGTCACATACATGAAACAAATAAAAAGATGAAGAAAATAAAGTATCACTTTTATCTAAAAAAAGGTATCACATTTAGACTAGAAAAAATCACTTCTTATAAAAAGAGTATCACTTCTAATGGAAAAAGTATCATTTTTTTATTAAAAAAATATCCCTTTGTATTAAAAATCACTTTTTATGGATAAAGTATCACTTTTTATGGAACAATATCATTTTTATTAAAAAGTATCAAAATTCTTATGAAAATAAATATTTTTATTAAAAATAAAGTATCACTTTTAATTAAAAGTATCATTTCTAATCAAAAAAGTATCAATTTTTATTAAAATAAATATTACTTTTTATTAAAAGTAAAGTATCACTTCATATTAAAAAAAGATTATCACTTATTAAAACAAATATCACTTTGTATTAAAAAAGTATCACTTTTTATTAAAAAATATCAATTCTATTAAAAAGTATTAAGTTTTTATGAAAAGTATTATATTTTTATGAGATTTTTGTATATAAAACCTTGGTATAGAGAGAGAGAGAGAGGAGAGAGAGAGAGAGAGAGAGAGAGACGAGTGTAGTATGATGTGAGGAGAGGGGGATCATGCGAACACATCACGTGAGAAGGTGAGGAGAGAGAGGAGGGGGGATCAGTGAGAGGAAATAAAGAGAGAGAGAGAGAGAGAGAGAGAGAGAGAGAGAGAGGAGAGAGAGGAGGGGGACCATATGGGGCTCTGGCTAGCTAGTTTAGATCCGTATGACGGTCTCGAGAAGAGACTTACCCTTCTTCAAGAATTATAAGAATAAGCATATGAAGATATGTAAATGGACTATTTGCTTTTAGTATTGAAATTAAGATCCACCAAGTATTTTCCAATGGTGGTCTCATGAAGGCGAAAATTCCTCGAAATGCTTCTTGGTTGAGGAAGTATTGAATAGAGGCTAGAGCTATATTACTTAAAGGTTTGAAGTATGAAATTGGAGATGGAAAATCAGTTCAGATTTGGGAGTCACCCTGGATCCATGTTGCTAATCACTTTATTTCAATCAACCTAAACCTTCTTTCTCAAACCCAATGCGGGATAGTTGATCGTGAAAATCTTTTTCACTAAACTGCAAGTGTACAGTGTAGCTAGCAGATAGCAGCGAATAAGGTCGTATTCCTCAGGGATTGGATACAAAACACGTAGAGTACAGTAAATATCGTATTTCAATTTTATTGAAGCGGTCAAAAATCAAAAGTTTGTTTATCTAAACTAAATCCTAAATTAACAAATAAAATATCTAGGGATTTTTAAAGGCTTGAACTCACAAGTTTTCAAAAAATACGAAAGCAACCCTAGGCACATAATCTCAACATGCTACTTCAGTATTAATCCAATTGATGTTTCATCAAAACCAGATTCTGTGTATCTATGGGTACAATTCTAAATTAGTTTATTACACCTTCCTAGCGCGCATAAACAGTTGATTAATAAGAATTGAAGGTATCCCTACTCAATTAATTACTCTTAACTCCCAAAAGATCTTTGAATTGAAGAACTCCCCATAAACATTTATAGGTCTCCCACTCACTCATTCGTTTATGTTATGAACTTGTTTTCCGTAAGTTAGATTGCATCTCCCGAATTTTGACCCAACAAATAAGACATGCAAATTATTGATAAGATAATCTACAAGAAACAAGAACTTGAATTCACAAATAGAACATAGTAACTAATTAAGAAAAACAATCAAGTTAGATTTAACATGAATCAACAATTTTGATTATGCCCTAGGATCAGAAATATTTAGCCTAACATATTTGACAACAAATTCACTAACAAACTTGAAATCTAATAGTTCAACATCGAATTAAGTACAAACATGAGATCTAAACTAAGAGGATAGAATTCTTCTTGTCAGGATAGAATTTTCTTCAAAGTCTTGAACCCCTTGTGCTTTCGTAGATGCGAAAGGTCTTGTGGTGTTCTTCGTTAATTTGGGTTTTCCTCTCATATGTAAAATTTGTGTAACCCACATGTATTTTCGTGTATGAAGTTGTATATTTTCTTCCAGGGATTGGTCTTCCTTTTATAGATGCTTTTAGAGATCAATGGTAGAGTCCCGAGAAATTAGGAAACAAAATCAGCCACCAAACAACATACTTGGTCGTGTATTTGATTTTGCTCTCTGCCCAGGCCATGAACAAAGTACGACCGTGTCTAATACCATGATGCAGTCGTGTAATCCGTATCTAAAATTCTTCCCTCGAACAAGTCGCTTACGGGCGTGTAAAATCACATGAAATCGAATACACGGTGTGTAATATTACACGATCTGACCGTGTACTTTGTCTTTTTCTTTTTTCGTATTTGATCTTCTCTTCGCATTCGATATTCTTGTTCGAGCCGTCCTCTGATATCTTTCCATTTTAGCTCCGTTTCGGTAAAAATTGTAAAAATACACGATATCATACCCAACAAAGGAAACTAACTAAAATACACTAAATATACATGCAAATGCATCGAATATGTATCAAAATAATCCCATATATGCGCGTATATTTTACAAGTATCAAATTCCTCCAAACTTGAACTGTTGCTCGTCCTCGAGCAAACAAAGAAAAATAATACAATGGGGTAGATAGAACAACACAAGAACACTACAAACACATAATTTCAATCAAGTCAACACTTTAGCAAATATGCAACTCATCATCCTAAAGTCATCAATTACAAATGTGGCATAATGAATACTCATTTGGGTATTCGACATCGCGACTCACAAGAAGTAGTGTATCGCTCAACTCTCAAAGTAGATAGGACGTGTATACGCTCAAATCAATTCAATGAAGTAGAAATACCAAAGGCTTGCAAATCGTCTAACATCTCTATCAATCAAGTGTGCACAATTCAAAAATAAAAAGGACTTTTTCCACCCTTTTCTTCTTTTTCATTCTTAGGCCCTTGCCTTCTTTCTTTTGTCTTAAGCTCTCAATTTTTCTCAATTTTCCAGAAATTTTCTTTTCTTTTCTTTTCACTTGCTCGATTTCTTTTTTTTTTTCAAAATGTTGTTTCAAGCTTCAATAATTCACCTATGCACTGTCCATCCCTCTTGTGCCAACATTCTTTATTTTTCAAAATTAAACCACATCTCCCTCAAAATAAGCATCTCTATAAGCTCAAGTTTTGGGGATAAAATATTGTAAATTCAAAGCTCAAATGTGGCTAACAATAAACAAAGTTAAGGCTCCACGTGGTTGACTAGGGAATCATGAGTTCATAGGTAGGTTTTTAAGGCTAAAGAGGCTTAAACAAAAAGCATTAAACCATCTTCAAAAATTGCACACACATGTGGTTTGATAAAGATACCATTACAAGTTCTAGAGTTCTAACAACATGAATGACACACTCGAAGAAAAAAAAAATCAAAAGCGCAAGATATAAGCGCGAGTTTAAGGCACAAAAGCTCACATGCTTATTTTTCGCATGTAGATCCCAAGGGTGATGTGTAAGGTTTAGAAGGGGGGTTGAATAAACCTTACCAACTTTTTGATTTAGTCCTTTTAAAATATTTTCATAGTTAACTCAAATCAACTAAGTCCTTGAGGAACAGCTAGGTTGGCTTTCACAACAAAGTTACTCACGATCAACAGACTCGACTGAGCTGTTGATAGTATAACTTAACTGATGTCAGCTAACACTTAGAATTACAGTTGATTTGGTTTTGTCAGCGAAAGACTTTTCACCCTTATGACTTTTAAACACGTTTTACAACACTTGTTTTAGCAATAGTTATTATCGGCAGAGTTTATCAATTTTAACACAGCAACAGATATAACATAAATTAAAGAAATGAATGTGTTGTAAAGCAAATAAGACACAAGCAATTTATAGTGGTTCGAGGATGGGGTAATTCATCTAATCCACTCTTCTCCAACACCTGGAGGAATCCATTAAGTAACTTGATCTTGGTTACAAAGCAGTCAACAGTCTGAGTCAGCTTTGATCACACAGCCTGCTCCTCCTGGGAAACTATCTTGCTACTTCAGCTCCTTCAAACTCTTGGATTTGTTCACACAGCCCTCCAACGAGTCTAAAGCTTCTGGTTCGATCTGGTAACTTACTATTTCTTCTTCAACCTTGGAGAGTAGACCCCTTTGTTCTTAAAAATAGTTTTCCTCTTCAACTGATGAAGTAATCTTTCCTTCACTAAGTGTGTCGGATTGAATTCCTTCGAAATTAAGCTTGAGGATTTCTTTGAAAAGCTTGAAAGATTTTGCAGGTTATTGTATGCTTGATAGTCTTATGAAATTCGTAGATTGGTTTTAAGCTTCTCTCACTTGCTTCCTCAGCCTTTTATAGTGCACGTTTAAAATTATGTCCGTTGAAGAGATAGACACAAATTTCAAATCACACTAGTAGGTTGTTGGCTTGTCTTGACTTGCAGCATTGATGAGGATCGTAACATGAATTAAATGATGTGCATCATTTCCTTAATCTCTATAGGTTTCCAGGTACATCTCATTTGTTCCTTGCTTTTTGCACTCTTTCAGCAAAATAGCTTTATTGCTGGCAGCCTGACACATGCCTATTTCCAGCAAAACCTTGACTTGTCTTGACAACATATCTCTTTTAGCTTTCTTCAAGTCTTGTCTGTTGCATACCCTTTTGACATTCGATTACAATCATTTTGAAATGACTTAGCAGTCAGTCAGCTGACTGAGATAACTTTTCTGTCACTTGACCGAGTCTTCACTTCACTTCACACAGCTCACACACAACTAGGTCTCCTCTTCATTCTTCAGTCGAGTCTTGTAGTCTTCAACTTAGCTGACTTCAACTCAGCTTATACATCCCTATCTATTATAAGTTGAATTACATAGAAAATGGGGTGCCAACATCCTAATCTAAGTTTTACATGGTATCATCAAAAGTTAAACATAAATTTTTCCAATATCGCATCATGCTCAAATACCCAATTTTCTCAATCAATACCAAATATGCAAAAGGTTTCATCAAAAAATCATCATATATTCACCAAGTACTTCTTCTCATGAAACCAAGTGTTCATAGTAAAATCATACGAAAGTTTTTTGTACTTAGTTCGACTTTCTAAACCTAACTCACACAACATAATAAACGTGCTAAAATGATAAACGTTCTAAAACAAAATTAAAAAAATCAAAAAATTTATAAATTTTTTATGCAAATTTTATATGCTTCTACATGCAATCTAAATGCAATGTAAATATTCAACAATACAAAATCACGTATTCTTGACAACCCCTCCAAATTTAAATCATGTTTCGTCCCAAACATATGAGGAAATTTTCAAAAGAAAAAAAAAGTGTGATAAGTACTTACGTGGCTCATTGTGGTGGAGGAGGTGGAGGATAGTGGCCTTGCTGGATATGCCACTGGTCCATACGAGACATCATCTCGTACATCTGATGCTACTGATGGGTGATGGTATCAAAACATTGCAAGTACTCGGTGTGATACTCATCCACCGCAGTCGACAACCAATAGGTGTCATCCATCAATGAGCCCATGTGGACCTCCAACCGTTCGATCCTATCACTCAAGTCCCCACCCACCTACCTACTTTCTAGAGGATTCGGCTATCCTCGGCTCGGCCAAGATCATCTTGCTGAACTTGAGCAACAATCACTTGTTTTTCCCTCATCAACCAATTACTCATATCCCGGATCGGTATCATCCAAATTTGAGAGTTTAATTTTGGTCTATCGGCACATGAAGTAACCAATAATCACGCCCATCAAACCTAATCATCCTCATTGTAGTCAAAGAGAGCCACATCAATCTTTTATTCCCCATCCACATGCGCATACTCCCTATAATTCACAATTAAGTGTTCGACAATAGGTGTAATTAATCCTCAAATTCATATCCCTCCTTTTCTTGATTATTCACCTTATCGAACTATCTAGTAATGAATGCCCCAACATTGGGAACCACCTCAGTTCCCGAGGCCATACACCATAAAATAAATAATTCATTCGTACGAATAACCCCTTGTTATCCTCCCTAGCAAACACGTTTCTGCCAATGTGCGTTGCATATATCAGAAAACGGGGTTCCTAATACTTGAAGCCTTAGAGATACCCGGTGTGTATATTCTTCGCCCCGTTATCTCCTTCCAAAACCCCAGCATATCAAAATCCTCATGCTCCTCAAACCCATAAGCCAGAGTTTGATAAATAGAATTTAAATTATCAATCAAAAGCTTTCTCGGCTCATTCGATAGTCTAAATCGTATCCCCATCATTTTTTTGAATCACCAATTCAAAACTACTTAAAACTTCAAGCATAAGAACCACATACGTAGTCGAATTCCCGTTCAACAAAGCATCCCAATCAATTCGCCCACATAAAGCATGAAAATCATTCAATAATCCTAAATTCGTAAGAGTATGTACATTGGGATACCTTGTCGAAATCCATTTTCTGATGTAGAGATTCCCACACCTATCCCGGTGCGTCTCATCCAGGAGATGGACATTAGAATATTCCAGTTGTGTTCACCTCATATTTGGGCTTGGGTTCCGGAGTTGGATCCCTCCTTGTACTTGTGTTTCTCCTAACTCCACCTTCTCCTCCTCTTGAAGCCATTGATGTGGGTTTGAAGCTTTTAGGAAATCTGGAAATTTGAGATTAAACTCCCCCAAACTTGAAGAAGAATAAGAGAAAGTTGATAAATTGGAAGAGATTTGTGATGGGTTTCTTGTAAGAGAGAAGTATGTGTGCCCTAGCTTGAAGATTTGAACAAGAATTTGGAAAATTTTGAAGATAGAATGGGGTATTTGTAAAGCAATTTTTGGCACTTAGGGTTTGGAAAGGAAGAATTAGGATAAATTTGGAGTGTTTGAGTTGAAAAAGGAGAAGAAATGTTCGTGCAAACCGAGTACACGATCTGTGTACTAATACACTACGGACCATGTACTCTGCTTTGCTTCTCTCTATTTCGTGATCAATACACGGCCGTAGTGTATTTTTACACGATCAGTATTTTGTTTTTCAATTTTTCACTTGTTTTCCTCGATATAACCCAGAGTTTGTCATGACGCCTCCTATACAATAACTCACAAAAATAAACAAAACTAAAAATTAAGTTAGCAAAAATCAAAACTAAATTGAACAAACGCGATTTAAAAAAATTTGGGTTGTCTCCCAAAAGCGCTAAGTTTTACGTCTTCAGCCAGATGTCAGATTCTATTACTGTTATCGCTGAAGTGTATTAGTTGTTGTCTTTGGGCCCTCGTATTCTTTACCACTCCTCATATGAATGGCATTGCATTATTCTCACGGATTAAGTTCTGTTTCGCGTGGGAATTTGCCCTTTTGATGTTGGCCTCCCACTGCTGTAGCGATTTGGGCCATTTGCATCTATAAAGATTTCAACCTTGCGTTTACGTTCATGTTCATCTAAGTAACCTGCTCCTCTATTCTGTCTAACTTCGCTTCGTCTTTATTTAGTCTAGCTCTGGTTTCTCCGATAAATGAGGATAACATCTATTCTACAAATGCTTTCTTTTCACTTGACCCAGCTCTGCCTTGATTCACCACATTAAAACCTGGAGGTGGTTGCAAAATGGTTTTGTTATTAGCATAAGAAAGTTCTCATGGGTGTCTGATTGTTTCGATAATTGTTGTTGAAGTTTCTTTGCCCTACAAAGTTTGCTTCTTCCTCAATGATTGCATGATCTCTTGGAGTCACATCATATCCAGTTTCATATTTTGCATGAACACTTGCTCTGTGAGCATGGCAACCTTATCCTCATCCTGGACGACCTCCGCCACACGTCTGACATTAGATCTCTCAAATGGCCACTAGTAACTATTATTTGCCATCTCCTCCAATAACTCTAGTGCCTTATCCAGATATTTCCCTAGTAGTGCACCCCCAGATGTAGTATTTATAATAATTCTCGCATTTCCACTCAAATCATTATAAAAATATTGTACATGTTGGTAGTAGGGATATCCGTGTTGAAGGCACTTCCTCAACAATTCTCTAAACATGTCCCATGCCTCATATAGCAGCTCTGCATCTAACTGCCTAGTTTTACTTGGGGGAAAATACATAGCCAAAAACCGTTGATTTAGTTCAGCACAATCTACTATGGGTGGTGTCAAAGAAGATAACCATCCCTTAGCCTTATCGCGTAAAGAGAATGCAAAAAAGGCGGTATCCAATGATATCCTCAGAAACACCATTCATCTTTATTGTATCACATATTTCTAAAAATTGCGCCAGATGCGTGTTTGGATCCTCAACGGCTCTTCCCCCAAACTAGTTTTGCGACACCATTTGGATCAACGCAGGTTTTAGTTCAAAATTGTTTGCGTTAATCGGCAGACTGACCACACCCCCGTATCTTTGATTAACTTCAGGCTGGAAGTAATCTCTAACTGCCCTCTCACGGGCCTCTCCTCAATTTGGTTCTGCCTATTCGCCATTAGTAGGTGCTTCTCGTTATTTCTGTTGTTCACACTGTCCCTATCGTTCCTATCCGTCATTGATTTCGATCTTTTCCTTAATTGTTTTGTTGTCTTTTCAATCTCTAGGTAATGAGTATCGATTTGACAGATTTAGAACGTGTGATCATGCACTATCTGCACTCAACAAAAATAATGTTAGAACCAAAACAAAAATAAAAAAATAAAAAAATATTGCTTGAATTAAGATTGAACTACTTATTACTATATCTATATAGAATCTTTCAATCCCTAAGCAACATGCCAAAAACTTGATCGTGAAAATCTTTTCACTAAGCTGCAAGTGTACAGTGTAGCTAGCAGATAGCAACGAGCAAGGTCGTATTCCTCAGGGATTAAATACAAAACACGTAGAGTATAGTAAATATCGTATTTCAATTTTATTGAAGCGGTCAAAAATTAAAAGTTTATTTATCTAAACTAAATCCTAAATTAACAAATAAAATATCTAGGATTTTTAAAGGCCCGAACTCCACAAGTTTTCAACAAATACGAAAGTAACTCTAAGCACATAATTTCAACATACTTCTTCAGTATTAATTTCAATTAATGTTTTATAAAAACCAGTTTCAGTGTATCTATGAGTTCAATTCCTAAATTAGTTTATTCCCCCTCCCGGGCGGTGCATAAATAGTTGATTAATAAAAATTGAAGGTATCCCTACTCAATCAATTAATATCAACTCCCAAAAGATCTTTGAATTCAGGTACTCCCCACAAACAGTTATAGGTTTCCTAAATCAATTCTCATTTATTATAAAATCGTTTTTCGTAAGTTAGATCTCATCTCCCAATTTTGACCCAACGAATAAGACATGCATATTATTGATCAAATAATCTACAAGAAACAAGCACTCGAATTCACAAAAAGAACATAAAATTTAATTAAAAATAATTAATTAGATTTAACATGAATCCACGATTTTGATTATGTCCTAGGATAAGAAATATTTAGCCTAACATATTTGACAACAAATTAATAGAAAAACGTGAAATCAAATAGTTTGCAATCGAAAATAACAGATCTAAACTAAGAGGATAGAACCCTTCTTGTCAGGATGGATCCTTCTTCAAAGTCTTGAACCCCTTGTGCTTTCGTAGATGCGAAAGGTCTTGTGGTGTTCTTCGTTAATTTGAGTTTTCCTCTCAGAAGTATGTAAAATTTATGTATCCCAAGTATATTTTCGTGTATGAAGTTGTATATTTTCGTCCAGGGCTTGGTCTTCCTTTTATAGATGCTTTGAGAGATTACTGGTAGAGTCCCAACGGAATTAGAAAATAAAATCAGGGGCTAAACAACATACATGGTTGTGTATTTCTACACGGTCAGACAGTGTATTTGGTTTTGCTCTCTGTTTTGGCCACGAACAAAGTACACGATCGTGTACTAATACACGGTCTGGTCGTGTAACCGATCCCTAAAATTCTTCCCTCGAACAAGTCGCACGGGCGTATAATATCACACGGAAACTGAATACATGGTCGTGTATTATTACACAGTCTGACTGTGTACTTTGTCTTTTGTTGTTTTCTTCGCGTATTTGATCGTCTTTTACCATTTGACATTCTTGTATGGGATGTCCTACTGATATCTTTTCATTTTAGCTCAGTTTCCTTTAAAAATTACAAGAATACGCAGTATCATACCCAACAAAGGAAACTATCTAAAATACACTAAATATACATGCTAATGTATCGAATATGTATCAAAAAAAGCTTCTAAATGCACGTATATTTTACACGTATCAATAGTGAACAGATTACAAGGGATGGGATGTCTTGGAATGAAAAACTTGGGACTCAATTATTTGGGAAAGATGAAGCCAACTTTTTTCTCAGCATTCCCATTAAATCTTCAAATTAGAAGGGCGGATTTTTTTGGCATTTTGATAAGAAAGGGGCATTTCCTATTAAATTTGTTTATAAATGCTTAATCGATAACAAGCTTGTGTCTATGGAATGTGCATGGAGTATCCATGTTAGAGGTAAAAACCTGTTGATTAGGAATTGTATTTGGCATTTGAAGATAAAAAAACAAGTTGAAGATTTTTCATTGGAAGTGCTGCCCAAGGGATTATTCCTACTAAGGTTAATATTTGCAAGAAAGGTTTGAATATTATTCCTATTTGTTAGCTTTGTGGCATGGATGAAGAAACTTTGGAACATATCTTATTTGAATGTGGAAAGGCGCATCTGGTCTGGAAACTTTCTCCAATGTGTTGGAATGGCCTCACTGCAAAATCTGGATCTTTTGTAGACTGGTGGTTTGAGATTCGCTCTTTGAAGAGTGATGTTGGAAATATTACATATATTAAATTAACTACCTATTTGCTTTGGTGGCTCTTGAAAACATGCAATCTCTGGACTTTACAAAAAAAATTTGGAGGCCGAAAAAAGAGACTGTTGATGTTGTTTGTGACTGGATGGAATTTAAGGATTTCAAAGTTAGGAAAATTTGATTGTTGTCAAGGTCAACATATAGATGGGTAGTGGTGGCCTTGGCTTTTAGTTTTTGGCTTTTGATAGGATGGTTTACTATCAGTGCTTTGGGGGTCGTCTTCTTTTTTGTTTCTGGTTCTTGTGGAAGATTTATGGCTTCTTATTAAGCCGTGGATGATGAATATCTAGGGACTTCTCAGATCAGTTGGTATTGTCTTTCCCCTCAGATGTGAGCCAATTTTTGTGGGCTGCCTTTGCATTGGTTTGATGAAGTATGGTTGATGCATGAGATTTTAAGAGCTTCCCTTGGTTGGGGTTGTTATTTATTTTTGCCCCTTGTAACTCTAGGAATCAACAATTTTTTGAGGTGGCTTTTTTTTTTTTGTTGTACTATTTTTTTTCATTTTCTTTTCTACTGATTATCCTTGTAATACCCAAACATTATTTATTTTTAGATGAGAATTTTAGTTATTTAGATGCTTAATTTCTAAATTTTTATTAAAATATCTAATTTTTTTAAGACCAAAAGTTATATTTGTCCACCATTATTAATTCTTTCTCTAAATATAGTTATATAAATTTGAGATAAAGATTCGTACGATTTTAAAATTTGATCTCCTTCTATTTTCTTATCAAGAACTTAAAAGTTTAAATTCTAGCTTATCTTTTATAAGTTTTTTTTTTAGAATTCAACTATTTTGGGATTGTTTGAACACGCCTATTTATACGTAACCCTATCAGTCCAAAATATTTTTACGTGTAGAATTGGGATAATTTCACTTTTGATACCTCAACTTTACCATCTTTTTGTTTTTAGTGACTCATTGTTTTTGACTTAATCAATTTTGGTACCTAACGTTTTGTGTTTTGATCATTTCCACTACCAACTGTTAGTTTGCTGTCAAAACCTAAAAAGTTACATGTTGTAGCAGGTAAAAAGGGAGTGAGTCCTAATTAGTCGGTCAACCAGATGATTTTCCCCCAAAATCTCCATGTTCTTCCCCAAATACTCATTAACACCCTAATTCATTCAATTAGCTCCAGATTTTGCATCATTTCGTGTTGCTTTAGTTCAATTCCTTGCAGATTTGGATTACCCTCATATTGGACAAGGATTAACTCCAAAATCAACATAAAAAAAGATGAGATTTCAGTTCAAACTTTCGGTATCGAAAAAATGAGTGCCGGATTTTGTATCAATTTGTAGTGATTTAATTCAATTTCTTATAGATTTGGATTACCCAAGGGTTAATGTATATTGCCCAATGACTGATCCTCAAAATCAATAAGAGAAAATGAGATTTGCGGATCAAATATTGTGCTCGGATATTTTTTTTCTCTCAAAAATGAATTTGAAATATTGTATGTTGCCTATCTTTAAATTGTTGGAATTTGTCTATTTTTTTACTTTGATTTGTTGAAATCCACTTCTTTCCGTATTAAATCATTTGCGTATTAAATTCTTTGTAAATCCTTCTTGGAGCTCTATCTCATAGCAGCTTGATTTGTTGGGTTTAGCTTGGGCAACTTAGGGCTTGTCTAGGATTTTTTTCAATACTTCAGTTAAAAGTAATATAATGAATTTTTTATTAATATTTTTAAAGTAGCTAAACATTAAAATTCTGAGTTGATATTAATTCATAAATTAATTAAGTTTAAATATAAAGTACAATAATATTAATCAAATTTATAAATTAGACATGTTTACCACTGAATTATATTAGTTAAAATTATATATTCTTTGAACTGTGAATTTAAAATATAATAAATTTATATTATTCTTTGTGATTTAAGTTAAATTTTCACTTTATTAATTTTTTTGAATAAAATGATAAAGAAAAAAGTAATCTCTTTGTGTCAAATTTAAAGTTTTTATGTTTAAGAAAAGTTAAAGCTTAAAAATGGGGCACATAAAGAAAGATGAAGAAAAATATTTTCCCCTTTATTTTACCTACTTTAACACGCTATAACAGGTCAACCGTTAAGTTTTAATGGTCAACTAACGGTTTGTTGTGAAACTGATTAAAACAAAAATCATCAGGTACCGAAATTGATGAGATCGGAATAATGGATACCAAAAGCAAAAAAATAGTAAAGTTTGGGTACCAAAAATGAAATTCGTGTAGAATTTTGTAAGTTTCCTTCTTCAATTCTCCACTCCCATTAAAAAAATGAGTATGTCTGTCGGCAACCCGCTATCATCACCAACCGCTATTCTCATATCTGTTGTCCAACCCGCCTCTTTCCAAATTGCTAAAATCAATGCAAGCTCAAACCACCATCGACAACCATCACCATGAAATCGTAAGCCTCAAATTTAGAATCTGCCATCAAAGCCTGAACTAAATTTGCCGTAAAAATAAAATAAATCAAACCCAGCTACCCAAAAGTTGAAACCCCTCCATCTTAGCCTGACTCACAGATCCAACTCGGTCCTCCAAAATCACTGGAAATTTTTCTCACAGACGTGACCCATCTTGCCACACTACCATCGCCTTCTCTTAGTGCGTATCTGCGCGAGAATAAAGAAAGAAGGAAGAAAAATAAAATAAAAAAGGAAAAAAAGAGGAGAATGAGGAAAAGGAGAAAAAATAAAAAGAAAGGAAAAAAAAAGACAGCGTGTATGTGCAGTTGAGTTAATGTGGGAATTTTAATTTCAGTTTGGGGAGATTGAGTTTGAACTAGAAATTTCCGTTGCAGTTGGGTTTTAGTTCCAAATTAATTCTGAAATTTATAATTTTACCCCTTTCAGATCCTATTGCTCAAGATCAATCCTTTGACCCAAGATATGACCAACAATTTCAAGTTAGCCTCTAACTTTACTTTATACTAAGCCGTTAATTAGGATTTTAGATTATTATTTCTAAGTTCTCAAGTTTAGAATATTTCTAGATTTTGATTAGCATTTTATCTTTCTATTGTTAGGTGATTTATTAAGCGAGGATTAGATGTGATTCCATCTAACACTTTAATTTTTATTTATTTCAAGCTATGTTTAGAGGTGGAGTTTGTTTTCTAACTCTCTATTATCCTTGTTAATGCTATTGTATTTTGCATGATGTGTTGTACAATTGCTTTAGACGCCCAGGGGCGGAGCCATATGATGGCTCCCCTGGCCCCCCCAACTTTTTCATTCTTTTCATTTTAGTACTTATAGTTTTATTATTTAGTATTTTGGCCCCCTCAAAATTTTGTTAGATAAAAATTATTCCATGAATTTTAGTAAGTTGAATTGGAGATTTTGTGGATCTTATTTTATCTTATTATCATCTTAAAATTATATTTTCTATTCCATGAATTTTACTAATGAATATTAACACTACAAGAAAATTCCAGTTTACCGACAGAAATGATTTTGTCACTAAATTTTACAATTACCTACGAATACCTACGAATAAAAATATCGTTTTCCCCCAAATTATACCAACAAATTACCGAATGATTACTCAATTTTTCAATTACCGAAAGATTTTCCAGGGTATTTACCTAATTTTAGATTTTGTAAGTAAATATTTTACCTACAATGATTTTACCTACACTTTACAATTTCTTAACATTTACCTACAGATTTTCCTGTAGGTAAACTGGTTTTTTCTTGTAGTGTAATATATTATTTTGATACAAATGTAATATATATATATAAACTTTATTATCTTGTATATATACACAAATGTCATCTTTTTTTTTTACTCTTGGCTAGATGCGTCAATTTCTGACACGACACGATAACCCAACGCGAAACTTAACACGAATTTAATATTATTTAATATTTAATGTATTTTTTATTTGTAATTTTAATTTTTTTCTCCAATTTTTTATTTTTTTTGTGACAACTTTAAATTATATAGTTTTTTCGTGTCGTGTTGGGTTATCCGTGTCATAAACGGATCGTGTATCTTGAAACAAATAATTAAACAGGTTGTGTTAAGGTTAAGTTCGGATTTATAATATATGTGTCAAAATATGACCCGCGAACACGAAACACGACAAGATTGATACCCCTACTCTTGGCCCCCCTTACCAACTGTCCTGGCTCCGCCCCTGTAGACGCCTACTATCGCCAGGGACTCAAGAGGTTCGGGGTCGATGTATTCCATTGATGTAACCCTCACAGTGCGAGCTCTGTCTATGTCTATGATTTTTAAAGATTCTACTGCTATGTTTTATTGGATTGTTATTGCAAATTATTGTGATTTACTTTGTATTTATCTTGGACAGTCCATTGAGTTGTGTTACTTACCCCCAATTATAATCCGACTTTTCAGGTTCACGAGTCGGCGATGGTTATTAGCGGTGGAGAATGGATGACCTATGAAACTACTAATGTAATGTCTATGTTTTAAATGTTTTTTTCAATTGAATAAGAAATTGTTAAACAAATTACATTTTTCTAAATATTTATTTACGTTGTTAAACTTCGCGTGGTTAATTTATTAGTTTTGAGAATAAATTTTCAACTTCTAGGAATTTTTTATTTGAGATAATAAATATTGAACTTCTATGATTTTTTAAGCTTTATTTATGTAAATAGACTTAAAGAGATATTTTTGTAAATTAGTAAATATGCGAATTTGTAGAAATAAATTAATATTTAAATTTTATACACTTTATAATTTGCTTCCGTTGTTGCTATTGAATTTTGAAAATGTTTAAAGGTCGATTTTCTCCTACAAAACAAATGTGTATATCTATATTTATATGTATATACATAATTTTTCAAAAGTACTTTTCTGTCAAAGGTTTTATTGGAATTATAAGTATATATCGAATTTATATTTAAATTATTTCATGTGATTGCTTCCACTATAGATGTTATTCTTTTGAAAATTAAATGGATCGTTATAACGAGATATTTTTGTTATGTAAAGAAAAAAATATTCGAAATGAAAGTATATGTATATTTTATCATTCAAAATTTGGGGGTGTTACAATCTTTGTTCAGTATGATGGGCCCTTCTTAATGTTGGGTTGTTTGTTCTCAATTGGATTTTGTCCATGGTGGAACTTGGTCAGTTGACCGTGTCTTGTAAGAATTTGTTTGTCGATTATAATAAAGAGGAAATTACATGGAATATGCTGATTTTTGTACCATTATCATACAATACGCCCCAATTATTCTTGTGCCTATTTTTTTTTCCTTTTGTACCTAATTGTTTTTACGCTCCTTGCTATTTTTTGATTTTTTTGATTTTGTTTTCGTTTTTATTTGTTCCTGCATTGTTTTATATGTTATATAAGTTGTTTCAGTGTTGTTTAAATTTGTTTCATTGTTGTTTCGATGTTTCAAAACAACTTTAACCTATTTTTAATGTTGTTTTTTATTCATATATTATTTTGTACATTGTTTCTATTGTTTCGGTGTTGTTCTATAATATTTTTAATGTTGTTCTAATAAATTTTTTGTTGTTTGCATGTAGTATTCAATGTGTAAATACAATTTTTACCTATTTTTAAGCTCTTTTTATTCATGTTGTGTTTTAAATATTTTTTATGTTGTTTCTGAGTTGTTTCCATACCCTTTTTAATATTGTTCTGATGTTTCTTTGTTGTTTCAATGAAATTTTCGATGTTTAAATACAATGTTTACCTATTTTTATTAAAAGAAACATGTTAGAAATAATGTTGAAACACAGAAACATGTTTGAAACATGTTAGAAACAATGTTGAAACAAAGCGTAAAAATGTCCGGGAATTTTTGCTGGAGCGTAAAAAAAGAGCGGGAGTGTAAATTTAGGTAAAATTGTACTGGGAAGCGTAAAAAGCTGACATTAACTTTAAAAAAGGTGGGTATTTCTGTCAATTGCCCTTATATAAAATTTATCTTTCATTGTGTTAAGAAAAATTTCGCAATGGGAAATTGTAGTCTCGTTGAATTTTGGCCACCCATTTTTTTGTATTGACCCAATGGGTTAGGGCATATCTGGGTTGGGCTGGCCTGGCCATTTGACCGCTTGAGCAAGATAGTTGGACTTAAGATCCTACCATGTGGAACCCCTTTTGCAAAAGCGTGTCTTGTCACTTGTGGCAAATCTTCTATTTTTGTTCTTTCTTGTAAATCTATATCCATATCTATATATATAATAGGAAACTATTCTATGAATAGTAGCTCCAATTTTTCCCGCTCTTTTTTCACTTTCTACAAATGAAAATTATTTCCAGCTTATTGTTATTTTATTTTTCCCCTCGATTTTTCCTAATTTTCGATTTTAAATTCATGTATAAATTAGTTTCCTATTATAATATCTGTTAACCATAAATACTGAAATATATTAAGAATGGAAATATTCTTCTGCTGATATTACTGATCGAAAAATGGTAATTGTTTTTCCTTTTCGGTTTCTTTTTCCTGCTCATTAAAAGCTCCTGATTTATTGCGTTGAAATTTAACGAGTTTCCTATTATATTTTTCTTTTCAAAATGAATAGACATATTTTATTTATGGAGAAATTCATGTTAATATATTCTAGACGAGGATGCTTACCAAAAATAAAACATAAAATTATATATTACAATTCAACTCTTACCAAATGGATATTTATTGAATTTATTTTTATTTCCATAAATAAATTAAAATAATCGCAATTAGTGGAGGTAAACTTGCTTGGTGAGTAAGGAAGAAATAAATATTTCCACTATAAATATGTGATTCCATTGTTCATTTCATTATCGTGAACTTCAGAAATCGTAATTGTTCCCTGCATATAAATAGCCGTACAATCACTGCAAAAAATATGGCTCCAATGTCAACTTTAATCTGCAGAGATTTGAATATGAGTAAGACCAAATAGCAGATGAAACTACGGCTTTTGCAAGTTTATCAAAAACCAACTTTGCTTGAATCCATGCAGGGAGATTGAATTCATGCAACAAAAAGGTAGACGCACATTCACATTTATAAGAAGATAAGAAAAGAAGGACGTGTTTATGCTACTAGATGTTTATAATATGTTTTTTGTTTGTTGTAATAAGTTATAACTTAGAGTTTTAGATATTTAAAATATGATGTCATTCAGAGAAAAAATTATATAATAATTTAATTTAGATTATTAATTATCTGAGTATGTATTTTGATAAGATATTTATTTTGGTTTGTAATGTAAAAATCCCACAAAACCTGAAACAAATTAGTAAAATAATTAGACTATTGTAATATATGATATATGAAACAACTCTAGATTTGAATTTCGCTTATATGTATAATGTCATGACTTATTGTTATCTTCGTTCTTCTTATTGCATTTGCAGAACCACAAACACATAAAAATTATAAGAAAACAAATTGACATTTTCTTATTAGTAACCCAATTTAAATTATTTTATACAAAGAGAAATGGAACAGTGTTTAACTTATGAATGAGGGATACTAACCAACAATACACGGAACAGACAATGTAGTCTAACCAAAAGCACATCAAAGTTGATGAAATCAAATAAAAATTATTAGTATTTGTATTGTTTAATTAAAAAATATTCTAAGAAATATACGGATATAATAGAAACTGCTTTAAGGATTTTTGCACGGGTTTTATTTAAAAAAATACTACAACTAATGGTAAACTATTTTTCATTGTGTTCTTGTATGTTAAAAAAATAAACATATGAAGTTTTAACATGCCTCAAAATGAATATATATTTTCAAAATAGTTTAATGAAAAATCATGAAGTTTGACAGATTACAATTATACTATATAGTTGTGTCAATCTTAATTACTTAAAAAACTAATCATTGTTTTTATATGGATATGCTTCATTAAACAACATTATTAAAAAATAATTTTATATATAAAAGAAATCCAATAAACATGTACAACTCCATTTTAAGAGATCATATAGCAGTAAGTTGGAAGCATAGATCAATTTCAAGAATAACAAACTAAAAATAAAAAAATTACACCTAATATTACTATAGACTTTCAGATCTAAAAATTAGGTTTGTACAGAAACTTAATCATCCAAGTCAATTAACATAAGCACATATATTGAAATAAATACTCTTTTATTCTATAGATTTATGCATATTAATAAATATATAAAAAAGAGGCGAAAATTCCTGATTTGATGAAAACACTGAATCATTTATGGGTCTAAACTCTTTTATTTCTGTTTTGTTTCATATTTGAACATCCAAACAAAGATATAATATATATTCTGATATTCGGGAATGAATACCAAGATTAGTGATACATACATATAAAAAATAAAGAGTTTCGCTAAAAGATTTTATAAAATCACAAAAAAATAAAAACAAAATAAAAGAAAAACTAACCTGTGCACATGTGTATATCCATCTAAAAACCCAAGCATATCGAGTGTATGATCTATACTTGGATTTGTGCTTTGTTCACTCGGATATTCGATATGCACAAAAAAAAACCGATTTCAGAAATATTAATAGATAAAAAAACGAAATAAATATTTGAAAAAAAAATTATTACCTGATTTGATGAACATATTTAATCATTTCTAGAGGTCATGGCCATCATTTTTCCATATTCCAAAATCAGGAGTAAACTCATAAGCATAACAAAAAAGTTAGTTTTAATAGATCCGAACTAGAAAAATAAAAAAAGCAAACATACACTAAAGAGATCACACAAAATCGACATTTTCAAGCCCCATAAGTCATTTTTTGTGTTAAAACTGGAAATACAAACACAAATACAGTAGAAATTTAGTATCATAAAAAACTTAAAATCATTACCTTCAGAATATGGATTTATGGAAGCCAATCTATTGGATCTTAAATAAGCAAAAACTAATAAAATTTTCTCTCGATAATATATTTTGTTTAAAAGGATTTTCCAAGATCAACATATCATTTCTCGGTGGTACTGAATAAACGATAAAGTGTAGTAAATTGGTACATAAAAATCGAGAATGAAAATAAGTTAGAAAAATGGGGTGCAGCGGCGGGGTGTGTGTTGGTGAAAACAGAGAAGACTTTGGGTGGAAGGAAGAAATGGGCGCAAATGATGAAAGTGAAACCCTAAGGGAGTGATTGTTTGAGCTTTCGTTTCGCTCTTTTTTACTTTTAGAGAGAATAATGTGAAAAAATTATTTTAAAAAATGAGAATAGATTTTGAGTGTGTGATTGGATATAAGATGAAAATGTGATGATGATAGTTGATGTGATAGTTTATTTAGTATAATAGTGATTAGATGTGATGAGTGATTTGAAAAATAAGAGAGAGTGAATAGTATGTTTGTGATATGATTGTATAATAATTATAGTTTATTTAAAATTAGTCGAGTAACTGGCCCAAGATCAGATTTTTAGTCCACTCACCTGCTATTGCAGGTTGCAATCCTATGTGAATTTTTTTCTTTTTGCTTTTCTTTTTGCTTTTCTTTTTGGCCTTAAAGTATGAATTGTTTTTGTTGATATGGCATATTATGTGGTGTTAGGAATTTTATTGTTTAGATTTTGATGAATGCCATGTAAAACTTAGAATAGAAAGTTGGCACCCCAATTCTTGTTGTAAAATGCATTGTAATGAATAGAGATTTTAAGTCGGCCTACGCCCAACATGCAAAAGACAATCAAGACTTGAAGGAAGGCTCATTGCTCCAAACAAATTTGAGTATGGCAAAGAAGAGTAGATGGGAACTCTCTTGAAGAAGCGGTGAGATGCAAATTGAGTGGAGCATCGGTCAAGTCAACTCAAGAAAAGCTAAGTCTCAAGTTGAAGTGACGGAAAGAGTCATCCATGATTGGAAGTTGACTCTAAGTCACCCGAGGAAAGCAAGGAAATGCGGTCAAGTCGAGATAATCAGAAAAAGATCCGTTTGCCGCGAAAATCAAGAGAATTACTTAAACAAGTAATATCTCCATACCACCTTTCTCGGAGTGCTCGGTCCCAGAAGCGTGCAAAAGGAATGAACCAATGGGAAGCACTACACCGTGTCGAACTCGAAAAGGTGAAAGAACAATTCATACGAGGTAATGGCAATTCCAAGAAGCGCAACAAGACAAGCCAACGATCGCAAGTGACTTTCAAAAATAAGCCTATCTCTTCAACGGGCAAATTTTTGAAAGTTCACTATAAAAGGCCGAGGAGTTTGTTTGAGAAAAAAGAGATACATAGATGACACATATGTGAGATATACAAGCATATTAGAAAAATTGAAATATTCTCAATCCTCAAGCCTACATTACGAAGAACATCAATCCAACACTCACCTCGTGAAGGAAAGATAACTTCAATCGGTTGAAGAGGAAAATCATGAAAACAAGGGGTCTACATTCCGGGAAGGATTGTAGGAAGGTTCAAGGTTGAGCCAAGTCTTAAGCTTTTGGAGGGCTTCGTGATCAAATCCAAAGAGCTTGAGCAAGTGAGTGTAGTAGCAAGGCAACCCGCCTGTGAAGAAAGGCGAGTCGTACGAGAAGCCACCGAGTGATCAAGGCGTCTCGGGATCGAGTCCCAAAGGATCAAGTCGGTTGTGTGATCAAGACTTGTATCCTGGACTGTTACCACTTTGTAAACGATCATTACCTAGTGGATTCCTCCGGGAGTTGGAGAAGAGAGGAGTAGAAGAATTACCCCATCTTGAACCTCTATAAAAATTTCATTGTGTCATTTACATTTCAAAGACTTTAACTCTTGCATTTTTAATCGCTTATATCTGTGATAAATTTGCTATCCACTCAATAACTTATAAGTACTAAACCAAGCACTAAACTCTTACTTAATCAAACTTAAGGGTGTTAAGTCTTCCAAAAAACAAAACCACAGTCGAGTTAATTTAGAGCTAACAGCTGAGTTACTCCATCAACAGCTCAGTTGAGTTTGTTGAGTGATTAACTCTACTGAGTGACTAAGTTGACTGCCCATCAAGGACACAGCTGTGTAGTATCAACTCTGTAGATTTAAAAGGACTAAATCGAAAATTTGGTAAGGTTTATTCAACCCCCCCTTCTAAACCTTACACTTACACCCCTTGGGACCTACATGTGGCATGCATTTTGGAGGGAAATATATTATTTTACAATGTAAATTAGATAAAAAAAAATATGTAAGATTTATTATGAAAAAATGAAAGTAGTTTACATAATATATTTAAATTATTTATTAATTTGAAAAATGAAAAATAATTTAAAAAATCCATAAAAATAAAAATAACGTTAATAAAATTTAAGATATTTTAATTTTTTTCAAATTAATAAATAATTTTAATATATTATGTAAACTAATTTAAATAATTTTTTTATTTTTATAATTTTGAATATATTTATCCAATTAAAATATCTTAAATATTATTAATATTATTTTTATTTTTCATGGTCGTCTGTAGACATTTTGTAGTAATGGCTGATGTTACTTTTGTTATTATCCCATTTGCATTTTTTGAGTTATTTACATCTGAGTTATTTTTACAAGGAATCTTTATATATTTGAAATTAACCAAGTGGGAATATTGTTGCAAAAATAGCATACAAATTGTGGGATTTGATCAAGTGAGACCAAGCCCTTTAGGTAAGAACATGAGATCATATTTAGACCATTTGATTTAATAATCAATGGTCCAGATTTTACTCTCCATTTTAGGCATGGGTGGTGGCAAGCAAGGGTAGGAAAGTAATTTGTCCTTTAAGTTAAAGGATATAATTGTAAATCCCTAATTTTTGAATTTGGTAACTGAAATTTGATTCTCATTATCCCGCGATTTTCTCTTCTTCCTCTTTTCAAAATATACGAAATGGCTTCTCTCCTCCTTCTCCATCTCCATCGACATCTGTAAAAAAATAAAAAAAAAACTAAAAAATTGCTACCTCTATCTCTCTGTTTCAAATATCGATCACCAACATATTAAAGGGTTCGAGCATCTATGATTTTTGGCGACTTCTCGAGGATAGGGTTGAAGACAAGCTCCTAGGGTTCAATTTGACTGTAAGTTTTCTGGTTGATTTTGGTGTTTCTTGATGTTAGGGTTCTATTTTGTGTTTTTATTATTAATTTTATTGTTCTTATTCTATTCAATTTTAGGGTATAAACATTTATTGCATTCGTTCTTACCGATAGGGTTGATGAATGGTTTTTGCTTGTGATTTTTGTTTGTTCTTATATTCTTGTGATTTATCTTGGTCGATTCGCACCTTAGTTGTGATGTGTTTGTTAGTTAGTCATGTAATAATGTATACATAATTACGTAATTATGTTTATTTAGTTATGTATTTTTTGTATATTTTAGCCTTTGTGTTAATAGTACTTGTATGTTTTGAATAATGTATGCTCAGTTGTACGGTAATGTATTTTAGGTGTATAATAATGTTTGTTTAGTTATGTAATAATGTGTATTTAGTTATAGAAAATTATATTTTGTTACTTTGTGCGAGCATGTATATATGTATTGGAAATATGTGTATTTAGCTATAGAATATTGTGTGTTTAGTTATGTAATAATGTGTATTTAGTTATAGAACACTTGTATTTTGTTACTTTGTACGAGCATATATATGTTTTGGAATTATGTGTAATTATCTATAGAATAATGTGGGTTTAGTTATGTAATAATGTGTATTTAGTTATAGAACACTGTATTTTGTTACTTTGTGCGAGCATGTATATATGTTTTGAAATTATGTATATTTAGCTGTAGAAACATGTGTGTTTAGTTATATAATAATGTGTATATAGTTTTGTGATAATGGACAGTTAGTTGTATATTTTTGAAATAATTGGTTCTATATTTCTTTGTAGGTTTGTTTTATCAACTAAATGGCAAAAAACAAGGGAAAAAGGGTCGCGGAGAGTGGGGACGAAGACGACGGGCGGGGGAAGAGGGCAAAGGATCCATATACGACATTATCAACTAGGTCGAATCCAAGGGTGTTGGTAAATGCGCTTGCTGATCTTTCCCCTGCACAAACCGTTGCGATTGTTGATATGGGATTCGAAAGTTTGCTTTCACTTTCAATTGTCGACTTCCTATCCCAGCTAATGTTTTGGTTAGTCGAAAATTTTAACCCAGCTAGCTCGGAGTTGTTATTGGACAGTTTTAGGCGCATTCGCATTGGAGCGATTGATGTCCAGAGGGTATTGGGGTTCCCCAATGGGCAGGAGGTAGTTATGAAGAAAACAAAATCGGAGAGTTGCGATTTGTACACTGGATGACCCGCTATGTTTGAGAGGGAGGATTACAGGGTAACAGCGAAGCAAGTGGCTACTAAAATGCGGAGCTTCGTGGATGGCGGAGATTGGTTTAGAAGGCTCTTCTTGATATTGGTTGATTACCTTATTATTGGGAATATTACTACTGGATATGCGTATCCACACTTACTGAAAAGCCTCGAAGATGTCGGAAATATTAGGAACTTAGCATGGTGTTAGCATACCTTGGCAACCTTGGTTGAAAAGAGAGCGGGTTGGTCGCCGGAAAAAAATACCAAATTCAATGGGCCGTTGCTGTTTTTGGCGGTATTATATCCCCCTATTTTTTTTTGATTTGTTTGGAGCATGTTCTTTTTGATGTAATCTATGTAATTGCACAGGTGTTTTACGTTGATAGAGTTAAGTGCGTGAGGCGGAGTGTTCCAAGGACGTGCCCCATCGTGTTGGCTTGGAATGGGGACAAAATAAAGGAAAGAAATAATAAAGAGATTGACCTTGGTGGGTTTGGGCTGGGGTTTATCGAGCCACCGTTTGATGGGGAAGCATCAATGGAGTCGCGGTTGAATTTGTCAGGGGCTTGGAAGGAGAAGGAAGCCATAGGTCAGGGAACCTTGTCATCCTGGGCCGGTGCGAAGGTCGTTCATCTCCATGTTTATCTTAGTTTTATATTGTGTATTTAATGTTTCAAATATGTGTAATTAGTGTTTAAATTATATATATTCTAATTAGGTACATTCAGTTTAGGGATTATGTGTATTTAGTTTGTGCATTTACAATTATTTATTTAATACACATGTTTTTGATGTGCAGGGAATAGCTGGCCAATTACTTGACATATTGAAATGTTTGTCCTCCGACGTTGTTGAGATTATATCGATTCTTCAGACTGCTCCGAAGGACTTGGTTGAAGACGCATAATTTGCTATGGTGGGTAATGTTGGGAAGGCTTCTTATGCTCAACTACATTACCGAGTGGGGTTTGTCGTTCCGATGATGGTCTGGAAGGGAGTGAAACTCAACAAAATGAAGCCTTTTGGAGCAAGCCGGAGAATATAGCTGTGATTGAGGCGATTGAAAGTGCATTTCTTAAGAGAGATGGATTTAAGAAATGGTGTGATGAGGCACCAAACTTCTCTCTTGGCTTGACTCAAGATACTAATGTTGGTAGGTGGAATGACATTATCGACACGTCTCAGCACTACGAGAAGAGTGTCAATTAGGAAGAACATGTGCGAGACGGTGGTATGGCAAGCACGGAGGCTGGGGTATTTATATGTTTACATTACTTATATATTATGATTAATTAGTTTTGCTTTTATGTATATTTAGTTCACACTATTTTATGTTTTGTAGGTTCTGGAAATAGATGTTTGGGTTGGGGGGGGGAGATGCAAGTTGAGATAGAAAAATCAGTTAATGTATGTTTAAATTAGTATAATATTATGCATAGTTAGTGTTGTATGTATGTTTATTTAGTTTTGTATTATGTTTAGTTAGTTTATATTATGTATAGTTAGTTTTATATTATGTATAGATAGTTTTATTTTTCTGTATTTTTGGTTTGTAGGTGCAAGATTCTGAGATCGGTGGTTCTGGGGGGCATGATGCTCCTTTGAGTGAGAAATCAAAGACTGTATGTATTTTTTTCCTACTCTTTATGATTTCCATCATCAATGTGTATATGAGTTCATAATTATTGTTATTGGGTTTGTAGGATGTTGAAACGGAGGTTGGTTGCGTGAAACCTGGTGGTTCTGGGGAGGTCAAGGGGCAGCACGACATTGCCTTAGAAAGATCTAAGAATGTTTTTTTCCGAAGAGCTGCTAGGAAGCAAAGAAAAGTGCGGCACTGTCTTCGCCTTTTGTGGCTAGACAGTTGCCTAGGTCCAGTAAAAAAGGAGAAGTTTAGAATTTGTCTCCTCAAAGCCAAATCAAAATGAGAATATGATTGCGAAATGGCTTTTTGAAAATCCTGGGATGAACAAGTAAGGATTCGGTTATCATACAACTCATTAGTTTCTTTTTTTTGGCTACATTGTAATTCTCTTTTTTTTCATGGTGGGATGATATTTTATTTAACGCTGGTGACAAGCTTTTGTCGAGGGAAGTATTGGAGGCAATGCGTCCCGGAGGTTATATTAATGTGTCTATTTTGGACATTTGGGCTTGGATGTTGAATGTTTTGGAGGGACTGAGGAGTAGCAATTCACCGAACAGATTCTTTGTTTCCTATTTTTTGACTGTATGTTTATCCTATTTTTATTTTTTAGTTTTCATTTTTCTGCTGTGTTTCCAGGCCATCAATTCTGTGTTTTTATTTTTTTATTTTTGTGTATTTTGCTGCAGTTGTTCACGGTTGTTAGTCCACAGGATGACTTAGATGGGAAGAATGTGTATGAGTCGTTTGTGCGAGGACTCGACACAGAGCTCGGTGACCCGAGCTCCGATAAATTGAACAACTTTGACATGGTAAGTACTGGTAATTTTAATCTCATTGTTTTTGCAACTCTTATTTGTTAATTACCAGCACCCTAATATATAGTTTGTTTCAGTTTTTCTTCCCGATTTGTAAGAGTGAGCACATCTTTCTAGTGACCTTTGATGTCAAGAGGTTTAACTGCCATATCATTGACAACTCGTCTGTCGATGGAAGTAGCCGAGATAAATATAGAGATTTGTCGGATACGTTGGTGAGCTATTTTTGTTGTTGTTCAATCATATATGCATGTTGTGTATTTATCAGTGCTAAAATGTGTCGTTAGGTATTAGAATTTGTACACATAAGCTTAAATATTTGAAATGCTTAGTGTATGTTTATATTTTTGCTGGGTGTTTAAATAGGTATGTAATAGTGTGTACTTAAGTATGAAATTATGTATAGTTAGTTAGTATGATATGGTTAACTGTAATATATAGTCTGTGAAGTTTGAAGTTGTTTTCCATGGTATATTCGTAGGTTCGGATGTTTTCGGACTACTTGGAGACTAAAGGTTGTCCGCAAATGGCGAGTGTTGTCCGTAAATGCACCCCGTCTAGACTATGCATGTCTTGGAGAGATACCACAAACAAAGTTGATTGTGGTATATATGCCATGAGGCATATGGAGAGCTACATGGGCGGTGGCACCAAGGGACGGGACTGTGGTTTGGAGAAGAACAATGAGTCTCAACTGTCTAACTTGCGCACAAAGTACTCAACTGCAATAATACTTCACCATACCAATGAGCTAAAGGACATGTGTAGGGAAGAAGCCAGAAAGTTTTGGACGGGGAAGATAGTATTGTAGTTCTGTTTTTAATAGACAATGTACAATGTAGATTTATGCTCATCTTTTTGTGTAGTTGGTTTACTATGTTTGGTGTTTTTTGTCTTTGCGAGCCATTTATACTTTGGGAGCCATTTGTATATGACTTAGATGTTTTGTTAAATTATGGATATGAATGGATTAGACATGGGGTGTTTTCATTTTAATCAATAAAACTTTGCATTTTCACGTACACTTGGTCCGAATGTTGTCATATAACATTAATATTGTATTCGTAGTTACTACATTTTGTGTACATACGCACAACAAAATTATGTATAGTTAAATAGGCTACATTTTTTGGTTATGTAGTTATGCAATTTTGTATATTTAGGCATAAGATTATGTGTAAACTGATACAATGTATATCAAATGTGTTTTGTATACGTAGTCAATAAAATTGTATATGTAGTTATAGAAATTTGTACAATTATGTATAAGAATATGTATTTTTAGACACCTGTGATATATTGATCCTAATGTCGTCACTTAAAAACGATGTATAGGTAAAACACAGATAATGTGTAAATAGGTTGCATATATTGTATGTTTATGTATAGAATTATGTAAACCACTCATAAATTGCCATAATGTATTGGATATGTGTATTCTAGCATTCGGTAATATATATTTAGTTTGTCAATCGTATACATTACACTAAAAAGTTGAAATGAACGACAAATACACATTGCTCTCAGGAGGCGCTGGTGCGGGTCGGGCATATTCTGTTGTTATGTGTCCCAACCTCACCGCATGTCCCACATTTTCTTTTAAGTTTTGTGCTTGCTTTTATGGCTTTTTCTCTTTGTCTTTGGAGCTTGCTTTTCAGATGACTACCACTCCCTTTGTTCTTGGCTTGCTTTGGTGGTAACACGGAAATGTTTAACTGTGAGGTTGAGCCGCAATAGGTTTCCATTACTGATTGTTTGCTGGGCACTGTAGTTTCGTGTTGTTCCTCTAATAGCTTATTTTGTATAACATATTCTAAGATAATAATAAAAAAAATTACTGATATGCTAATTTAGTATAAGGATATTGCATGTATAGTGTTGTTAATGTGTATACGTAGAACAAAATATTGGAAATTATGAGAAATTGTATAAGAAATTGTATATGTAATACATATTAAAGTTCTACATGTATAGTGTTCCATATTTGTATATTTAGTATGTAAAATTTGTATAATATATAATGTATACTACATATTAATGATTGGTATGTTTACAATAGTGATTTTGCATATTACAATGCATATATTGTATACTTAGAGTAGTCATTCTGTATAAAATATTCTCAAATAACGACAATCAAATACCTTAGTCATATGCTAATGTAGTATACGGATATTGCATATATAGTTTTGTTAATTTGTATACTTAGAACACAAACAGTGGAAATTATGAGAGCAAGCACCATACATTAATGTTCTGCATGTATAGTATTTCATATTTGTATATTTAGTATGTAAAATTTGTGTTTTTACCAGATCAAGCACCAGAGTACATGATTTATGTTGGGTAGAGGCTCGAAATCTTACCAGGATCAATAAAATATTGGATCCCAGAAGTAGACCAAGAAAAATTCCTCGTGTCGACATGTATTTCCATACATTGGAGGCTGGAATACAGTTTTACAAGGATTATGGTACATGTAGTAGCTTCGACGTTAGAAGGAGCACTACAAAGAAATTCAAGAACGATGAAAATTAACAGCAGGACATACCCGACCCGCACCAGCGCCTCCTGAAATATTTAAACCTTGAGAGCAATGTGTATTTGTTGTTGATTTCAATTCCACATCTCGAATTACAATTGCATTTTTATCCCATAATGCAAAATATTTATATTAAATATGCATAATATGATACTATATATTTGTGTAATACATACAACATCAGCAAACTAAATATACATTATGTGATGCTAAATATACATCAGCAAACCACTAAGGTAAATTAAGTAAAATATACATAATCTTATGAATAAATATGCAACATCTACAAACTAATTATATATTATATGGAGTTAACTGTACATTATTTTTTGCTTCGTATGCAACATCTGGACCAAATACGTGGCATAAATTTAATATATATAATCTTCTGCGTAATTATACAAAATTCTATAACTACATATACAATATTATTGGCAAACAAAAAAGGCAAATTATATATAATATACATAATCTTGTGCATAAATATGCAACATCTGCAAACTAGTTATACATTATATGAAGTTATCTATACATCTGGTGGCATACTACTTAAATATACATAATCTTCTGCGTAAGTATGCAAAATTCTATAACTACATATACAATATTATTATAGTCTACCACCATTTGGACAAGTATAAATAAAAATGCAAAGTTATATTAATTAAAATAAACAATACATGACATGTTCCTTTATATCTAGAAGTCAAAATAACATCCAAATATATACGATACTCCAACAAATTGAAGTATACATGACTCCAATAAAAATCCACCCAACCTAATAGACAAAATATACAAAGATAAACAAAATATACATAGTAAATGTCCATTAAACAACACTACAATTTTTTTTATCCATTCCAAAACTTTTTGGCTTCTTCCATAGCCTTATCCTTTTGCTCGTTTCTGTCGTGAAGGATTGTTAATGCTGAATACTTCAATCGCATGTTTGACAGTTGTGAAGGATTGTTCTTCTCCAAGCCACAATCTCATCCCTTAGTGTCGCCGACCATATAGCTCTCTATATGTCTCTTAACATATATACCACAAACAACTTTGTTTGTAGTGTCTCTCCAAGACATACAAAGTCTTATCGGGTCACATTTACGGACAACACTTGTCATTTACGCGCATCCTCTACCTTCCCCCGCCCATCATCAGCCCCACTCTTCGCATCCATTTTTCCCTTAGTTTTGGCCATTTAATTAATAAGACTTGAATAAACAAACCTGCAAAAATATAGAACCAAGTCTTATACAAAAATATAATATGCAGAATATGTATACTAATTATATAATAAAACACAGCTACGTAAACAATATTACATAACTAATTATGCATACATATGTACACTAAGTATACACAGACATAACTAAATATACATTATTACACAACTAAGTATACATTATTATATAACTAAATATACATTATTACAAAACTAAATATACATATTACACGACTAAAGTATACATTATTATATAACTAAATATACAATATTACACAACTACATATACAATATTACATAACTAAACATACATTATTACATAATGAAGTATACAAAATATAACAACCAAATCAGTTTTGATTTTGAGAACTGAACATCAGTTTTGATTTTGAAAAAAAAAAAAAGAACCCAAAATCACGGGCTTTAGATAAGGTAAAATTTTTGTTACCAAATCAAAACAGGTAGAATTACAAACAAATTCCTGGAATTTTAGAGGAAAAGTACCCTATTGCACCTAAGTGAGGCGCCAATGCTTAAAATTAGAAGTAAAATCCGAACTATTTATTATTAAATCCAATGGTCTAGATGTGGTCTTATGTTCTTACCTAAAGGGTTTGGTCTCATTTGAACCAATCCATATATATCCCTTATATATATATATATATATATATACTCTTACAATTTCATTTGTGGTAATTACTCTTATGTTTAGTATTTTATGTTATTTAATTTATAGTTGGGATGTTCCGTTTTATTTTATTTTGAGGTTTGTGAGGCTAAATCTCAACAAATCATATGGATTATGTCCTTGGGGCTCAGGGAAAGAGCTGAAACCTTGTTTATTTATTTATAATTTTTATGAGAATTGGATAGATATATAAATTGGCACTATTTTTTATTTTATACATTTATTTTAGAAGCCTAAATTAATTTGGGATCTTTGTGTATCGACTCCAAGAAGCCACTTTGGAGAATAATTATTTCACAAGAAACAAATTCAAAACAAGTGGGCGAAAAATGTTAATGTTCTTTGAAATGAGTTGCTTAAAAATGCTTGTTTTGTTACATTAATTATAAAATTTTATGTACGTATAGATCATGTGTTGTGATGTGATTTTTATATCATTGGAGTAATTATTAGTTGTGATGTTAAATATAATTGGGCTAGTTGTAATTTTCGAAATTATAGGGACTGATTTCACAAAAACAGATATTTTTTGCTAAATTGAACTTTTCTGGAATTATTGGAAACCTATAAATTCTAAAACTACTTTGGAGGGATTTTTATGTGTTTTATAGTTGCTAAGGGTTTTGTGAAGTTAATAAATTATTTGAGTAAATTTTAGGAAAAATCGAAAAGATTGGGGTTAAAATGTAATTTTAGAAAGTGATTGAAAAATCTAGAAAATTGAAACTGTACAATGGCTGTTTGGCTATATTTTTTCAGTTATGGAGGTTTTTTTATTATTAAATAACTATTTTGGGGTAAAAAGTAACAAATTGAAAGTAAGGGGTCGAACTAACTGAACTTCTCTAAAATTTTGAAACTACTTTAGGGCTTATTAGATAGTACACCTTAAGCTTGTGATGAGGCTTTGTAATTGTTAGCTATTTAATTTTTGGATGTATTTTATATATGAAAACAAGATTATTGGTTTAATTACAATATTCTAAAAACTGACGATTGATGTACAAACTCGAAAATTTTACGTAACATATGAGATTGATCATAAATTCTTGTCTGTGAAGTTGTGAAATATATGCACTTCTATTTTTGTTGTAAATTGAATCATTATTGTATATCATGAACGTTTACCATTTAATTATCGTTCTAGTCTGTTGACGTGCGTTTTGGTCAACAAACAAAATATATAAGAAGTTTAACACGCGGAAATATAAGTATGCGCAATACGCGTTTATTTATGGTTAATTCTGTCTTTTTTGCGTAATGCCGAGCCGAATTATTGGGGTCGGTCTTTCTTACAATCTCGCGTTTACAGGTCCTCTTTTTTCTGTATTTTTTCTCTCCCTCTTTTCCTCTTAAAATGAGGATTTTTATACCCCTCGAGTAAGTGAGTTTTCAACAGTCATCTTTGCACTAATCAATTACTAATCAGTAAAATAATTAAAAAAGGACACATGTCCCTCTCTAATCGTGCATGTCAGCCAATTCTTGCCACTTGGTGACTCTTCTCTATAACTTTCTGACATGTGGCAGTTTCTGATACCAATAAAGCACTGAGCATGGGCAAGTATGGGCAAATGGTTATTTTTATGAATCATCACGCATGCGTTTCCCCGAAAATTTGGGCTCGGGGTCGGGGCTCGCGATCATCTTTGTGGTTGGGCTCGTGAGCGGGCGAGCCTAATTCATGACGTATCACCGCGACCGTCATCATCGACGCGTCACTTGTAGGCCCTCCACTCGGATGTGTGCTAGGGCGATGGCGTGGATTAATTTCTTCCACTCGGCTCGGGCGTCATCAAAGGCCCCCAAGTTTAATTCCGAGAGAAGAATTTCAAGTCGGAGTTAAACTTTAATGCTAATGATAAACATTTAATGGGAAACGGAATTATCAAAGGTTTTGTTCATTCCGACATCCGTCGTAGTGATTAATGCCTGTAGCGGCGCATTAATTGTGGTGCCATAATGACAGACACGTGGCATCTTGTGGTTGGACCACGCTTGTGCGAGAATTGAAAAGGCATATCGGTTCACAATGGGCCGTGGGGGCGTGACGTTTTCTGACATTTTCGACGGCTTTTGAGGTTGAAAAGGCGCGTCTTTTCGAATAAACATTTCATTTATCGAGGGAACTCCATCTATAAATACCCATTTTTCCCCTCCATTATTCACTTTCGCATCCATTATCCTTTGAGCTAGACTGATTGAAACCGAGCAGAAATTTCGGGTCGGCTTCTCAAGTTCAGAGACTTCAAACTTAGATATTTTTTCGAAATATTCTCCTTTTACCTATAAAATGTCTTCTTTTGAGGATAGTAGGAGTCGTAGTTATAGCGTAGAGGTTGAAATCGAAGATCCCCCCTCTGAACCTTCTGTTTATTTCTCACCAGCACGGCCATCTCCGCCTTACAGTCTGAGCATCATTCAGATATCTACTCCAGATTCTTCTCGAGGTGGAACGTCTTTAGAGCGGACGCATACTATTTTTGATCCGGCGCCAGTGACCATTTTTAGAGAAGGAACGGTGTATCAGCCCGGACTGGCACGAGAGAGTTCCGACAAAGGATCCCCGAGTCCGATCTTAAGCGAGATCGTTAGCGAGGAAGAAGAGACTATGGACCCATCGGAGCCGGAGCGTGATAATGTGGAGCGGGTAGACGAACCCTCCGGAGATTCGAGGCCGAAGAGGCCTCAAGTGCCCATGGGTCATCGTAATGGCGACGGCCGGCAAGGAGGAGGCCCTCGCCTTCGTGTCGAGCCTCGGCGGACGCCGTGTGATATAAACGATATCCCTAGCATGCGATGATCCGGAGGTGGAAGAGCTCCGTGCGAGGTATCGTATTCCAAGTGGCATCAATTTTTGGGTACCGGATGGCACAGAGGTTCCTCGATACCCACCAATAGGTTGCCCATATTTGTCGCCACCTCCAATATGGGTTGCGATTTCCACCGCGGCTTTCCTCACGCGGTGGTTTTGCAAGTGGGGTATGCATCCGACCCAGTGCACCCTATTTCTTGGGATAGGATCATCGGCCTCCCGTGATGTTCCACCTAGAAAATATCCTCGCCCCAAATTCAAAGAGATGAACGAGCTCTTTATCTCGGGGGGTATCCTGGCCTAGTGGAAGGTCTCCTGGAAGGTCTCCCTTCATTTTTGAAGGAGTGGAAAGATAAGTGGCTCAGGTGAGCGGCGAGTGGCAAGCTCGCGTGGAGGATGGAGCAAGGGAAACTGTTCTTCATCCTCCATCAAATTTTGTTTTTGGTTACTGATAAGTCTATCTTTTCTCCTTTCTCTCGCTTTTTGCTTTGTTTATTGTTTCCTTTTGTGATTGACTTTGCTTCTTTTTTTTCGTCTTTTTACCTTTATAGAGAACCGGGCATCAAAGGGGCCTCTGCGGCCACCTTTATTCGAAGGCCGGAAAACATCCGGCCTGGGGTATCGTGGGACATGCGGATTGAGAGATTGGCCACCGAGAGGCCAACTTGCGCCCAGCCTTGCTTGAGGCTCGCTCTCTTCCACCACTCCTCGAGGCGAGGGGGCGGCTCGGGACGAGGCGGCAGAGTGGAAGGGGAGGTTGGGAGAGAGCCTCAAGAAATCCTCCCGAAATGAAGAAGACGGCCCCACTCTCCGGGGAGCGCCGGCTCGAAGAGCGAGCCGCGCCGACTCTACAGCCAATCCGCGGCGGATCGTCCCATGCCCATTGGGCAAACGCAGCCGACTCGAGCACACTCTTCCTTTCGAAATGTTTTTCGTTTTCTTTTGACCTTTTAACGGTGGTTGCTTTTTGTAGGGCGTGGCTTGGATTTGCGTGCACGCCTTCGCAGCGTGAGGAACACGGCCGCGCGTCGGACTCGGGCAACCGCCGACCAACCCATAGATGCGGAGGCGGCTCGGAGAGCAAATATTCGGGCCGACAAACGTCCCGCTGATGGAGTACCGGAGGCAGTGGAACCTCCCCTTCAAATGAGAAGAGGAGGGATTGTGATCGAGGAGCCCAGGCAGACCGAAGGAGCTGGTCAGACGGCACCGGAGAATCCTGAATAGGCCCCAGAAGGGGGAGGTCCACGAACTTTCTCGGACGACCTCGGCCGGGAGGGTCACTTCATCCCTCCAAGTCGGGTGAGAGACGAGTACTGCGAGGGAATGGTTGGAATACACCCTCAATGGTTTGTGGAGTTTGTTCGATGCGCCACGCCGACGGAGGAGCAATCGAGAGTTTTACCGAAGGCGGGTCGGGCCGCAATGAGTGTCCCAGCTCGTGCCTGGACAAAAGGCATCGAGCAATTATGCTCGGAGACTGGCTTTGAGGAACAAATTCAGTACGCCATGGGAATGTCTGGGCGAATCATTGGGCTCCTATGGCATGCAATTGGGGGAACTCGCGAGCTGGAGAAAAAATACGCCAATCTGGAAAGGCGGCACGGCGATCTGCAGGAGGCCTATGCTACCCTTCAAGGGGTACAAGAATCGTTAAAGACCCAGGCAGATGAAGCTACGGCTCGGGCCAACTCTGAGAAAGAAACTGCTGCGAGGGCCGAGGCGGAGCGAGATCGGCCCAGCAGGGTCAAGAGGAGCATAGGGCTAAGGTTGCCGCCGAGCCGAATGTCTTTGCCGTTGCCGGGCCGAGGAAATGGAAAGGCGTCTAGCCGATGTGCGTAGAGAGGCCGAAGAGGCTGCTCATCGGCAAGTTGAGGAAGCTCGTACACAGGCCGTTGAAGCTTATAAGGACTCTGAGGAGTATGCATTTATGTTAACCTGCGGCCACGCGACCAGCCTCAAAGAAATTCTTGATTTGGTTAAGGCCGGGCGAACTGTTGCTCAGCTTGAAGAAGATTTGGCCCTTTTGGAGGCTAATCTCGATGCTCTCCGTCCGAACTTTGCCGAGGCCCCCAATGTTCAGGGCTCACCTCCTCCGGACGCAGAAGAAGTGGCCTCCAGTGGTGCTGTTGAAATTCCGCCTCCGTCTTAGTCTTGATTTATAAACTTTTTCATGATTTCGTAGGTAGATTACTTGGCTTCGTGCCTTAGAATGTAATGGGCTCCGGCCCCCCCTTGTGTAAATAATTTTGAAGTAGAAATGAACTTTTCTTTCTCTCACCTGTGTATGTGTTTCAAGCTTTTTGTATATGCTTGGCTCTTCTCCTTTTTGTAAGATTGTTGTCATCTTCTTTTTCCTTTTATACTCCCAAGTATGGGGCTCGGTTCCCAGTGCTCCTGAATAAGGGACTTTACCCGCTTTAATTGACTCTCGTACTCGGTATATGAACCTGATCTTTATTTTGTATTTGGTACTTGGTGTATAAACCAAGTCTTCATTTTGTGCTCGGTGTGTACACCGAGTCTTTGTTTTGTGCTTGGTGCGTGACCAAGTCTTTGTTTTGTGCTCGGTGCGTAACCAAGTCTTTGTTTTGTGCTCGGTGCGTAACCAAGTCTTTGTTTTGTGCTCGGTACGTGACCAAGTCTTTGTTTTGTGCTCAGTGCGTAACCAAGTCTTTGTTTTGTGCTCGGTGCGTGACCAAGTCTTTGTTTTGTGCTCGGTGCGTAACCAAGTCTTTGTTTTGTGCTCGGCGTAACCAAGTCTTTGTTTTGTGCTCGGTGCGTAACCAAGTCTTTGTTTTGTGCTTGACCAAGTCTTTGTTTTGTGCTGGTGCGTGACCAAGTCTTTGTTTTGTGCTCGGTGCGTGACCAAGTCTTTGTTTTGTGCTTGTGCGTGACCAAGTCTTTGTTTTGTGCTCGGTGCGTGACCAAGTCTTTGTTTTGTGCTCGGTGCGTGACCAAGTCTTTGTTTTGTGCTTGGTGCGTGACCAAGTCTTTGTTTTGTGCTCGGTGCGTGACCAAGTCTTTGTTTTGTGCTCGGTGCGTGACCAAGTCTTTGTTTTGTGCTCGGTGCGTGACCAAGTCTTTGTTTTGTGCTCGTGCGTGACCAAGTCTTTGTTTTGTGCTCGGTGCATGACCAAGTCTTTGTTTTGTGCTCGGTGCGTGACCAAGTCTTTGTTTTGTGCTCGGTGCGTGACCAAGTCTTTGTTTTGTGCTCGTGCGTGACCAAGTCTTTGTTTTGTGCTCGGTGCGTACCAAGTCTTTGTTTTGTGCTCGGTGCATGACCAAGTCTTTGTTTTGTGCTCGGTGCGTAACCAAGTCTTTGTTTTTGTGCTCGGTGCGTGACCAAGTCTTTGTTTTGTGCTCGGTGTGTGACCAAGTCTTTGTTTTGTGCTCGGTGCGTAACCAAGTCTTTGTTTTGTGCTCGGTGCGTGACCAAGTCTTTGTTTTGTGCTCGGTGCGTGACCAAGTCTTTGTTTTGTGCTCGGTGCGTGACCAAGTCTTTGTTTTGTGCTCGGTGCGTGACCAAGTCTTTGTTTTGTGCTCGGTGCGTGACCAAGTCTTTGTTTTGTGCTCGGTGCGTGACTAAGTCTTTGTTTTGTGCTCGGTGCATGACCAAGTCTTTGTTTTGTGCTCGGTGCGTGACCAAGTCTTTGTTTTGTGCTCGGTGCATAACAAGTCTTTTCAGCGTGCAAAGGACGTACCCGAGACGACTTGTCGGCATTCAGCTTCTTCAGCTGAGGCGATTTTTACTATCCTCGGCAAGTAGCCGAGGTGAGTAAAAATTTTGTCCCCCTTTAGAGAGCTCACGAATATCGATGAAAGGATAATTCCCTAGAATCCTATCTGGATCGTAAACCGAGATCTTTATTGATAGTACCGCTTTCGGGTATGCTACATTCCGTGGATGCATAAATTTTTCTCCACTCAAATATTCTAGTTGGTACGCCCCACCAGATAAGACGTTGCTGACCCGAAATTGGCCCTCCCAGGTTGGCTTCAATGGACTAGGTTTAACACCCGTTATCTTTTTCAACACAAGATCACCGACCTGAAATCTCCTTTTCTTTACTTTTGAATTGTAGTACCTCTCACTCCTTTGTTTATACACGGCGTTTTTCATCTTGGCACTACACCTTTTTCTTCTTCGAGCAGATCTAGCTCGGCTCGAGCGCACCATTGCCGTCTTCGAAAAATTTGCAATTACAAGGTAGGGGCTCCAATCTCAACAGGAATCACCGCCTCGGTTCCGTAAGCCAAAGAAAAAGGTGTTTCTCCAGTGGCCGCTCGATGCGTTGTTCTGTATGACCACAGTACACCGGGTAATTCCTCTGGCCAATTACCTTTAGACTCCTCCAATCTCGCCTTCAAGGTATACTTGAGTATTTTATTAACGGCCTCAACTTGTCCATTCGACTGGGGATGGTATGGAGTTGAGAAGTGGTTTTTAATGTGGAAGCCTTCACAAAATTTGAAACCTCCTAGGTTATCGAATTGTTTCCCATTATGCTAACAATCGAATTCGGTATCCCGAATCTACAGATAATAGATTTCCATACAAAACTCACAATCTTTTCCTCATTTATTCTCGCCAGAGGTTCCGCCTCGGCCCATTTTGTGAAATAATCCACCGCCACAATGGCATATTTGACTCCCCTTTGCCAGTGGGGAGTGGTCCGATAAGGTCCATTCCCCATTTGGCAAATGGCCATGGGCTAAATACGGAGGTAAGTTGCTCGGGATGATATCCGACTGCGGCGCGTGAATCTTTGGCACCTCTCGCATCTTTTGACGAGATCGGTTGCATCCTTTCTTAGGGATGGCCAGTAGTATCCTTGCCGTATTAATTTATAGGCTAATGTCTGGCCCCCGACGTGGTTTCCGCATATTCCCTCGTGAACCTCTCGAAGTGCATAATCCGCATCTGTCTCGGAAAGGCACCGCAGGAGTGGGACGGAGTATCCTCGTTTGTACAGGACGCTGTCTACTAGTGTAAACCGAGCCGCTTGAGTTCGTAGTGTTACGGCTTGACTTTTTTTCAGTTGAACTCCTTTTTCTAAATACCTTGAATGATTGGGGTCATCCATGTATGCGCTCGGCGGTTTCAGTTGCATATATCTTCTTTGCGCCAAGTGATGGGGCAGACAGTTGTGTGACAGTGACATCCGCGATGGCATCCGTCCCTGGGCTAGAACCGAGCCGAGCCAAGGCATCTGCCTGCATATTCTCGGCTCGGGGCACATGCAAGACTTTTGTCTTAAAGTGCAACAATCTCTTCTTGACCAAGTCCAAATATTGTGCGATTTTTTGCTCTTTCGCTTCATACTCACCGTTGATTTGATGAACGACTAACTGAGAATCACTGTGTACTAACAGTTGTTTTAGGCCCATAGAAGCTGCCATATCTAGGCCCCGCCGTAAGTGCCTCGTATTCGGCCGTTGTTCGCTATGGGAACGAAAATCGCACGGCCGAGAAGTAGCATTTCTGATTTGGATCGATTATCACGATTCCGCCCCCTGCTCGGCCTGCGGTGGAGGATCCGTCAATGAACAATTTCCATTCTTGGTCTTCCATAACTTCCAATCGTATGGAAGGTGTGAATTCGGCCACAAAGTCGGCTAAAGCCTGTCCTTTTATTCTTTGTCGTGGTTCATATAGAATATCAAACCGACCGAGCTCGACGGCCCACTTGATCATCCACCAAGCATCGGGTCGGTGTAGTACTTTGCTTGATGGGTAGTTCGTCAAGACTATAATCTTGTGCTCTAGAAAATATGGACGGAGTTTCCGCGCCGCAGTGATTAATGAATAAGCCAACTTTTCCATTGGCGGATAGCGGAGCTCGGCGTCATGTAACGCTTGGCTGGTGTAATAGACCGGATGTTGAATAGAACCATCTAGCCTGATTAACACCGAGCTGATGGCGTATTCGGATACCGCCAGGTACAAATACAAGTCCTCCCCTTGGGTAGGTTTTTGTAATATAGGAATTGAAGAAAGGTGCTGTTTGAGGGATTCAAAGGCAGCCTGTGCTTGCTCGGTCCACTCAAAATTTTTGTTCTTTTTTATAATTTCGAAAAAAGGTTTACACTTGTCCGTGGATCGCGAAACAAATCGGTTAAGGGCGGCCAATCGGCCTGTTAGGCTTTGTACCCTTTTTACTACGAGTTCGGGGTTCTAGATCGATGATGGCCTTTATTTTGTCCTGCAGGTTAGCTTCGATTCCCCTTTGGTGACCATATACCCCAAAAATTTACCCGAGCCCCAAACGTACACTTTCTCGGGTTTAACATCATCTTGTACTCTCTCAAAACAAAAACATTTTATTAAGATCGTTTAGATGATCGGATATATATAGTGATTTCACCAACATGTCATCTACATAGACTTCCATAGTACGACCTATCATTTTCTCAAACATCTTATTTACTAACCTTTGGTAGGTCGCACTGTTTTTCAACCCGGAAGAATCATCTTGTAACAAGAAAATTCCACGAAAGCAGAGAAGAATGATGTATTTTCTTCGTCATCCTGGTGCATTCGTATTTGGTTGTAACTCGAGTATGCATCCATGAAGCTCATCGGCCGTGTCCGCCGTGGCATCTACCATATAGTCAATGTTTGGTAATGGATAACTCGCGTCCCAGGGCATGCCTTATTCGTGTCGGTGAAATCCACGCACAGCGCCATTGGCCATTGCTTTTCTTTACCAAAACAGATTGGCAACCCATCGGGTATAGAGAGCTTCCCGATAAATTGATTATCTAGCAACTTGTTAACCTCGGCCTCGAGTCTTTGCTTGTCTGTCGGGGCCGAGTTTGTGCCTTTTTCGATAATCGGAACGTTAGATCAATATTAAGGCGGTGGCATGCATGCTTAGGGTCAATTCCGGGCATGTCCGCATGAGTCCATGCGAAGACGCCAAGATTATTTCCCAAAACTCAATCAACTCGGCTCGATATGGTTCTGGGAGGTCATGACCAATACGTAATTGGCGCCCGCTTGGCCTTCCGACATTGATTGTATCAACCCGTTCTCTTGGTTCCGCCCGTTTTTCTTTCTTGCTCGCCCTCTTTGATCTGCAAGGGGCAACTCATCTTCGATGGTCGGCTCGTTCTTGGTTGCGGCTCGCTTTTCTTCCATCATTGGTTCCTTCCCAGGTCGACGACCTGGATTATCCTCCTGAACAATCACCACTTTCCGCTCGGGCTCCTCTTTTGGCTGGGGATCGCCTTGCGTGGTCCCACTGGTTTCTCCTCATTCCATCACGTTAATCTCCACCGGTCGGAGTTTGAGAGAGCATTCTCGTGACTCCCTTTGATTCCCCTTATGTATGGCCTCGCCATCAGATGTTGGGAATTTTATACAAAAATGATATATTGAAACGGCTGCTTTTATATGATAAAGCAATGGCCTCCCAATGATAGCATTGTACTCCGAATCAGCGTTAATTAGTTTAAATGTTGTCATGACGGTCCGTTTATGCAACCCTTGTCCCATTTGGATGGGCAAGTCAACTTCTCCGAGCGGGACTATTCTTCCTCCTCCAAACCCCAGAATGTTGTCGTTGCATGGACGGATATAGCTATCGTCCACGTTCAATCTTCGAAAGGCTCGGACGTAAATGACCGATGAGTAGCTGCCAGAGTCGATCAAAATTCTATGAACTGGAATACCCAAAATCGGTGCAGTAATGACTAGGGGGTCAGAATGAGGGTGGACCACCTGGTCGGCATCCACATCAGAGAACACAAAATGGCCGGTGGGTTGGCCTTTCTTGATTTCCGCCACCCGAACTTGTCTTTTAGCGTGGGCGGCCTGTCTGACATCAACCTTTATTTTCCTGTTGGAGCGGCTATCTTCGGCTGTGTTAGTGTTGATTCGATTCACACTCGACATCATAAGGATCTCCCTACCCTGGTTCTCGGCTGGTGGTGGCGGCAGGAGAGCTGGATTGGTTATGCGCTCTGGGTTAACACCTTGAGTCAGTGCTGGTGGGGGCGGTAGTTCATGAACGTATCTTTTGAGGCCGCCTTGCCGAACAATACGCATAATTTCTCTGATTAGATCTCGGCATTCATCGGTATCGTGACCTATTGATTTATGATAGGCGCAATATCGTCGTGAATCTAATTTTGTCGGCTCGACCTTCAAAGGCCGAGCCGAGGTAACAAATTCAGACCCTTTACTTCATTCCATATGGCTGATGGAGTGTGGGTCAAAGTACTCCTCAATGCGGCAAATTTGGCTCGCGCTTCCTGGCGAGCCCTAAATCCGGTGGTCAGGTTTTCCGAGAATGGTCTAAATCATGACCCCGACCCAACTGCTGATTCCTTCCTTCCGTCCTTTCTCACACCTCCTGGCCGGTGCTTGGGGCGGTTACTTGCCATGGATTCTTCCGCGCAAATATGGTGTTCCGCGGGGACCAAAAATTCTTGGTACGAGGTCGTCCCCGATTCATGGATGGAGTAGTTAAACCAAGTTTCGGGGGCAAGGCAAGCCATGGCTGCGATTAAAACGGCGTCATCCGACACCGGTTTCATCTCTCGAACTTGCTTATTGAACCGAGAGATATAGCTTTTCAGGGGCTCGTCCTTCCCTTGTTTGATGTTCACGAGGGAATCCTTAGGTGCAGCTCGGACTTTGGACGTTAAGAAATGCGTCGTAAAGGCGGAGGCCAGATCCCCCCATGCCCGAATGGACCCCTGTGGTAGGGTCCTAAACCAACGATGGGCTCGGTCACCCAGAGTCAGTGGGAAGGCCCTGCAGAGGATTGCATCACTAGGATCGTGCATTCCATCCATCCATAAGTACTTGTGGACGTGAGTGGTGGGGTCGGTTTCCCCATTGTAGAGACCGACCGGGGATTTTCAATTTTGGCGAACGGGTCGCTAGGATTCCAGGAGAAAATGGCGACATAACAGCTGGTTGGTTCATTGCTTGGGGCGGCCTCCGAGACTGTTCGCCTTCGACCGCCTTCCAATTCATTCAAACGACGGCGAAGGCAAAGTATTTCTACATCCTGTTCTCGCCATAGGCTAGGGCCTTGATCCGATTGACCCTAAGCGCCCCCGCTCGTCCGGAAATCGGAGTCGGGAACTTATCGATCGAGCCGGGCGAAAAGGATCAATTCCCAGTCGCCCGGCGAACACCGAGTGGGCATGGCGATGTCGTGTTGGCTCCGTAGTGACTCGCAGTACATGACTTTGCCCCTCCTCATCTTCTCGCGGCCGTCTTCATCACGACGCGACACGCTGCTCATTACCCGAATCGCTTCTTGGGCTTCATCATGAGGAAACTCGGGAACTTGAGGATTGATATTAACATTTAGTTGTGGATTGAGTGGGTTAGTATTTACAAGGAGTGGAGGAGGTGCTTGAGAGTTTGTGGTAGCGAGAGTTTGTGATATGAGTTGGTTCATTTGTTGTACAAAAGTTGGGTTGGCAATTAGCTGAGCAAAAGGAAACAAAGTAGTGCTCCATGCTTCATGCGGAGCATATTTTGACCATTAGTAGTCCGCCGTTTGATAGTTAGGGTGTTGTTCTTGATCAAACGAGCATTTCTCGACTGTTGACTCATTTTGTTTATTACGAAAAGGATAAACGTTGAACTTTACCTGGTTTTCACTTAACTTGCTTTTGCCTGGAACTCTGACTGGACCAATACGGGCCCTCCTTCTAGCGCCAATTTGTTGACGTGCGTTTTGGTCAACAAACAAAATATATAAGAAGTTTAACACGTGGAAATATAAGTATGCGTAATACGCGTTTATTTATGGCTAATTCTGCCTTTTTTGCGTAATGCCGAGCCGAATTTATTGGGGTCGGTCTTTCTTACAATCTCGCGTTTACAGGTCCTCTTTTTTCTGTATTTTTTCTCTCCCTCTTTTCCTCTTAAAATGAGGATTTTTATACCCCTCGAGTAAGTGGGTTTTCAACAGTCATCTTTGCACTAATCAATTACTAATCAGTAAAATAATTAAAAAAGGACACATGTCCCTCTCTAATCGTGCATGTCAGCCAATTCTTGCCACTTGGTGACTCCTCTCTATAACTTTCTGACATGTGGCAGTTTCTGATACCAATAAAGCACTGAACATGGGCAAGTATGGGCAAATGGTTATTTTTATGAATCTGTCGCGCATGCGTTTCCCGCCAAAATTTGGGCTCGGGGGTCGGGGCTCGGCAGTCATGCTGTGGTTGGGCTCGGTAGCGGGCGAGCCTAATTCATGACGTATCACCGCGCACCGTTACTGACATCACCTGTAGGCCCTCCACTCGGATGTGTGCTAGGCTGATGGCGTGGATTAATTTCTTCCAGCTCGGCTCGGGCGTCATCATAGTCTAAATTGGTACCATTTACGAATTGTTATGAATTGTTCCGTCTTTATTTATTTACCATTTAGCGTTACCGCTATGAACCATTAATCGTGTTTTGAGTCTTTTGGCGTGTGTAGATCGGGCAATCTATCGAATAGGTCATCTGTTGATGTTGGCTCGACTACACATGTGTCTATTCCCATATTTTTGGTCGACCAGAGACAATAGCAAAATTTGGGTCATAAAATTGGTATATTTCTTAATATGATTATCTTTAGGTTTAAACCCAGCAAAAGAGTTATCGAGCCACCCGAGAGGAATAAGGCATTAGGCTTTGGCCATAAGTCGTGCGTGTAGGAACGCAATAGGATTCGATGTTTGATCAACATCGACCCTGCATTTATTTTTGTGTTGTACCGACCATTGGATTTTAAAATGGGGCATCTACTGTCCAGTTTAAAATCGGCTCGAATCATCGTAACTTCTTTACCATATTTGTGGTAATTGTATTTGATGCAGGATCATAACAATCGGTATGTTAGTATAATTTTTATATTTCGTTTCAATACGGTATGGTCATCGACTGCTGCCATACTTAGCAATTAACTACATGCAAGAAATTATAGCAGAAACGTGAAGGTAATTTGTGAAACCCCTCGATTTTCAATCTTGTACGAGCGTGTAACCGACGTCATTAGACGACTTTGTATATTCGCGACTATTTTTAACGTGTTATTTTGACGGATCACTATTAATAATATTTTCACACCATATTATCATTTTATTTATATGGTCAACTACTTATTTATTATTGGTCATTTTATTTTTTTGTTTTTGAATTCTATGTTTATTTAATCACTTAATTGATCATTTTGCTACTACTTGAGTAGTTAGTATGGGTGATCATAAATTTTCAAAAATCGTCCGAACCGCCCGAACCGCACCACACCGCACCATTTATAGTGATGTTTTGATTAAAACCGCTATTTAGAATGGTGAATGAAACCGCACCGCCTTGTTGGTTCGGTTGTGGTTTTAGAACAAAACCGCACCGCCAAAACCGCACCGCCCTTATATAATTTTAAAGGTAAAATGAAATATTTTTCGACCATCTTTAGTTGAATAATTAGGCAATCAATATAATAAAACTAATATTTGGTGAATAATAAAAAATACATTTTAAAATTTTTCTTTGTTGCTACAAATATATATTTTGTTTTGTATTCGAAGTAACGTACCACTAAAATGCATTATGTTTTACATGTAGATGATTTGAAAGATGATGCAAAGTGTGTTCAGTGTTCTATTGCAAAATCATATTGTTTAAAAACAAATTAAATCTTACTTGTTTAATTTGTTCATTTTTCTTAATAATCACCCCTCTCATATTCAAGCAGGGCTAACTAAACTTAATGAATGAGACGATGCTAGTGCAAATAGATTGCAAAATTGAAACTTAATCTTAAATTTAAGGGCAGAGATGATACTGGAATTATGATTTCTTACTTCCTGCTTGCTGGAATTATGATTTCTCATGGATTTTTTTGTTGTTGAAAGATACATATTAATTTATTAGTCTTATAATATATTCATTTATTAAAACCGCCAAACCGCCCGCCACCGTCTAAAACCTCACTATTGATTTTACTTCATAAAACCGCGATTTGAAATTATTTTTTATAAAAACCGCATATGGCAATTCGGTTTGAATTTTTTTAAAAAAAAACGCAAAACCGTACCGTGATCACCCCCTAGTAGTTAGTAGACATCTTAGAATTTTAGGAGACCTGTTTCACTAAGTGATTTATATCCCATAGAAATAAGAAATTGATTTAGAATAAGTGATTATGAGACTCATAAGTGATTGTGGGAACCACTATTAATTTTGGGATTTGATATTTTACACCAATTATCATCATTTTTGGGACAAAAAAATATATAAAAACCATATATTAGATTAAGTTGGACGACCATATGCTATTTTGGGTATAGAAATTCATCTCCATCCTTATACACATACACAAAATTACACAAAACCAATACCAAATATCCTACACAAATTTTAAATTCATTTTTTACCCACAAATTCCCACTCACACCAATATTCCTCTCAAACTCACCCTATTCTCTCACTCACTAATCAATCCCATACTTTGTCCATCCCCTTGTTCCCCATGCAAACAACAATTCACAAGGCTTCAAACAAAAAATCATCATACTTTTCTCCGATTAGGATCGGCCACTAGGTAAGTTTAGGTAGAGCAATTCATTCATTTCTCATTCTTCATCTTGCAAGCTCTTTCAAAATCTCTCAATTCTCTCTGCACTCTCAACCTTCTTCTTCTTCTTCTTCTTCTTCTCCTTCTTTTTCTAATACTTAGCCAAAAACACAAGAATTCTTTCCATTTTCCTCCAAGAAATTCGAACCACCTCATATAAGGTAAGAAAAATTTCTTCTTTCATCTTCATTACATTCCTTAAAATCATCAATCCCATCTCCTTCCTTGACTAACTTGATGAATTTTTCTATTTTGAGGTATACTTAGAAGCTCTCATCTGGAAGGACTTAAGGAAGGCAAGAGTTAGCAATTAGCTTGAAAAGGACCTTCAAGCCATTTGTAAAAACAAGACAACAATGTAAAAATTGAGGTTTATTACTACCCTTTTCTTTTTCCTCTTTTGATTTCAAATTTTAACACCAAATATGGTTTTAGTGTGAAAATAGGGACTGATCCTAGTAGCTTGGATCAAAAGTGTTAAGGTTGCTAGAAAATACTCAATTTTAGGCTCAATTTGCAATACTACTAAAGGTGGGTGGAAAATCCTTTATAAAAACTCAAATGATCTTGTAAACATTGCATGTAGTAATTTGAAATTGCATGATGTGTATAATTATGTATTGCTTATGCCTCATGGAAGGTCAAACCATAAGAGGCCAATTACCTGATGCACGACTTGGAATCAGCAACGATAGTATTCGCATTAAAGAAGTGGGGACACTATCTATACGGGGCAATGTTCACAATTTTTGCCGATCATAAGATCCTAAAGTATCTATTCTCCCAGAAGGATCTCAACCTAAGGCAACAGAGATGGATAGAGTTGATTGAGGATTATCACTTTGATATATAATATCATTCCGTAAAGGCAAACATAGTAGCTGACGCCTTGAGCAGAAAGGCGAGTTTAGCTAGGCTAATGATTCGAGAGTGAAAGTCATTAATTAGAGAATTGAGCATTTGGAATCCAACAAGGACCGACACCTAACTTACATGTGCTGACATTTCGGTTAAACCCGATCTGCTGAGAGAGATCAAAGTCGCGCAAGAAAAGGACATGCATCTCCAAAAGTTGAAAGAAAAGATACTTAAAGGAGAGAGGCTAGAATTCTCAGTATCCGAAGATGGGATCAAAAGATTCAATAATCGAGTCTACATACCGAATGACGAGAAGATAAGTAAAGCACACCGCTTGAGATATACAATACATCCTAGAGGAAACAAGATGTATAAGGACTTGATGCGAAATTTTTGGTGGGTGAACATGAAGAACCGGGTAGCATAGTTCGTTGCGAGATGTTTGACTTGCCAACGAGTGAAAGTAGAACACCAATGACCATTTGGAGTACTACAGTCGTTGAGAATTTCCGAATGGAAATGGGAATACATAACGATGGATTTCGTGACGGACCCACCAAGAACCAGAGGAGGTCATGATGCTATATGGGTGGTAAACCGACTCACAAAATCCACACACTTCTTGCCCATTAAGAAGACCGATAGTTTGCAAAGGCTCGCGCAGACTTATATCAGAGCACTGCTATCTGACTCTGTTGTCTCCTTGCACTTGGTTGTCTCAGATTCTGCATCAATCATTGCTTTCTTTCTTTCTTGTCTTCGTTTCTAAAGACTGTCTTATCCTCTTCATTTCTGTATTTTAACTGGTGGATAAGGGCAGGCAACTGCAAAGTGACCTGGCTGTCTGCAATTCCAGCATAGATCTTCAGCCTTTCTCACAACTCTCTTGGGAGTTCTCTCTTCCTTTCCTTTGGAAAGAGCTTAGTGCCTTTTAGAGGATGTTATCATTATCTTAATAATGTGATTTAATTGGTTGTTTGATTGAAATTTGTGTAATTTTGGGAAAGAAATGGATATCTAGTGGGAATAGTCTCCACTTTACACTTAGTCTATTGGTTATCGCATAAAGAACAAAATTTTGGGATTGAGTGAAATTAGAACATTCCTACCATTACTCCATTAATCTAGGATGTGAGACAATTTCTAATATGTATCCTACCTTGACCAAAAGCCTACATTACAACCACAATAAAGTCCTTTAGATTTGTATCTTACACACCTACACAATAGCAGCGAGAGTTGATAAATTGCAAGCCTATGGTAAATCGCTTTCATTGAACTGATGTGAGCGTTAATTGCCTTATATTTTATACACTTTGAGATTTTGAGCGATACACTTACCGGGTGAGGGATTGCAATATCAAACACCCAAAAGAGTATTGATTGATGCCTAATTTGCAACTGAGAGGTTTTAAGAACGATTCTCATGTGCAGAGTAGAATGTGAACTCAATGAGATTGTATATTTGGAGTAATTCTTGTGTTGTTGGCGAATCCACCTCATTGCATGCATTTTTTCTTTCTTTGCTTTGTTTGAGGACAAGCAACGGTTTAAGTTTGAAGGGATTTGATAAGTGGTTATTATGCATGGATTTCAACGTATATTTTGGTATATAATTGACAAAATTACACGTATATCTAGCCTGTTTAGGTTTTTCATTGTTGGGCGTTATAATGTGTTCTTCTAGATATTTTTGCACAAAATGGAGCTATATTGTTAGAAAAGCGATAGCACGTTCCAAAGGATATGTCAAGAGCTAAAGGACAAACTAAGATGCGCAGGAAATGAGGAAGAACACATCACACGACCAGGGAATGAACCACAATTTGTTTGCTTCAAGAGAGGGAATAAACTGTTAGATAAATGTTTTTATCAAGATTCTGATGATTTTATTTAAATGAGTTTTTATACCAAAACAATGTTTATAAAAGTTGTCCAAATACTCCCAATTGATTTAAAATATTTTTACTAATTTTTTGGAGTATTTCTTGAAGTTTATTTTTGACAAAAATTGGACAACACTTCTGTTTTGAGGTCAACCGGTCGCCCTATAGGGCATCCCATGCCTGAATGTCGTAACCTGAAACAGAAAACAAAACTGGGAATAAAAGAGGGGGGTCGACCGGTGGCGCACAATGCCAGATTACATAACTCTTTTCTGTACTTATTTTTGGTGACCCCAACCGGTCCAGGGTAGGGCCGACCGGTCGGACCCCCCTGTGACCGGTCGTACCCCTCCCCGCACGGTACCTAGATCGCACTAATTCTTTCCAATGTTCAAAATTTATTATAGGGCAACCGGTTGCCCTGTGCAATTTTTTGACAGAAAAATTTGTGCCGTTGGACTCCTTATCAGCAAGATTTACTTTTCATTTTTGTACATTATTTCTACATCTTGTGATCCTCTTTTTGTAGACAAAAGTGAAGATGGAGGATCCTATGTTGGAGATCCAATCTTGAAGACTCTCCTATAAATAGAGGAAGATTTGAAGCAAACTACACAACAACACAAACAAACAATACAACAAGAAAATCAACAAATTTCTCTAAGTCTTCATTTTCATTATTCTTGTTGTAATAGCCTAAGTTCTTTCACTTGCACAATCTTGAGGTCTAGGCTTTTTGTTCTTGATTACACTTGCACTCAAAGTTTGTATACTTGATTTATTGAGTTGTAATCTTGAATTTTTCTATTATCCAAAACAAGATATCCTTGTTAGTGTTCTTGTGGTAAGAACACACTTGGGTGATCTTAGGTGTTGAAGAGTGTGGTACTCTTCATAGGTGTTGAAGGAAGATTGTGGTAATCTCCTTGAAGGTGTTGTAAGAAGATTGTGGTAATCTTCAAAGGTGGTGTTGTATTAATTGTGGTAATTAATAAAATCTTTTTTTCTTTTTGAAATCCATCCCGGAGATACTGGGGTGGTAGAGGATTAGGCCCTAGGTGGCTTGAACCTCTTTAAATCGATGAGTGTTGTTTATTTTCCGCACTTATATTCTTGTCATTTATTTGTTCATTTGAAAAAGAGGGCGATTTGCGAAAAATCGGCTATCTATTCACCCCCTCTAGATTATCGTAGCCACTTGGACTAACAAGTGGTATAAAAGTCAAACTCTTTGGCTAGCTCGTGCCGAGTAAAGAGGAAAGATCCACGGCTACGAATGAAGCTTATCTCACCACCGGCGCCTCCACTAACAAGCCACCACTATTCGACGTCAACAACTACGCATTTTAGAAAGATCGTATGGAGTGCTTTCTACAAGGGTGCGGGTTTGACATTTGGAATATGGTCATTGAAGGAGTTGATCAACCAACTGAGAAATTGGAGGACGGCACCACGACTCCTAAACCTTTCAAGGAGTTCGATGAAAATGACAAGAAGGCTTTCTCTCTAAACGGTAAGGCCTTAAATATTTTGCATTGCTTTCTTACCGCCATCGAGTATAATCGTATAAGAGGCATAAGGTCGGCACATGAAGTTTGGGAAAAATTAGAAACCATCTATGAGGGCACAAAGAAAGTGAAGCAAGCAAGAAAAACAATGCTTGTGAAAGATTTTGAAAATTTCAATATGCATGATGGTGAAAGCATATCAAAAATGGTGGAAAGGCTTGACAACATTGTCAATCCTCTTGTGGCTCTTGGAAAAGTCATCTCCGAAGAAGACAAGGTGACCAAGGTGTTAAACGCCCTTCCCGGCTCATGGTCTGATAAAGTGACGGCTATCACGGAAGCACAAAATCTCGAGACACTCAAATTCGATGAGCTCATCGGGAACCTCCTCATCTATGAAGTCTATCTCAAGGAGAGGAAAAATTTCAAACCATCCATTACTCAATCGGGTATGCAAAATATTCCTAAAGGTCTTGCATCTTCTTCTAATAATGCATACTATGATAATGATGATGATGAGGAGGAGACGGCCGCACTTGTCCAGAAATTTGCAAAATTTGTGAATAAAAATAAGGCAGGAAAACCGAGAGACAACTCGTGTTTTAAATGCGGAAAATCCAGGCACTTCATAGCCGATTGCCCAAAACTCGAGGAGGAGGATCAAAAGAAGAAAAAGCCTTTTCCCAAAAAGAAGGCTTTAAATGCGGACGTCAAGACTTGGGATAAACTCCTTGCCACAACCAATGAAGAAGAAGAATCCGAACATGGTCTTATGGCCATAAACGATGAAAACAACGAGGTACGCTCTAATGCTTCATCTTCTTCCTTAGTTGATGAATTACAATGTGATTTTGATGAATTACAAAATGAGTTTCAAAATTTGATTGTTGAATACAAGACTTTAAAAAAGGAGCATAAAGAGCTTAAATTAGAAAAGGATAAATTGTTTACTTCTTATGAATCTCTTGGTAAAGCTCATGCTATTACTCTTACTAAAGTCCGTACTCTTGAAACCGAAAAACAAACGCTCACAAATGATCTTGAATGTTTGAAAAAGGATGTGCATCATTTTAACTTAAGTACGGATAAGGTTACAAAAATTTTAGATGCACAAAGAGATGAGCATTCTAAATTAGGACTTGGCTATAAACCTTTTCAACCTCTTTCAAAGAAAAAAGACCAAGGTCCGACTTTTGTACGTGCTAATAGTGCCCATGATCTTATTTGTTTTTATTGTGGTAAAGTTGGTCACTATGTTAGTCCTTGTAAATTGAAGAACAATTTTAGCTTTGTTTGGAGACCCAAAGGTCTCAAGGCTAACCCCCATACACCCCAAAACTATAGGGTACCTAAAAATAATTCTTTTGAAGGTCATAGGGGCTATAACAACCATGGAGGCTTCAAAATGGCTCGTGGACAGCGGGTGTTCACGCCATATGACCGGAAAGAGAGAACTTTTTACCAACATCAAGCTCCAAGAAGAGGGTATGGTCATGTTCGGCAATGGCAAAGGAAGAATTCTTGGAAATGGAGAAATTGGTAACTCTTCTTTCTCTCTTAGTAATGTTCTTTTAGTAGAAGGGCTTAAGTTTAATTTGATAAGTGTTAGCCTACTTTGTGATTCAAATTATAATGTTGTTTTTAATAAAGAAAAATGCCTTATTTCCAAAAATGATAAAATTATTTGTGAAGCAAATAGAAAAGACAATCTTTACAAAATTTGTACAAGTGATTTGGTTAGTCAAAATATTTCTTGTCTTGTCGCCAATAATGATTTAACTAGTTTATGGCATAAGCGACTTGAACATGTTGGATATAAAAATTTGCAAACTATTTACAAAAACCAACATGTAAAAGGACTACCCAAATTGAATTTTGAAAATCTTGGCTTATGTGACACTTGTCAAAAGAACAAATTAGTTAAGAGTAGTTTTAAGCCCAAAATTGAAATTTCCACAACCAAGCCTCTACAACTTCTTCATTTAGATTTGTATGGGGATATTGGTACGGCAAGTCTAAGTGGAAAACATTACACTTTTGTAATAGTTGATGATTTTTCTAGATATACTTGGGCTCTATTTCTTATAAATAAAAGCGATGTCGTTAATGAGTTTGTTAAGTTGTGTAGACTTATTGAGAATGAAAAGGAAGATACTATTAAGTCTATTCGAAGTGATCGAGGTGGAGAATTTGATGGAGAATTTAGAGTCTTTTGTGAAACCAAGGGATATAGTCACAATTTTTCGGCTCCAAAGACACCTCAACAAAATGGAGTAGCCGAAAGGAAGAATCGGACACTTTAAGAAATGAGTCGGTCCATGCTCAATGAATTTTCACTTCCAAAATATTTTTGGGCCGAAGCCGTAAGTACCGCTTGCTATGTCATTAACCGAGTTTATATTCGTCCTAAAATGAATAAAACTCCATATAAGCTTTGGAAAGGAAGAACACCAAATATTAGTTATTTCAAAATATTTGGATGTAAGTGTTTTATTTTAAATACTAAGGATCAATTGGACAAACTTGATCCTAAGGCCGATGAAGGAATATTTATGGGTATTCAACCAAGAGCAAAGCATATCGGGTTTACAATAAGACTAGTGGGGTTGTTGAAGAATTCATCCATGTCAAATTCAATGAAGCTTCGGGTGTTGAAAAAATACCCAATGATGAAAGTGATGAAGAGGATATTGTTGAACCCATTGTTCAAAATGATGCTCAAAATGATCAACCTTCTACCTCAAGTGATCAACCATCCACTTCAAATGTTCCTCGAGACGATAGAGGTGACACTTCGGATCTTCCCGTAGCATTGAAATTTAAGGGAGATCACCCAAAAGATCTTATTATTGGTGATCCCCTTTATAAAGTAATGACTCGAGGAAAATTTGCCGAGAAAGCTCTTATATCTCAAAAGAGCCTAAAAATGCTAAGAAAGCTATTGAAGATGAGGATTGATTTTTAGAAATGCAAGAGGAGTTGAATCAATTTGAAAGGAATGATGTATGGGAATTAGTACCTTATCTTCCATCTCAAACAATTATTGGTACAAAATGGGTATTTCGGAACAAGCTCGATGACCAAGGCAATATTGTTCGAAACAAAGCAAGGTTAGTAGCTCAAAGTTATTGTCAAGAAGAAGGTATTAATTATGATGAAACATTTGCACCAATAGCACGTTTAGAAGCTATTCGTATTTTACTTGCCTATTCTTGTTTTAAAAATTTCAAGCTTTACCAAATGGATGTAAAATCCGCATTTTTAAATGGTCTTATTCAAGAAGAAGTCTATGTAAACCAACCTCCGGGGTTTGAAAATGTTTCTAGGCCTAATGATGTTTATAAACTTAAAAAGGCCTTGTATGGTTTGAAACAAGCACCCCATGCATGGTATGATAGGCTTAGCTCTTTTCTTTTACAAAATGGTTTTACAAGAGGTAAAGTTGATACTACACTCTTTGTTTTTGAAAAGGGGCAAGATTGCTTATTAGTGCAATTTTATGTTGATGATATTATTTTTGGTTCTACTAATAAATCCTTGTGCAAGAAATTTTCTAAGTTAATGCAAGGTGAATTTGAAATGAGCATGATATAGGAGCTCAACTTCTTCTTCCTTGGACTTCAAATTAAGCAATGCCAAGAAGGAATTTATATTTCACAATCAAAATATACAAAAGAGCTTTTGAAGAAGTTCGGAATTGAAGAAGTGAGAACCATCTCTACCCCAATGGCAACAAACGTCAAGATTGACAAAGATGAAAAAGCAAGCCGGTTGATGAATCTAAGTATCGAGGTATGATTGGTAGTTTACTTTACTTAACCGCAAGTAGACCGAATATTCTTCATGTCGTATGCCTATGTGCTTGTTTTCAAAGCAATCCCAAAGAATCTCATAAGAGTGCCGTTAAAAGGATTTTTCGATATTTGAAAGGCACTCTTCAATATGGTTTATTTTATCCAAAGAATGAAAATTTTTCTCTTAAAGGTTATAGTGATTCGGACTATGCGGGTAATATTGATGATCGTAAAAAGTACTTCCGGATCATGTCAATTTTTGGGCGATTGCCTAGTTTCTTGGTTTTCAAAGAAACAAAATTGTGTTTCACTTTCAACGGCCGAAGCCGAATATATTTTCGCCGCTTTTTGTTGTACTCAATTGCTTTGGATGAAACAAACTTTAGCGGATTATAAATATTCTTTTGAAAGCGTTCCTATATTTTGTGATAACATATCCGCTATAAATATTGCTCAAAACCCGGTTCATCATAACCGTACTAAACATATTGAGATTCGACATCATTTTCTAAGGGATTGTGTTTCAAAACGAAAAGTTGAGATATCTTTTGTTCCATCTCAAGAACAATTGGCGGATATCTTTACAAAACCGCTACCTTCCGAGACTATTGCCTCAATACAAGCTCGGTTAGGCATAATGCATATTGAATAAGGTCTATGATTGCAATTTGCATGTTTTTAAAACTTAGGGGTGAAAAATTGGATTTTTGGTGTAAAATTCGGACAGAAAACAGAACTGATGTTCAGGCACCGGTCGACGGGATGGTCAACCGGTCGACCACGTACAGGGACCGGTCTCCCTCACCGTCGACCGGTCGCCCCTGCTGATTTCAGCCTTAGAAATGTTTCTGTTCTTTCAAACGTCATTTTGGTTCTTTTCCTTCAAAATCAAACCCCTTCGCATTTTTCATTCAAAATTCACTCAAAATGATTTCCTTCTTATAAAATCTATATTTTTGAGTTTATGTAACTTCTCCGATCAATTGGTAAGAAGTTCTCCTTTTAATCTCAATTGGGTTGAACCCTTGAGAATGTGCTTGTATCTTACTATTTTGATGAAATTCTTGTATTAGTATGTTGTATATGATGATTGTTGATGGATGAATGTTGTTATATTACAATTGGTGATGAAAATTTTTGGCTTAAACGAATTACAAAGGCGGTATATATCTCTTGTTTTTTTCGACGCACGCCAAGTGTTCGACAAAATGTTTCTATGAAAAATTCATCACCTACGTGATTCTCTTTATTTGAAAAGTCTTATAAGTTTATAGAGATCATATTTTAACATTCAAATGAGCTTTTGCAAATCAAATGAGCAACTTTTCCCTTTTTATTTGGTATTTAAGCTTCAATTTTCAAAACGCTCGATAAAACGCTTAAATTGTGCACTTTGTTATAATTGTATGATGTTTTTATCGTGCTAACATTATTTTTGATGATTCCAAAGGGGGAGAAATAGAAAAAACGCTCATACGCTCAAAGAAGCAAAAATAAGCTCGCAAGAAAGGCTATAAGCTAGAGCTCTTAAAGGTGCTATCTTTCTTTTTGACGAACAGCACAGGTGCTCCCCACGGAGACGTACTCGGTCGGATAAATCCCACATCCATCAGTTTCTGTAATTGCGTTTTCAGCTCTTGTAACTCAAGAGGAGCCATTCTATACGGTGTTCTGGCAATCGGGGCAGTCCCTGGTAACACCTCGATGGTGAACTCGACTTTCCTATCTGGAGGGACAGTGGTGAGTTCTTGTGGAAATACATCCGTATATTCTGATACTATAGGTACTTGGTTGATTTGTGTCTCAACCTTGGGTTTGTTGATTACAAACGCCAAGTACCCTTGTGCCCCTCTCGTGATCGCCTTCCTCGCTTTCATTGCCGAAATGATTGGGGTAATCTTAACTCGTGCCCTTCCCGAAATTTCCACTTCGGGTTTTCCGGGTTCACATAACTTAATGGACTTGTTATGGCAGTCCATTTGTGCATGGTGTGCAGACAACCAGTTCATTCCCAATATCACGTCGTATTCGGATATAGGTCATGAGATCAAATCGGCAGGAAAATTTATCTCATCAATTTTAACTTCGCATGCATTATAGATAATATCTGTTATCTGACTTGCGTCCATAGGAGTTGACACTTCTAGACATATAGGCATATGTTCCATGCATGCATGCAGTTTGTGTACAAAATGCGGTGCAACAAATGAATGTGTTGATCCAGGGACGAACAATATTTTAGCGTAGTGGTTAGATACTAGAAGCGTACCTTCCACCACGTATGTTGCCTCCGGAGCCTCCTGTCCGGCTAGTGCAAATGCTCGAGCGGGCATCCTTGCCCGATTACCCTGGCCATTTCCCGACTTCTGCGGCTGCGTCTGTTTGGTTTGGTCGGTCATCGTGATTGCGGCAATCTTTCACCGGTGTCGATTACTACCACAAATCGCAAACACCTTCCTTGTTTACGCCAACAACTGATCATTGGCGATATGTCCCGGTTTACGCAATGTGCACACACTTGACCCGCTTTCCTTGTACTCTTGTCCCTTTCCTTATCTTTCTTATTAACTGGTCCCTTCTGAAACTTAGCAGGCGCTTTAGATGGCTGTCCCACAGCTGTTCTCTTGAGACTGTTTGATGGCCTACTCTACTGAATCTATCCAATACGGTTCATCGACTCAATGTGGAGAGTCGCTTTATCATGCGGATCGAGTAGGTTGTCAATTCAACAATCAACAAATGATTGTTAAGTTCTAGTTTCAATCCTCGAGTGAACTTGTAAAGCCTATCCTCTTGGGTACTGATTGTCCCTAGAGCATATTTGGACAATCGATGAAATTCAGACTCGTACTGAGCTACAGTCATGTTCCCTTGCCTCAATCTGTGGAATTCATCCCGGTGCGCCTCTTTCACAACCTGTGGAATGTACTGTTCATTGAACTCGGCCAAGAAATTTCCCCATGTTCTGTCTACCCGGTCCTGTTCCCACCTTCTTTCAACTGCCCTCCACCAGTCTCTAGCAGCCGATTCCAGACAAAATACGGCGAGTGTGACTTTCTGCTCATCTGAATATTGGAGAGCATTGAAGATATTCTCCAATTTCTCTGCCCATTCTTCTGCCTTTAAATCATCTGGCTCTCCTAAGAAAGCCGGTGGGTCGAACCATAGAAATCGTTCCAACGTGCGATCGTTCGCCTCTCTGGCGGGTTCGAGGGCACGGTGTTGAGGCTCTGCTTGTTGCCTCATGAAAACCAGTATTTGTTGTAGGGCCTGCGCAGTCAAGTTGTCTCCTGCAGCAGGTGGAGGAGGCGGTGGTAATTCAGGGGAGGGTACCCGGTCCCTGGGTACGTCGTCATCCCCTCGGGGAACACGACGAGGTCTCCCACGTCTTCGATGTTCGGCCATTCTGTATCTTGAAGTGTTAGTTGCGATCCACGAGTAAATGAATACCATAATTATTTGCGTAAAGCAAGTTATATCGCAGGGAAAGTAACAACAAACACAAGACACTGAATAAATAGCAAAAGGCATATCCATTAATGTAAAACTTGAATACACCCATAGTACAACAATAGTAACACTGAGTCAAAGATACATCAGGACCAAAATACAACTGAATCTAATACAATAGAAAGTAAGGTACAACACTGGAATAAGCGTCTACAACAATGAAAGTACAACTGACAATCAAGCTAACTAATCAGTGAGATCGCCATCATCGTCACTCGCAGCTATGTCCATAATCGGGGCCTGGTCGGGCTGAGGTGGCGCCTCGACCTCAGGCCAATCAATGAAATCCAACCACTGCTCGAATCCCTGTGCATCATCAAGTGGAGCAGCCTCAAGTGCCTCAGGCTCTCCGACCTCGACTGGATCCTCCTCAGGATCCTCCTCGGGTTCCTCCTCAAGGTCCTCCTCAAAGATCGGTGCACGGCTCCACCTCGGTGGTGGCAATGGTTGTGCATTAGCTGCCAGAGCAGCCTCCAGAGCGGCGTCTCTCTGAGCTAGGGCCTGTGTAAGGTCCTCTATCACTATCATCTGCTTGATGAGGGTCTCCTCCAAGCGCTCAACGGTGTCGCGAGATAGGCGGGCGTCAATCTCCCATTTCTGGCGGCCGTCACTTGCCCTCTTCATTTTCTCTCGCATGTTATCCAGCGCTCTGGATATTCTCAGATCCGATCCTCCCGCTCGTATGGTGTTGTCGCGGTCCTTGATGATAGTGGTCAACTCGCTCTTTTCATCTTGGCTCCTTGCCAAGCGTTGTGTCAGGTCCCTGTTACGCTGGCACTCCTCGGATAGCTCTGAAGTCGCTCGATCACTCTCCCGGTGCCAGTGAATCATCAGTGCCCGGTAGTACTCCCGCTCAGCACGGGCATGAAAAACATCCCACCAAGAAGGTGGCGCCGGCTCCATCCTGATCAAACAAAACTAAGGCGGATCAGTCAAAGGTAGAGGAAAGATAAGAAGAGAATAAGGAAAGAATGAATAAAGAAAGTCAGTCAAGAATCAACTAAGTCAAGACAAGTATGACTATGGAACCTCAAAATATGCGTTCTAACTTAGTTCAAACATTAATAAGACGGTTCTATGCCAATTTGAAATCGATTTCACACTTAATTGGTCAAGTCGCGGTACTACCCAAAACACAGACCGAGGGTCCTATCCTGGGTCAGCTCGGTGTAAGTTTCCATCTTACTAGCCGAGCTCTGATACCACTCTAACAGTCACGCCCCAAACGGGACGCGACGACGATCCACAACTTAAATACAAATAACCCAACAGTTTAGACGAATATCATCGAGAACCCAATGAAACAGAGTCAAATAGCACCGGAATAAAGAACAAGTACAAATTACAACTTACAGTCCACAATATCCATAATCCAAATTACATCCCCGATATGATCTAAAGATAACAACTTAAAAGTCAAAGGGTCCTACGCCCTTCAGTTACAAACCGGAATAAAAAGAAATACAAGAGTCCAACAACAAACACAAGAAAAGAGTCCAACAACAATAACAAGAAGTAGTAAGTCCAACAGCAAATAATAGTAACAAGTCCAACAACAAAAGATAGTAAATCCAACAAGCGGAGTACAAGGGCTCAATCAGTAGTCGGTTCAAAGATCTTCAACGAAGTCCTCATCTAAAGGTTAGAAAACAAAGGGGATGAGACATAAATCTCGATGGATGGGGTGATCGTGCAAGTGTGGCGATATATAGTTAATGCGAGAAAACAGCTTATATGAAAACACGTGAGTATGATGCATGAATTCACACACACCACAAGCGTCGTGATAAATATATTTAAGTAATATACTTATACGATTCAAGAAAATTTCGTGGTCACACAGTACACTATGTGATTCGTGCAAAGACATGTAGGATTGCGTGCGAAATGTAACGCCAATCCCATGCAAGACAAATAATGGTTGCGTCACGGATTTGTAGCGCCAACCAATGCAAAACAAGTAGCGGTTGCGTGCGGTTTGTAGCGCCAACCAAACGGGTCCGATAACTCCGGAATCGTGTGGATCGGACAATGATTCCTTCGTTCTTCCTTGTAACTCCCGGCAAGATGGTCCAAGACTGTCACCTTATCAACTCCGTAGGCAAAGACAAAATCCACAGTGGAGCTTGCAAGGCTCGGATTTGTCATAATCATGATTATACCTCAAGTACTACGACCCGCTTCCCTTGGACACTCCGTCCCTCAGTTGCGGGATTAGGACGATGGGGCCGAAGAGTGGAATAGCAGCCGAGCTACCCGGTTCCATCCCCGACGTATCCATTCCGACCGTGAGCTCGACACACCAAGTTGACTCAGCAGAAAGTAAATACAAGTTCGGGTAGTCAACCAGCAATGAGTATATTATTGATTCAGGGGAAAGCGATTCGAGAAAATTTTCGAAAATCGCAAGTGGCAATTATGGCGTTGGCGGAGTTATTTGGATGAAGATGATTATCAAAAGGATAAGCAGTCTTCGATATCTTGAAAGATTAGGTGGAATATAAGTCCCGTTATATATTCAAAATCGCAAGACGAGGAAGTCACCCCGCGATCGGGTATTGATCGGTCAAGACGATCCTATAAGTCAAGGGGTTTTTGAGAAAATAAAATATTTTAATTAATAATTAAAGTCAGAGGGTCCAGGGCTGTTTTAGTAAAAGGAAAATAATTTGAGTTAGGTCCTTGATAAAAAGAAAATTTACAATTAGCCCCGTTTTGTAAAAACCAATACTTTTAGGGTTAAAAATTGAATAAATAAATATCCCGAACTTGAAATTCTCCAAATTGTTCAGAGATTCAGGTTTTTAAAGTTTTGAGGTCGATTTTTATAAAATTCTCACATTGGCCCCAAATTTATTAAAATTGTCATTTCGGGCCTTAAGTTAAAAATAATCGGAACTCACAAACCGGAAGGGATTTTAATGTGATTCCAGTTGGAAAATGTCACTAAGGTTAGTAGGATATTGGGACAAAAGCAGTTTTTAAAAGAAATAAGTTTAGGTCCATTAACTTTTGAAAATATCATTTTTGTCCTATTTTGAAATAATTGCCTTTAAGGCTTTTAGGGGTCCAATTGTTATGAAATTTGAACCTTGGGTCCAAAATATAATTAAGTTAGTATTTCCAGGTGCATGGACTGCATAAGTCCTGGAAATTTCATTTGGGTCCTCAAGTTTAGTCTTTTACACTTTAGTCCCTCAATTTTAGAAAAATTACTTTCCAAGCCCTAAACACTTGGATTTTTGGAATACATTTAAAATATGTCATTTCCAGTACCTTAAGAGTGAAAATTTCTAATTTTAAAATTAAGGTCTAGTACAGTTTCAAAATTTGCAAAGTAGCCCTTAAACTTTTAAAATTTTACAATCTAGTCCTTGGGCTTTTAAAGGTTGATTTTATTTATCTTAAAACTTTATTAAAATGTCCAAAAGTAATTTTTGAACCTGAGTACAGTCCCAAAATTCTAAATTTGCAGAGGGGTCCTTTAAATTTTATTTTCTTGCAATTTAGTCCACCAACTTTCCATTTTTGCATTTTTAAGTCCAAAATTGAAATTTAATCAATTATGCTCGACTTGTCCAGGTTATAAGTCATCCAAAACATGTATTTCAAGATCATACACATGCATGTCCAATACATACAAGAATTCATCAAATAGAACATTAAATTGTACATGCGTGCACCTAAAGTTCAATAAATAGCAATTTTGAGCAACTCTTGAGAATTTTCATGATTTGATACATAAAATTGACATGCAATACATAGATTATATATCTCAAGGGCTCATGATCAAAATTCTACATGCATTTTAATAAAAACACCTAGAAGTTGGAAAGTATTTTTCCATCCACCTTAAATTGGAAAATTGTGAAATAAAAGGATAAATTTCACAACTTTGGATGAGGTCACTTAGGTCAGCCCCTAAGTCAAGAAATATCAAAAATTTGGAGTTAGAAAAATGAGAGAAAAATTAAGGAGAAAAAGAAGGAGATAAGAAAATTGGAAAGACTACACTTTACCTTGTGTAGTAGGTGATTTGAAACTAGTTGAAGCTTCAAATTTGAAAATTTTGGTTCAACTCCAAAATCACCTAAGGTCAGCCCCTATTTCTCAAAAATAAAAAAAAGGGTGTTAAAATTTGAAAAAAAAAATAGAAAGAAGAAGGAAAATACACTAGAGTCCATTATCTTACCTTATAGTCTAAATCTTCAAAATTTCCTTCAAGTCTTGAAATCCTCTTCAAGGTGATGTCAAGCTCTAGTCTTCAAAGTCTTCTAAATGTACATCCAAATTAAATTTGAGCTTTAGTTAAGAAGTGAAAAGAGGTAGCTAGAGGTTATCAAGATGAACTGGAGAACAACATTTCTTACCTTGTGAAGGGGGTGTTCGAATTTGATGGAGTATAAGGAGAGTTGTCTTGAAAATTTTCTATGTGTTGAAAAAGAAGTAAGAAGAAAGAGTAGAGAGAGGTAGGAGGTTTAGAGAGGAGGAGTAGAGGCTTGAGAGATGAATGTGTTAGATGAAAAATGAGATGAAATTTTTGTGTAATAAGGCCTTGTGGCCGTGTACAAGGAGAGAGGGAGAGGAGAGAATTTTGTTTTGTGCCAAGTCTTCCAATTTGTCTCTTGCATGGAGACAATTTGGTAGTCAAAGGTATGGGTCAAATTGGAATGTTGAGAGGAATAAGAAGAATGTTGGGAAGAATAGAATATGTTGGGGAATTTAATGATATAAAATTGAGGTATAAGATAATGTGTATAATGGTTGAATTAATGGTGTAATTATACACAAGATGACTAATATAAGGTGTAAGTGTACAAGAGTTGGATGATATTTCTACTCCAAAAATCCCATGTTGGCCGTCCACTATAGGGGTATTATGGTAATTCCATATATTTCTTTTTTGTCCCAAATGATGATAATAGAAGAATAGTATCAATCTCCAAAATAATTAGTGATTTCCTTGATCACTTATAAGTCTCATGATCACTTAATCTAAATCAAAATCTTAATTCTATAAGGTAAAGTCTCTAAAATAAATAGTCTCTTAAAATTCTAAGGTGACTAATAAACACAAAAATAGTAATAATAATCAATCAAGTGATCATAAATGTGAAATAGAATTAATGATGATCATGATCATAAGTAATTAAATAAAATGAAATAAAATACAAAATATATATTAATGATAATTACCCGTCAAAGTGACGCGGTAAAATAGTCGATCAAATACATAGACGTCTAAAGAATCAATCATAGTTCGGAAAAATTGGGGGCTTCACAAGCCCGATAGGCTCGGGCCAGGCTGGCCAAACCCAAACATTTTCCAGCTCTAAATATTTCTAATATATATAATACTTGGATACACATTTTGAGACATTTCCTTCAATTAATTTTTTTAATTGAATTTACTCAACATTAATACAATTTTATATAATTACGAAAAAATGAACTAAGCCCAAATAACAACTATACATACATTACAATTAGCCAACTAAATGAATATACAAATTGATGTCCAATAGCCCGAACATATAATATTTAAAGCCATTATAAAATAAAAATTTGAGTAAATATATTTTGGCAAAAATATTTTTTAGTCCACTAAGTGGACTATTTTAGATATTTAGTTCAATTTCTTAAGTTTATTTGAAATTAGTCTACTAACTGGACAAAAATCAGACTTTTAGTCCACTCACCTACTATTGCAGGTTGCAATCCTTTGTGGATTTCTTTTTTCTTTTTGATTTTCTTTTTGGCCTTAAAGTATGAATTGTTTTGGTTGATAGGGCATATTATGTGGCAGTTTGAAGGGAAATATATTATTTTCAATGTAAATTAGATTAAAAAAATAAGATTTATTATGAATAAAATGAAAATAGTTTACATAATATATTTAAATTATTTATTAATTTGAAAAACAAAAATAATGTTAATAAAATTTAATATATTTTAATTGGATAAATATATTGAAATTATAAAATAAAAAATAGTTTTTTTATACAATTTGTAGGGGAAGAGTTATATGAGACCAATGCCTTAGGTAAGCACGTAAGACCAAATCTGGACCACATATCAACAAATTTCAATGACTAATACTAAATATGCTTAAAATATATAAATATACCTAATTAAATTAATAAAGGGATATATTAGTCCAAACCAATCAATCATATCCTATGAAATTAGGGAAGTTACACACAACAATATAGATGTTATCTTACCATCTAAAACCATAGCAAAAATACGTAATATTTGTAAGCAACAAATATACAATGTCTAAGCAACATATTTGTCATCAATAAGCAACACAGTCGACATAAAAAAACAACAAAAATACATATATATATATAAGACATATGACCTATTTAAATCAACAGATTTGCACCCATCTTAGCAACATTGTCTACTTAAATAAGCAAAATAATTGTCTTCGGTAAACAACACAGTCCACATAAAAAAACAGCATACTTACTTAGCAACATTGTCTGCCTAAATTAGAAACATATTTGTCCTTGATAAGCAACATAGTTAACATAAATAAGCAACATAATTACATATATATAAAAAGACAAATCGAAGGGAATATTTTGTGGTTGCAACATTGTCTGCCTAAATAAACAACATATTTGTTCTCAATAAGCAACATATTTTGCATAGAGAAACGCACCAATATTAATTGCAAGTTTGACTGTGAAGGAAAAGAGAGAATTTCAAAGATACGATTTCAAACATATCCAAAAAAACAACATATTTGTCTTCAATAAGCAACATATTTGTCTTCGATAAGCAACATATTTCTCACAGCGGATAAGATTAGAGATATGGTTTCAAACAAATCCCAAAAAATTCGGAATGTGAACCGGCACTACCAAAAATAACTCTCATTTTTGTTACTGATATTCAAACAAAATTACCTACTTATCCTTAACAACCATTAATTAAATATAAACTAAAATAAAAATTAATTAAATCTGCATCGTTAAAAAGAAGAGGTCAACGCTCCAGATTTGATCTCACGTACCTATTTAAATTATATGGACTCACCAGGTCCAAATCCTATATATATTAGATATGGGGTATTACATACTCCCCTCCTTCAAAGAATTTGGTCCCCAAATTCTCTTTTCATCTTAAGGTAACAAAGAACTATTGTCATATCACCATAGCCAATTGTACATTTTCAAACTTAAGATCCCAATTAGTTAAAACCACAATTTTCTAGAACATATCATATATAACTTTGTATTCTTAGGTATAACCAGACGTAACATCTCCTTGACGCCACTCAAATCACCAAATCTCTCCACAACATCAACATGCAAGGGTTTTTGTCATTTTCCCTCAACCTTATGGTAAGCACTTAAATGGTTTATTGGGTTAGTCTCATTAAACCTCGAAATTTCATTTAAAATAAAAATAAAAATAAAATAAAATTACAACAAACATGCCACTGATTGTGGCAACTTTTCCGGAAAAATTAAAATAAAATAAGGAAAAGAAAAAAAAAAAAGAGGGAAAAAGGGAGAGAAAAATAAAAGGGAAGGGTGATGGTTATCGATGGGATTCTGGCAGTGGTGACCAGAAAACAGAAAGAGAAGAGAAGGGAGGGAGATGGGGGATAAAAGAGAAAGAGAAAAAAAAGAAAAAAATAATAAATAAAACAAGAGGGAGGGAGCTGTCGGAGGCGTCACCACTAAGAAAGAAGGGGAGTGGGAGAGCTTCATCTAGATGTGTGTGTGTGTAAAAATATAAAAATTGAGGCTAAGGTTTTAGATTAGAGGTACTTAAAGGGTCTTAGATGGGTTGGGCTCTTGGATTGGGTGTCGAACTTTAGTGTAGGCCTTGTCTTAGGTAAAACAAATGCTGAAAAATAAAATTTATGTTTTGGGTTTTAGCTATTAGGTTCTAAAAATGTCGGATTTTTGTTTAGATGAACCAAAGTATTAGATTTTTTTTTGTTCAATTGATGTAAAATAACTTGTATCCAAAATGCTAGAATTAATAGTAATTCATTTAGTCCAACTAGAAAAATGATTTGATTAGAGGGTGTGAAATGAATGTTGATGATGTAGCTATGTGATGTTAAATAATTCGTTATTGGATTATACTTGCTAAACTTTCAACTCACCAAATGCAATGTTGTTTCTTTTTAGTTATTGCAAATAGAAGTTGATTTGTGGAGTTTGACAGAATTTTAAAGCATGAATCAAAGGTCGGCCAACTGGATTCCTATCCGTCTCCCTCAGGTCATCATTTAATTGGCATATCATATAGTGATTTTTGGTCTGTAAAAAAAGGGTATGGTCAATGATATTCTGTAATATGGATATTTACACGTGTAAAAGTATTGTTATATCTTTTATAGTAAATATTTCCGCTCGTGCAAAATGATTATGGATGATATTTAACATATTAATCTAATTAACCACAATCGCTAATAACGCAGTTGTACTGCACACAGGTAGTTATTAGTTTATATGTATATATGTTATAGGTGTAAGAGTGTTACAATTAATTAACTTGTTGTGGATTTGTGAGGGATGGAATTGTTTATGGACATTTGGATTCAGCTTTCCATTTTTCATTATAGTGCCACTTCTTGTTATGCTACAAAAAACCAAAAAGGACCAAGTTGTCATCTATGCAACATGAGAGTCTAACATAGAGTTCACAAAATAAAGATTAATCTCGATTTTTCTCATGACTATTGTCAAATATAAGTGATGCAAAGAGAATAATAATCTAACATGTTGTAATTATCAATCCATCGTTTGAACAATGTCATTTTGTTGGGAAATTTATTGTTTATATTTTAATAAATGTCATGTAAAACTTAGACTAGAAAGTTGGCACCCCATTTTCCTTGTAATTTGCATTGTAATAGATAGGGCTGTACGAGCTGAGTCAAGTCAGCTATGGCTAGATATACAAGAAGTCAACCGGAGATTGAAATGAAGACTCCGCTGTGAAACAACTGAGTATGGCACGGAAGAGAAGTCAAGAACTCGACTGAAGGAGTATCAGTTGGGATACAACTGTGTGAAATGTCAGTCAAGTCAACTCAAGAAGCCAAGTCTCAAGTTGAAGTGACAGATGAGTCATCCATTGATTGGAAGCTAACTCGAAGTCACCTGGGGAAGTTAGAGAACTGCAGTCAAGTCAAGACATCTGAAAAGAATCCGTTGCACAGAAATCAAGAAGCTTACTTAAATAAGTAATACTTCCATGCTGCCATGTCTGAAAGTGTTCAGTCCCAGAAGCGTGCAAAAGGAATAAACCAATGGGAAGCACTTCACCTCGTGTCAGACTCTGAAAAGCTGAACATTCATTTAATACGAGGAAACGTCAACATCAAGGACTGCAACAAGACAAGACAACGAACACAAGTGACTTTTAAAAATCAGCCTATCTCTTCAATGGGCAGATTTTTGAAAGATCACTATAAAAGGCTGAGGAATCACCTTGAGAAAAGGTTACCTTGAATACCTGAACCACGAACTATCAAGCAATTATTCACACTGTAACCTGCAAAATATTCTCAAGTTATTCAAGCAAATCCTCAAGCCTAAATTTCGAAGGAAATCGATCCAACACCAAGCTGTGAAGGAAAGACAACTTCAAACTGTTGAAGAGGAAAGTTTTGAAGAATCAAAAGGGGTCTACATTCCAAGGAGGATTGTAGAAAGGTTCAAGGTCGAACCAGTCTCAAGTTATTGGAGGGCTTTGTGATCAAATCCAAGAAGCTTGAGCAAGTGAGCTGAAGTAGCAAGCGCACCCTGTGAAGAAGGCGAGTCGGACGAGAAGCCACCAGTGTGACCAAGGCATCTCCAGATCGAGTCCCAAAGGATCAAGTCACCGTGTGTGATCAAGACTTGTATCCGGACCGATAACCACTTTGTACTCGATCAATACTTAGTGGATTCTTCCAGGAGTTGGAGAAGAGAGGAGTAGAAGAATTACCCCATCTTCGAACCTCTATAAAAATTATTGTGTCATTTACATTTCAGCATTTTTATTTCTGCATATCATTTTATATCTGCTGATAGTTTGCTATCCAACTGATAATTAACAAAGTGCTAAAACTAAGTGTTTAAAACAAAGTTAAACCAAATTCAAGGGTGTTAAGTCTTCCGCTGAAAATCTCATCACAACCAAGTTAAGGTTTAGACTAAACAGCTGAGTTATTCTATCAACAACTCAATCGAGTTTGTTGAGTGGCTAACTCTGCTGGTTAACTAACTTAGTTGTCCCTCAAGGACTTAGCTGTGAAATTAACTCTGTATTATTTTAACACTTGCTCTTTCAAAAGCTATTTTTATTCAGCAAAATTATTATCATGGAAGCAAATTTGACACGCATTCCCATGTTCACTATTGAGGAATTTGATGACTGGAAAATTCGTATGCAGGCTCATCTATCTGCTTTACATGATGAAATGTGGCTAGTGATAGAGGATGGGCCACTGCAAATATTGAAAGTGAACACAGCTGCAAGATTCACTGAAATCACAAACAAGCTATCAGCACTTGGGAAGGAGTATACACAAAAGGAAATGTGCATGAAGATTCTGAGAAGCCTCCCAGCTGAATGGGAAATGAAGACCATGGCTCTAAGGCACTCGATGGACCTATCAAAAACATCCAATCATGAACTATTCTCAGACCTCAAAGCTTATGAGTTTGAGCTGAGAAGAAAGGATCAAGAGGAGACAGCTGTACCCAAAACAGTTGCACTCATAATAAAGGATGGGAAAAGAGCTGAGGTTAAGGAAGCCATTGACCAGGAGGAAATTGCCTTGATGGTTAAAAGATTCAACAAGTTCTTCAACAAGAACTATGAAAGAAACAAGGGTGAATCCTCCAGAAGACATTCAGCTCCATCCAAGTCAAGGGAAGATAGGCCACCAAAGAGAGCTGAGTATCAAAAGGTCGAATATCAAAGAGCTGACAACACAAGAAATGAGAGAGCTGACCAAAAAGTTGAAAACCTATGTTGGAACTGTAGACAACCAGGACACTTTGCTATTGACTGCCCATATCCTGTAGTCAATAAATACATGAAAGAAGAAGAAAGAAGAGTCTTCAGAGAAAGAAGACAAGAAATAAAAAGGCAATGTTGGCTGCTGAGACTGCTGAGACAGCTAAGTCAAAGGAAGCAGCAGACTCAGAGAATAGTGAAGCTGACTACTCGAGTGATTCTGAAGAAGAAGCATTGATATGTCTAATGGCTAAAGAACAAGATCAATCTAACCAAGAAGATGAGGTACACTCTAACTCATCTCACTCAGATTCTAGTGATAGTGATTGTGACACACACACTTCATCACCCACTGATCTTTATGATTCATTAGGGAAAATGATGAAAGACTTTGAGCACATTAAGTCCTCACACACACTATTAAATGAGGAAAACAGCCAGCTCAAAAGCCAAAACTCACAGTTGACTAAGGAGCTGAGCACTATCACATAGCTGATAAGAATAAAGAACTGAAGGCTGAGAATGCTAAACTAATAGCAGAGATGGCTGCTATAGAAAAGAGAGAAAATGATCTCAAAAATGTGATTGCTTCATTCACTAAGGCATCTAAATCATTGGATGACCTTATTATGAGCCAAAAAGAGTGTGGAGATAAGACATGTATATGATTCAATTCCTTTATGCACAGTCAAACTCCCAGAGTGATCTTGGAAAAAGAATCTTCAAGTAATGAAGCATCGCAAAAACCCAAGACACCAAATGTTGCACCCACATTCACTCCAAAGCACAATTACAAACAAACTGGCCTTGGATACAAAGGAAAAGGAAAACAGCCAGTTGAGTATGCTGAGAGGACAACTGAGAAGAAATCCAGCAGAGTGCCTCAACAAACTCCAAACAGGAAGTACTCTGTGAAGAAGAAACAGAGCTACCAGAATCCCCAGAAGTTCTATTAAAGGAACACACATGATGGGAATGGTAGAAATTACCCAAGCCAAGCTGATTGGAATAATGTGAAATATCAACATAGACCTATGGAGTATAAGCCTAAATGGAAAAGGCCTAGAACTCAGCAAAGGTCATTCCAAAGGCAAAAGAGCTATCATCAGCACACATATGCACCCAAGCACTACACTCAGAAATATCACAACTACCCAAAGAAGGCAATTGCTAAAACACACACACAGGCATACAGACAAAAGAGACAGTTGTATGAACCTAAAGCCCCCAAACAATTTGCCAAGGTGAATTATGATTATGGCACAGATAGATGGCAACCTCTTAGAGTCAGATCATTTGGCTATAGGTTGGTTGGATCATCTTACAGCACTAACCCCTCAGGACCCATGCAAGTATGGGTACCTAAAAACTGATTTCCTTGATTGCAGGTTCAGGGAACAACTGAATGCCAAGGAACCTGGTACATGGATAGTGGTTGTTCCAGACACATGACAGGGAGCAAGAAAAATCTGTCAAAATTCAAGGAGATTAGAGGTGCAAAAGTCATATTTGGAGGAAATGAAGCTCGAGGGGAAATAAAAGGCATTGGATCCATCAAGAGAAATGGATTAGAAATCACAGATGTTGCATATGTTGAAGGTGTCAACTTCAACCTGTTAAGCATCAGCCAACTCTGTGACAAGGGCTATAATGTTGAATTTAATATGGGAGTGTGCCAAATTAAAGACACTTAATCAAATGAAGTAGTGTTGCAAGGATCCAGACAAAAGAATATGTATGTGGTAGATTGGTCGACTGCCACACCAAGCACTTGTCTACTAGCAAAAAGTACAGCCGAATCAAGTTGGCTATGGCATAAGAAGCTGAGTCACCTGAATTTTAAGATAATTAACAAGCTTGCAAGGAGTAATCTTGTAGAAGGACTGCCAGACTCAGTGTACAAGAAGGAAAGTGTTTGTGATGCATGCCGAATGGGAAAGCAAAATCAAATCATCATTCAAAGAGAAGCCCAGTCCATCTTCAACAAGGATATTGCATATATTGCATATTGACTTATTTGGTCCAGTTGAGCCAGCCAGCATAAGTTGAAAGAAATACACTCTAGTGGTAGTGGATGATTATTCAAGATATACATGGACAATCTTCAGGTGCAAAAAGAAGGAAACTTTGCAGAAGTTACCTCAACTAATGAGAAGAGTTCAAAATGAGAAGAGTCAGGCCATCATAAAGATAAGACCTGATAGAGGAACTCAGTTTGTCAATGGAATAATAACTCGGTATTGTGTTGAAAATGGTATTGCTCATGAATTATCTCTGCGGAGGACTCCACAAAGTGAGAATGGAGTAGCAGAAAGAAGAAACAGAACTCTCAAGGAAGCTGCAAGAACCATGTTAGCTGAAGCTGGATTGCCAAAGAGATTTTGGGCTGAAGCCATAAACACTGCATGTTATACTCAAAATAGATGCATGATCAATAGACAGCTGACAAAGACTCCATATGAAATATGGACAGGGAGAAAGCCAAATGTTGGGTATTTTAGAATATTTGGATGTAAATGCTTCATTCACAACAATGGAAAAGACAATCTAAAGGCTTTTGATGCGAAAGCTGATGAAGGTATCTTCTTGGGATACTCAGCTGAAAGCAATGCCTACAGAGTGCTGAACAAAAGGACTATGGTCACAGAAGAGTCTATCCATGTGGTTTTTGATGAACCTAATGTAAATGGAGAGGACATTGAAGAGTTAGCTGATAAGCTAAATCAGCCAACTATGCGAAAGAGTCCCTATGTTGAAGCTGAAGCTGGAACAATCAACCAATATGAAGATGAGATAGCTGAATCTCAAAGACAACTGGAAAATCTGCAGCTAAGTGATGATGAGAGAGCTGCTCAAGACAACACAGCTGCAAGACGCCTGAATCCAGCTAACTTACTCCAACCTGATGTGAGATGGCTAAGAGATGGTGTAAGAACCAGATCCAGAGCTCAACAAGAAGCAATGTTCACTTGTTTTATTTCCCAAATAGAGCCAAAAGATGTTTCCCAAGCACTGGATGACACACATTGGATTCAAGCCATGCAAGAAGAGCTGAATCAATTTGAAAGAAACAAAGTATGGGAATTGGTGCAAAGACCAAACCATCAAAATGTTATTGGCACAAAATGGGTTTTCAGAAACAAAATGAATGAGGAAGGTTCTGTGGTAAGAAACAAAGCAAGATTGGTAGCCAAAGGGTATTGCCAAGAGGAAGGAATAGATTTTGATGAAACATTTGCTCTTGTTGCAAGATTGGAAGAAATAAGGATGTTTCTCGCCTATGCTCACAAGAACTTCATTGTATATCAAATGGATGTGAAAAGTGCATTCTTAAATGGATTATTAGAAGAAGAAGTCTATGTTGAGCAACCTCCAGGTTTTGAGCTGAAGACTCTTGGAGATAAGGTGTACAAGCTCAAGAAAGCTCTATATGGATTGAAACAGGCACCTAGAGCATGGTATGATACATTATCTCAATTTCTGACAGATAATGGATTCACCAAAGGCAAAGTGGACAGAACACTCTTCAGAATTCAAGATGGAGAGAGGATACTGCTTGTTCAAATATATGTGGATGACATTATTTTTGGATCCACAAACAAAGAGCTGTGTGATAAATTCTCAAACCACATGCAAGGCAAATTTGAGATGAGCATGATGGGAGAGCTGACATTCTTCTTAGGACTTCAAGTTAAACAGCTGAAGGATGGAACCTTCATAAGTCAAACAAAGTACACCAGGGATTTAATGAAGAAAATTGGAAGAGAAGTCTTCTGTAAAAATACCAATGAATATATCAGTCAAAATGGACATGGATGCAGATGGCAAGCCTATGGATCAAACAAGATACAGAACACTTATTGGATCACTTCTCTATCTAACAGCAAGCAGGTCAGACATCACCTTTGCAGTAGGTGTATGTGCAAGATTTCAATCTGCACCAAAAGAAAGCCATATGACTGCAGCTAAGAGAATCCTAAGATATTTGAAGGGATGCCAGGAAGTCGGCTTATGGTATCCAAAGGAAGGTGGATTCAAGCTAATTGGTTACTCAGACTCTGACTATGCTGGATGTAGAGTTGACAAGAAAAGTACTTTAGGTACATGTCAAATGCTTGGAAACAGGTTGGTTTCCTGGTTTAGCAAGAAGTAAAACTCAATAGCCACATCCGCAAAAGCCGAGTACATAGTCAGGGGAAGGCAGTTTTATTGTGCCCAAGTCTTATGGATGAGACAACAGCTGAGAGATTATGAAATTGAAGAAAAAGAGATTTCAATTATGTGTGATAACACAAGTGCTATTGCAATCACTCAGAATCCCGTGTTGCATTCAAGAACAAATCACATTGATGTCAGATATCATTTCATAAGAGATCATGTTGAAAAGAAAGACATCACTTTGGAATACATCTCAACTGATAAACAGTTAGCTGACATATTCACAAAGCCATTATGTGAATCAAGATTTGAAGAACTCAAGCATGAGCTAGGGTTAATTGAGCTGAGTTGACACTCAGAAAACTCAAGGAGAAGAGATGAAAAATGAAAAAATGAAAATTGAGCAGATTTCTTGAATCAGCCAAGTGGACCAGCCGTACCGAAAAGTTAGTTGTATCGAGTTAGCTGACCGCTGAGTCACTATATGAATAAAGAGAAGAGCTGAGTAAGTTAAGGAGTAAGCTGAGTCATTTATGAGCTAAGTGACAAAAACGCAGTCGTTTTTAATGAGCGGAATGTTTTTAAGGATGACGTCGTAAATAATGACGAGTGCACATCAAGGTTGCATAACAAGCATATGATTGGATATAAATGTTGCTGCATTAAATGCGAGAAATTAAATGCAAATGAGACGTGCTAAATCTGAGCCGTTGATCTCGATCAATATTTCAAAAACCAAAAACACGTCCTTTCATAACCCTTATATACCCATTTGTTCAGTTTTCTCTCTCACTTCAAAAATTGTTCATCTTTCCAAAGCAAGAAAGCAAGTATCTTTTCTCTCAAAACCCTACCAATCTTCAAAGCAAGTTCGTCAGGTTTCGTTCATAAAAATCACTGAAATGGCACCCGCACATGATTTTACTAAGCTCGCAAAGCAAATCCAGACCGGATCAACCGTGGATTTTGAAGGGATGATAAAGCAGGGTTCCGATGAAACCCTTGTGAAGAAGATAGCTGATAAGATTGAGAAATTCGGGCTAAAACCCTTTCTCACACTGGAATACCAAATGACATACGTAGAGGAGGTCGCCCAATTCTACGTAAACGCTGAGGTGCAGGACGAAGGGATCAAGTCCTCCGTCCACCGCAAGGACATTCTAATCACTGCAAAGGACCTTGCGGAGCACTGTTTATTGCCGTGGGAGGGCATGCCAGAAATATATGAAGCAGACGTTGATTTGGTCGCTGCATGGAAGGAAGTGGCCAAACCCGAGTGTGCTGCAAAAGTCGTCTACACAGCTGAGAAGAAGCTGCTGAAGGAGGATTACCATAAGCTTATGGATATCGTTGCAAAATGTGTAGACATGAAATTTGGAAGCTTTAATCAGCTGTCTAAAACCAAGCTGATCGTCATGGCTGCGATCATGGAGGAGAAGAAAATCAACTGGGCTGAATTCATCTACAACAGACTTTGCCAGAACATTGGCAACAAGTCTTTCAAAGAGGATGGATCCTTTGGAGGATCACTGGGCTATGGCCTAGTCATTGGCCATCTTATGGAGGTGAAGGGTGTTCCCCTTCGACATGGAAAATCCTTCCATGTTAACAAGAAGATGTTTCGGGCCAACTTGTCTGGAGCCCAGAAGAGAGCATATGCCAAGAGGGCGGATACCAGCAAGGGGAAATCAGTTGATCCTGAAGAAACAACTATTACTTCCCCTCCCAAGAAGAAAGCTGCCCATGCAGTTGCAAAGAAGATAGTTGCCCCTACAGCGAAGAAGAAAGATGCACTTGCCCCTGCAGCCGTGTCTCCTACCCCTGCAGCCGAGGCAGAGAAGGAACCTCAAATACCTTCTAGCAATCATCAAGAAGAAGAGGACTGCCAAGCCAAGAAAGGCAGCTCCTCAGACAAAGAAAGATGCACCGGCCCCCGCCGCAAAGGAATCTGAGGAAGCCGTATCCGAACCAGAAATTCCCGTGGTAAGGACAAAGAGAAGAAGACTCACCAAGCATTCAGAGCTTGAGAAGACAGCTAAGTCTGCCACTCAGCTGGAAAAGATCTCTGAGACTGCTAAAGAAGTGCAGTCTCCAGAAATTATTGATGAAACAGCCAAGTCTGCTGAGGTCGATCACCAGAGGCAAATTGAAGACCAGTTTGTGGGACGAAAAACCGAGAAAAAGCGGTGAGGCAATGAGAATCCCCTGTCGACAGGACTATATCTCCACCTGCGACAGACGCTGCTGAGCGTGAAGAGCAGCAGAGTTTGCTACCCTACATTCCTGAAAAGAAAGGGCAACAGGGAGAGGATGAAGATGATGATGTAAGCATATGCTCTCCATTGTACCCAGACATCCAAAATCGTCTAAGAGCATGGAGGAAATGGAAGCTGAGTCACTCTAGGGTGCAGTTTGAACACCCAGAGTTCATTGATGAGGAAGCGGAACTCTTCAGGTTTCTTGAAGTTGATACCGTGTTGCAAGCCCTGGATGAGGATAACTGTATTAATATGCTGCAAATTCGAAAGGAAAACGAACAGGCAAGAGCAGCTGAGGAAGCAGAGGCGCGTGAGAAAATCAACATTTGTCCTCTTACTGGAACCCGTGATCACACTCATCCGCATATAGATGTTCTTTCAGAAAGTGATGAGGACTTGGATCCGGTTGCTGCAACGGAAAAATTGGATATGCAGCAAGCCATGCGGGAATCCAGACTGATACATGAGCACCAGCTGATGGAAGGACCAGGAGAGTCTTCCAAATCACAACTGGAGATCGATCCGTTGGGAGTGGTACATCAGATTGCCACAGTTATTGCTGCAACCACTTCCCCAGTTCACTCAGAGGACGGATCTAAGGGAAATGGCGATGAAACTGGGAACTTGGGGACCCAAGTCGAGCCAACCCCTGTTGAAGGTGTCTTACCACCTGCCCCCATGGCTGAACACTCATTTGACAAAGCCGGGAGTCTGAAGCAGAGTGACCCCAACATAAGTCACTCAGCTGGTGCGCCAGCTGAGGGTGAAACTCCCTCCACTGCAGCTAGGTCGGAGGATGCTGCAGATGACTCCACCATGAATCTAGGAGGCGGAGTGGAGAAGGAACAAGAAAAGGTAACACAGGAAGTTGACATTGACGAAGCTCGGACAGTTGAGACTGTCTTAGCTGAAGTGCCAACAGCTTTGCAGGTTGAGGACGCTGCTGATGCAGTCGAGGCACAAGATGGATCTGCCCTGGGAGTTAACACTCTGGGCACTGAAAGTGCAATCCACGGAGTTGAGACTCCTATGGATGCCACTGCAGAAGACCCTAAGACAACTGCACCTATCGAAGGGATTGTACAAGACCCCGCTGCAGTTGAGACTGCAGGAGGTAATGAAGGCCTAAGGGAGGTTGAGACTTCCCTAGGTAAAAATCAAGGAGATAAGAGCATTCCTCAGACCATAATCGCTGATTCAAAGGAGGAAATTAGTGCTCTTCATGACTCCCAGGATGATCCTGATACAACCTTCCTGGGATCTGCAGATGAAGCTGAGTCTACCCCAACTGCACATCAAAAAGACTCAGTTGAGGACGCTCTACCAATTACGAGCAAGCCAGATCTCAAGGCTACTCGTCAAACATTCAATTTTGATGATGAGCCAAGTCTTCAAGACTCATCATCTTCCGATGACGCTGATGGTGCAGCTGAGGAACAACAAATTCATTTAGCAGAATCCACTAAGGCCGAAGAAGCTGTTAAGACAGTGAGGCTCAGTCAGCTGGCCAAACCACTCACCAAGGCCCAGCTGAAACCGAGTCATCTGCACAGGCTCCCGAAGCTGCAGCACACTCCACTCAACCGGGCACATCACAGGCACGAGTAACGGAGGAATCTATACCATATGTCCGTGATGATGCATTTGAAGAAACTTTCCCTTTCTCCATTGAGCTACCTGAACTTGATGAAGAAATAGCTCGAGAGCAGCGACGCTTCAATGTCAGACCTGACCCAGTTATTCCCACGATACTATCGGCCCAGCAGACTTTGATTTTGATGCTGCTTGGCCGCCAGCTGAGACCGAGGTGACAGCTGGAGTACGAGAGGTCTTCCTAACAATCTTTGCAGAGATTCATAAGGTAGAATGGCACCAGGCCACATTGGATATGCGGCTGGACAACAGGGATGCCAATCTTACGGCCGATATGCGCGGAATAGTGGTTAGAATTAGGGAATGGTGTCAACAGGAGCGTACAATGCGACTAGAACAAGTAAGATATTTTAAGGCATTGTACAACAAAATGTTGATCTGGAGCGCTGATAATGCTGACATGAAGAGGAGAATTCAAGAAAATATTGACAGAATGCATGCCTCCCACAACACTGAAATGGAACTGCTGTGAGAATTTCACAGGAAAGAACTTCTGCACGTAGAGGAAAATATGAATAACAAATTTAGCCTTCTCATGGCTGAAATGAAGCTGGTGGCAGCCGAATCCAAAGCCACCCACTCAAAACTTCGTACAGCATACTCCGCAGCAGACTCCAAGCAAAACTCAGCTATCAGCCGCCTAGATTTCATGCTTGCTGGCATGTTCCCAGGGGTTCCTCTCTCCTTTGATGATGCCAAAAAGGGTGAAAAGGAATACTTGAAGATGTTGAAAGGGTCAGCGGATGAGAAAGAGAAGGATACAGCTGTTGAGAAGAAGAAGAAAATAGTTGAAGAACAGAAGAAAGAAAAGGGAAAAGCAGTTGAGGGGGAAGGTTCAAAAGATAAGACTCTAATGTTTGCTGAAACCCCTCAACAAGGCCTTGTCACAGCTGACATAATCAGCAAACTTCCAGCAACTCTGCCGCTCCAACACCCTGATGTACATATGTCTAAGAAGAGAAAAATCGTAGAAGCAGGGATGAAAGAGGTCGAAGGAAAAATGGATGCCCGTGTAATGGATATATTGAAACAATACGGAGGCATTCTGGCAGGAAAGACACAGATGCTATTTCAGACGTCGAAAATGAGCCGAGATCAGTTGATGAATTCAAAACACTCGAATCCGAAGGATACTTCGAGAACATGTCCATGGCCCAAGCCTGGACTTATCTTGAAAAAAAGGCCTTAAGTTTGTGCGAAGAAGGCGATAAGCGAAGCGGACTACTGGCGGTCGGATGACTACAAGCGATAAGTCGGTGACAAAAGGAAGGCTCCCGTACAATATACACCCAGAGGAAGAGGAAGAAGTAGTGGAGGAAGAGGTTTCAGACCTAGACCTCTACCCAAAAACATTGAATACATAGATCCCGGAAAGAAAGGAGGGATCTATTGGGCTGGATATGATGCCATATCAAATCTGGAAGTGGAGAAGATAAATGCTTAATATGTTAAGAGAATCGAAGAAGAAAATAGAAGACAAACTCAGCTGTGGGAAGAAAGGCAAGAAAGAAAGAGAAGATACGATGCTGCAAAGAGAGCATACGAGAAAAAGAAGGCAACTGAAGATGAAAAGAAAAGAAAGAGAGCGAGGACGGGCAGCGGGTGAAGAAGAAAAAGAAGGAACCAATAAGGCGATGAAGTGTTGTTGTCCACCCCTTCATGTATTTTACTGTTGTAAATACATATGTATGTAAGTCTTCTGTACAATGAATAAAATTGTGTAATTTCTATATTTGCGTAGATATAGTCTGCTATGTTTGCTATGATACACATTGTAAACAGTTGTGTAAAGGACAAGAATGTTATGATCAATAAAAAGATTGATTCTACGCATACATTCTCTGTTACTACATTGTATGTATGTATCTTTGATGCTTACATTTTGTATGTACGTTTTAAGTTTTGGCATCATCAAAAAGGGAGAAATTGTTGGGAAATTTATAGTTTAGATTTTGATGAATGCCATGTAAAACATAGACTAGAAAGTTAGCACCCCATTTTCCTTGTAATTTGCATTGTAATAGACAGGGCTGTACGAGTTGAGTCAAGTTAGCTATGGCTGGATATACAAGAAGTCAATTGGAGATTGAAATGAAGACTCCACTATGAAACAGCTGAGTATGGCACAGAAGGAGTATCAGTTAGGATACAGCTGTGTGAAGTGTCAGTCAAGTCAACTCAAGAAGCCAAGTCTCAAGTTGAAGTGACAGATGAGTCATCCATTGATTGGAAGCTAACTCGAAGTCACCTGGGGAAGTTAGAGAACTGCAGTCAAGTCAAGACAACCGAAAAGAATCCGTTGCACAGAAATCAAGAAGCTTACTTAAATAAGTAATACTTCCATTCTGCCATGTCTGAAATTGTTCAGTCCCAAAAGCGTGCAAAAGGAATAAACCAATGGGAAGCACTGCACCTCGTGTCAGCCTCTGAAAAGCTGAACATTCATTTAATATGAGGAAACGTCAACATCAAGGACTGCAACAAGACAAGCCAACGAACACAAGTGACTTTTAAAAATCAGCCTATCTCTTCAATGGGCAGATTTTTGAAAGATCACTATAAAAGGCTGAGGAATCACCTTGAGAAAAGGTTACCTTGAATACCTGAACCACGAACTATCAAGCAATTATTCACACTGTAACCTGCAAAATATTTTCAAGTTATTCAAGCAAATCCTCAAGCCTAAATTTCGAAAGAAATCGATCCAACACCAAGCTATGAAGGAAAGACAACTTCAAACTGTTGAAGAGGAAAGTTTTGAAGAATCAAAAGGGGTCTACATTCCAAGGAGGATTGTAGAAAGGTTCCAGGTCGAACCAGCCTCAAGTTATTGGAGGGCTTTGTGATCAAATACAAGAAGCTTGAGCAAGTGAGCTGAAGTAGCAAAGCAAATGCCTGTGAAGAAGAAGGCGAGTCGGACGAGAAGCCAACTGTGTGTGACCAAGGCATCTCCAGATGAGTCCCAAAGGATCAAGTCACCGTGTGATCAAGACTTGTATCGGGTGATAACCACTTTGTACTGATCAATACTTAGTGGATTCCTCCAGGAGTTGGAGAAGAGGAGTAGAAGAATTACCCCATCTTCAAACCTCTATAAAAATTATTGTGTCATTTACATTTCAGCATTTTTATTTCTGCATATCATTTTATATCTGCTGATAGTTTGCTATCCAACTGATAATTAACAAAGTGCTAAAACCAAGTGTTTAAAACAAAGTTAAACCAAATTCAAGGGTGTTAAGTCTTACGCTGAAAATCTCATCACAACCAAGTTAAGGTTTAGACTAAACAGCTGAGTTATCCTATCAACAGCTCAATCGAGTCTGTTGAGTGGCTAACTCTGCTTGTTAACTAACTTAGATGTCCCTCAAGGACTTAGCTGTGGAATTAACTCTGTGTTATTTTAAAAGGACTAAATCGAAAAGTTGGTAAGGTTTATTCAACCCCCTCTTCTAAACCTTACTTACACCCCTTGGGACCTACACATTCTTTTGTTCAAATTATATACAAATAAAAGTGTCATGAAAGAAGCTCAATTTTAATTCACAATAGAGGATATTGAATTCCATTCGAACATATTACTTTATTTTAGTTTCAAATAGAGTTATTAGTCAAAACACTTCACAAACTCAATTATAATTAACTCAGTTATCATCTAAATAAAATTTAATGCATATATTTATATAAAACAATTGCATGCACATTTAGTGAAATCTAATATTATAGTACTTAACAGAAGCACAAATAACAATTGTGTGCTTAATATGCATGTCAAGTTACTGATTAACATGAAAACATAAAAGTGAATAAAAAGTCATCATATCCTAGTGTAATTTGATTTATTGATTAGATGAGCAAATATTCCGATAGCAAGTGCACATATTTTTTGCATTTCAAGAATATAGTCTCGGTCTTCTTGATGATATTGGGAGAGTCTAAAATGAGACCTTCCATATTCTTTCAATTGCACACATATCACGACATCTTTTAATAGAATGCCTTACGCTTTGTTCAGGTAGACCCTGCAAATAATAATAATGATTATATTAATTACTATGACACAAATAATGTGAGGCCCCGATTTTTTTTCAACATATTATACGATGTTCTATAGTGATAAATGTTTGGCTAAGTGTCACAATATCTATTATAACTAAAATGTGACACTCATTTATTTATTTCTTCCAACGTCAATTACTCTTTCCTTATTTTTGAGCGTACCGATGATATTTCCTCCTTAAGTATTAATTCTTGATCGTTTATTTATAACTTAGTGATATTGGACCCCTTAAAATTTTAGGAGACTTATTTCACTAAGTGCCATTTATATCCGATAGAATTAAGAACTTGATTTTAGAATAAGTGATTATGAGACTCATAAGTGATCGTGGGATTTATTATCAATTTGGGATTTATATTATACATCAATTATCATCAATTTTGGGACAAAGAAAAAATAAAATATCATGGTTTAATTTTTATAGGGGTGACCAAATGGGTATTTTTGTGTAGAAATACATTCCAATCCTTATACAAATATTTCACCTTATACTATAATACATTCCCAAATAACTTCCAATTTATGTTGAAAAAATACACATTATTGTTATTATACATTCTTATTTTGACCTCCTATATATTTATATATACCTATATATTAATTATTCCTAACTTTATATAAAAGAAAAAAATAAGAATTTTTATCATCCTACACCATGTATTTGTTAGAAAAATGTTTTTATCATGATTTTGATAATTTTGTTTAAATGAGTTTTTACACTAAAACGATGTTCCTAAATGTTGTCCAAATACTCCCAATCGATTTAAAATATTTTTACTAATTTTTCGGAGTATTTCTTGAAGTTTATTTTCGACAAAAATTGGACAACACTTCTGTTTCATGCTCGACCGGTCGCCCTATAGGGCAACCCGTACATGTGTTGAGTTTTGAAACAGAAAAAGGGGCGGAGGCAAAAATAAGGGGGGCGACTGGTCGACCCTAAGGTCGACCGGTATGGGCGACCGGTCGACCATAGGGCGACCGGTGCCTGGAACTTGCCCTCGAAGAATAGACTTCTCTGTTTCTCATTTTGAAGGACCTCCAACCGTTCAGCATAGGGGGCGACCGGTCGGACCCCCTGTCGATTGGTCCCCCTGTGTATTTTTCGCAGAAATTTCATTTTAAACTTATCACTGCGCGACCGGTCGCACACCTCTTTTATCAGCAAACTATCCGTTGCATTTTCAGACAACTTTCCCCTAATTTGTGGGATTGATTTCTAGCAGTTATAATCTTGATTTTAAATGATTTCTTTTGCAGAAAAACCATGCTTGTTAAAGACTTTGAAAACTTCAACATGAATGATGGTGAAAGCATCTCAAAAATGGTGGAAGGCTTGACAACATTGTCAATCCTCTTGTGACCCTCGGTAAAGTCATCTTCGAAGAAGACAAGGTAACTAAGGTATTGAATGCACTTCCCGGCTCATGGTCCGAAAAGGTGACGGCAATCACGGAGGCACAAAATCTTGAGACACTCAAGTTTGACGAGCTCATCGGGAACCACCTCCTCATCTACGAAGTCTATCTCAAGGTGAGGAAAAATGCCAAACCATCCATCACTCAATCGGGTTTGCAAAATATTCCTAAAGGTCTTGCATCTTCTTCTAATGCATACTATGATAATGATGAGGATGATGAGGAGACGGCCGCACTTGTTCGTAAATTTGCAAAATTTGTGAATAAAAATAAGGCAAGAAAACCGAGAGACAACTCGTGTTTTAAATGCGGAAAATCTGGGCATTTCATAGCCGATTGTCCAAAACTCAAAGAGGAGGAGCAAAAGAAGAAAAAGCCTTTTTTGAAAAAGAAGGCTCTAAATGCGGATGTCAAAACTTGGGATGAGCTACTTGCAACATCCGACGAGGAAGGTGAAACCAAACATGGTCTTATGGCCATAGATGATGAAAATAATGAGGTACGCTCTAACTCCTCTACCTCCTCCTTAGTTGATGAATTGCAATGTGATTTTGATGAATTGCAAATTGAATTTCAAAATTTGATTGTTAAATACAAGACTTTAAAAAAGGAGCATAAAGAGCTTAAAATTGAAAAGGAAAAATTATTTACTTCTTATGAATCTCTTGATAAAGCTCATGCTATCACTCTTACTAGAGTAAATACTCTTGAAACCGAAAAAGAATCGCTCACCAAAGATCTTGAATGTTTAAAAAAGGATGTGCATTGTTTTAACATAAGTACGGAAAAAGTTACAAAATTTTTAGATGCACAAAGAGGTGAGCATTCTAAATTAGGACTTGGCTATAAACCTTTTCAACCTCTTTCAAAGAAAAATGACCAAAGTTCAACTTTTGTACGTGCTAGTAGTGCTTATGATCTTATTTGTTTTTATTGTGGTAAAGTTGGTCACTGTGTTAGTTATTGTAAATTGAAGAACAATTTTAGCTTTGTTTGGAGACCCAAAGGTCTCAAGGCTAACCCCCATGGACCCCAAAACTATAGGGTACCTAAAAATAATTCTTTTGTAGGTCATAGGGGCTATAACAACCATGGAGGATTCAAAATGGCTCGTGGACAGCGGGTGTTCATGCCATATGACCGAGAAGAGAGAACTTTTTACCAACATCAAGCTCCAAGAAGAGGGTATGGTCATGTTCGGCAATGGCAAAATAAAATTCTTGGAAATGGAGAAATTGGTAACTCTTCTTTCTCTCTTAGTAATGTTCTTTTAGTAGAAGGGCTTAAGTTTAATTTGATAAGTGTTAGCCAACTTTGTGATTCAAATTATGTTGTTTTCAATAAAGAAAAATTCCTTATTCTTAAAAATGATGAAATTATTTGTGAAGCAAATAGAAAAGGCAATCTTTACAAAATTTGTACAAGTGATTTGGTTAGTCAAAATGTTTCTTATCTTGTCGCCAATAATGATTTAACGAGTTTATGGCATAGGCGACTTGGACATGTTGGATACAAGAATTTGAAAAATATTTACAAAAATCAACATGTAAAAGGACATGAAAATTTGCCGAGAAATCTCTTATATCTCAAAAAGAGCCTAAAAGTGCTAAGGAGGCTATTGAAGATGAGGATTGGTTTTTTAGAAATGCAAGAGGAGTTGAATCAATTTGAAAGAAATGATGTATGGGAATTGGTACCTTGTCCTCCATCTCAAACTATTATTGGTACGAAATGGGTATTCCGGAACAAACTTGATGATCAAAGCAACATTGTTCGAAACAAGGCAAGGTTAGTAGCTCAAGGGTATTGTCAAGAAGAAGGTATTGATTATGATGAAACCTTTGCATTTTACTTGCCTATTCTTGTTTTAAAAATTTCATGCTTTACCAAATGGATGTTAAATTCGCCTTTTTAAATGGTTTTATTCAAGAAGAAGTCTATGTAAAACAACCTCCAGGGTTTGAAAATTTTTCTAGGCCTAATGATGTTTATAAGCTTAAAAAGGCCTTATATGGTTTAAAACAAGCACCCCGTGCATGGTATGATAGACTTAGTTCATTTCTTTTGCAAAATGGTTTTACAAGAGGTAAAGTTGATACTACTCTCTTTGTATTTGAAAAAGGGCAAGATTGTTTACTTGTACAAATTTATGTTGATGATATTATTTTTGGTGCTACTAATGAATCCTTGTGCAAGAAATTTTCTAAGTTGATGCAAGGTGAATTTGAGATGAACATGATGGGGGAGCTTAACTTCTTCCTTGGACTTCAAATTAAGCAATGCCAAGAAGGTATCTACATTTCGCAATCAAAATATACAAAAGAACTTTTGAAAAAGTTCGGCATTGAAGAAGGAAGAACCGTTTTTACCCCTATGGCAACAAATGTCAAAATTGACAAAGATGAGAAAAGCAAGTCCGTGGATGAATCAAAGTATCGAGGTATGATTGGTGGTTTACTTTATTTAACCGCAAGTAGATCGGACATTCTCCATGCCGTATGCCTATGTGCTCGTTTTCAAAGAAATCCCAAAGAATCTCATATGAGTGCCGTTAAAAGGATTTTTTGATATTTGAAAGGCACTATTCAATATGGTTTATTTTATCCAAAGAATGAAATTTTTTCTCTTAAAGGTTATAGTGATTCGGACTATGCGGGTAATATTGATGATCGTAAAAGTGCTTCCGGATCATGTCAATTTTTAGGCGATTGCCTAGTTTCTTGGTTTTCAAATAAACAAAATTGTGTTTCACTTTCAACGGCCGAAGCCGAATATATTTACGCAGCTTTTTGTTGTACTCAACTTCTTTGGATGAAACAAACCTTAGCGGATTACAAATGTTCTTTTGAAAATGTTCCTATCTTTTGTGATAATATATCCGCTATAAATATTGCTCAAAACCCGGTTCATCATAACCGTACTTAACATATTGAGATTCAACATCATTTTCTAAGGGATTGAGTTTCTAAATGAAAAATTAAGATATCTTTCGTACCATCTCGAGACTTTTGCGTCTATACGAGCTCTGTTACGCATAATGCATACTGAATGAGGTTTACGTATGCATTTTGCACGTTCTTAAAACTTAGGGGCGAAAAATCAGATTTTTGGTTCAAACTTCGAATTTTGCAAAACAGAAAGAATTAGTGAACTGACTGGGCTGAGGTCGACCAGTCGGCCAAGCCCTCGACCGGTCGCCCTCAGCCCCGACCGGTGGACCATTGCAAGTTTTTGTTTAAAATCGCCTTTGTTCTCAGACTTAGCCATTTTGGCATATTTTGTCCATTTTTTGTCCCCTTCGCAAATAGCACACAAATTTCACTTCAAAATTATTTTCTTGCATTCATTTTATATCTTGGACTTCATTAGGCTCGATTATCATCATACTTGCTCATCTTTACCGATTGAATGGTAAGAATTCTACTCCCTTAGCTCAATTGGGTTGAACCCTTGAGATATTGACTTATTTGTAATATTGTTGATGCAAGTTTCATATGATTGTGATGACCTTATTAATTATTAATCATTGAATGTTGTTTGAACTGATTTGGTGATGAAATTTTTTGGCGTGATTCATTTACAAGGGTCTTATACAACTTCTTCTATTTTTCACGCCCGTAAAGTGTTCGATGAATTGTCGCAAAGAAAATTTCAACGTTTACATGACTCTTATGCTTTCAAATATCTTATATATTTATTGAGATCATGTCTTGCCAATCAAACGAGCTTATGGATTTCAAATGATTAATTTCTCCCATTTCTATTTGGACTCTACGCCTCTATTCTTCAAAACGGGTGATAACTTGACTCTTTGGCGCACTTTGATATACATGTATGATGTTTTTATCATCCTAATATTCTTTTTGATGATTCCAAAGGGGGAGAAACAGGAAATTGGTTCATTGGCTCAAAGAAGCTAATAAAAGCTCGTGAAAGAAGCTATAAGCCATGGCTTCCTAAAGCCATAAGTTGCGAAGTATACTTAGTCCATTGGATGTATTATGGACTTATTTGCATGGATAATGAGTATTTTTGACAGGGGGAGCTTCAAAGCTCATGTTGTTTATGTTTATCTTGTATAAACTTATGCTTCTAGCTTATGTAATAATTCTTATTGATGTGCTTATTGATAGGGGAGCTTTTGTAAAATATTTTTTAAAATCTTAACTCCCTTTTTAAATGGATAGTTTACTCCTTGACCGGAAAATTGCTTTGTTTTCAAAATCGTCCTCTTGAAAATTGTTTTGGTTTGTAATCATCAAAAAGGGGGAGTTTGTTAGAAAAATGTTTTTATCATGATTTTGATGATTTTGTTTAAATGAGTTTTTACACCAAAACAATGTTCCTAAATGTTGTCCAAATACTCCCGATCGATTTAAAATGTTTTTACTAATTTTTTGGAGTATTTCTTGAAGTTTATTTTCGATAAAAATTGGACAACACTTCTGTTTCATGCTCGACCGGTCGCCCTATAGGGAAACTCGTACCTGTGTTGAGTTTTGAAATAGAAAAAGGGACGGAAGGAAAAATAAGGGGGGCGACTGGTCGACCCTGAGGTCGACCGGTATGGGCGACCTGTCGACCATAGGGCGACCCGGTGCCTGGAACTTGCCCTCGAAGAACAGACTTCTCTGTTTCTCATTTTGAAGGACCTCCAACCGTTCGGCATAGGGGGAGACCGGTCGGACCCCCTGTCGACCGGTCCCACTGTGTATTTTTCGCAGAAATTTCATTTTAAACTTATCTCTGCGCGACCGGTCGCACACCTCTTTTATCAGCAAACTATCCGTTGCATTTTCAGACAGCTTTCCCCTAATTTGTGGGATTGATTTCTAACAGCTATAATCTTGATTTTAAATTATTTCTTTTGCAGAAAATCACTCCCCAAGGAGGAGCCTATATCTGGAAAACAAGCCAAGACCTCTCCTATAAATAGAGGCTTCATTCAAGCAACAAGATACAACACAACATACAAGCAAAGAGCATACAAGCAAACACATTTATATCTTGTTGTATTAGCCTAAGTACTTTCACTTGCACACTCTTGAGGTCCAGGCTTTTGATTCTTGATTACACTTGCACTTAATCTTTGTATTGTTATTATAGAGTTGTAATCTTGAATTTTGTTCATCATCCAAAACAAGATATCCTTGTTGTTGTTCTTGTGATAAGAGCACACTTGAGTGATCTTAGGTGTTGAAGAGTGTGGTACTCTTCATAGGTGTTGAAGGAAGATTGTGGTAATCTCTTTGAAGGTGTTGTAAGAGGATTGTGGTAATCCTCAAGGTGGTGTTGTATTAATTTTGGTAATTAATAACATCTTTTTTTCTTTTTTTGAAATCCATCCCGGAGATACTGGGGTGGTAGTAGATTAGGCCCTAGGTGGGTTGAACTACTATAAATCATTGAGTGTTGTTTAATTTCCGCACTTATAGCTTTTATCTTTGCTTGATCATTCAAAAAAAAAGGGCAAAATCTGAAAAATCGGGATAATCTATTCACCCCCGCTCTAGATTATCGTAGCCACTTAGACTAACAATATTTCGGCCATTGGGGGGTGTGGTGGTTAGGGGGGATATACTTATTTTTACTCCCAACATTTTTTATACAATAATTACATACAAAACAAAAATTAATCCCTACTCCCTTGCAACTTTCGGCCGTAGCATTCTTTTAGGGGGGAATCAATATTTATTTTCTATCTCCCAACAAGCTTGACCAATAATTAGACAACAAAAGGAAAAACAAAAAGGAAAAATCCCCCAAATTAACCCAATTTTCAGCCATATGTAGATTTAGGGGATAAAAATTTCATTTTTCTTCTTAACACTTATTCAAACTCTCCCAACACTCTCTCATCTTCATACTTAGACAAAAACATACAAACCCTCTCTCATTTCTTCCAAAGTGGCCGAAAATTTCAAGAAGAAAGGTGAGAAATTTTTTCTTTTTCCAACTCCATTTTTCTTCTTAAAACTTCAAGTATATACCTTCATCTTCTAAACTTAATGAATCCTTCTTATTGAGGTACTCCTAGAAGTTGATTTCTTGAATAAATAAGGAAAGATCAAGACTTGGTTCTTAGCTTGAAGAGGATATTCAAAGCCACTCTAGAAAATAAGAAATTAAGGTAAGAAATTGTGATTTTTAGTATTTTTCCTTTTGACAACTTAAGGAATTAATTTTGACTCAAGGATTTGAATTTTGGGAGCTTAGGGACTGACCTATGGAGCTTAAGTTTGAGGATATTAAGGTAAGAATTAATTCATTTGTTTTAATATATTTTCTTTGGACTTGAGACCTTAATTTTAACACCAAAAATATGGATATGGTGACATTTAGGGGTTGAACTTGGAGTATTAGGACCACGAGCTTGGATTCTTAAGAAAATCTTCACTTTTAAACACAACCCGGAAAACTACTACGAGGTGGGTGAAAAATATTTCTACAAAAATGCATCATTCTTTCTACTAGTGCATACAAAAACATGCTCATGTGATAATGTGGTATTTTATTAAATATGACAAGTATTTATGAGATTTATGTTTTAATAAAATCTTGGAAAATAAAAAGATGAGTATGATATTCTTTCTTGCATAAATTGTCGATAAAATGCTCACCAATATATTTTTATGATTTATGATGATATGCTTGTTCAAATATGATTTAGAAATATTTAATATGAATTTTTATATATTATTGGAATTCTGGACTTGTAACTTGTACAAAGAAATTTGAAGCTTGGGACGTTTTAGCAATTATTGTGAAATATGGGGCCAAAAGTGCAAATATTAGAATTTGTGAAGCCTCCTCTGAACATTAAAAATATTGGATCCAAGACTCTGTAAATTCCATATATAAAGTGACTTGAAATATTTGGGACCTCTTCCGAGCAAGAAAACACAATAAGGAATAAACTTGATACCAAAATGTAAAATTGTAAAATTTAAAGGACCAAAACTGTAATTTTCAAAACCTGGGCAGTCAAGGTACCTCAAAAGTTTCTGACTTATTCATTATGGTATTTTGAACATTTAGTTTAAATTTCATAACCATCCGACTTGAAACGGGCCTTTAACGACAAAAAATTACTTTTGGGCTAAAATTGTAATTTTCAAAAATGAGATAACTAACTTACGAATTTTTCAAAACTATTTTAACCACAACTTATTGTTGTCCTAATAAGTATTTTAAAATTAGAATCACCTCAAAACCCTTTCCGGTTTAAGAGTTATGTAATTTTAAAATATCAAGTTAAAAACCATAATTTTTGAAAAACTAGAGCGCAAATCTGCAAATTTTATAAATTTGTCCCAAGTCTCTGAAAAATATAACCCTCTAGAAATTTAAAAAACAATTAAAACTGACCTTACTCTTTTCGGATTCCGGAATTGAAACTTATCGAATATTTAGAACTTGGTAAGGAAACATCCTCCTTAGTAAAAAAATAAATTTTATTTTAAAATTTGCTAAAGACCTTATAATTTATATTTTCGAACTCGGTTATCTTATAAAAATTTAAGATATATTTTTCATACTTATCTAACAAAATATCGAGTTTGAACATATTTCACCAAACCAAATATCAAAACCGGCTAGATTATCCGCCCATAACTAGACCGCGAGTTTTAAAATAAATGTTGGATATTGTATGACCAAGATCACCCCGGACTTGTTAACTTATTTTATCAATTCTCTCGAACGAGCAACTTATAATAATTAAAAGTGTAATTGAAAAATAAATTTTGAAGTGAAAATTTAAGTGAAACGTAAAGTGGAATTAAAGTGAAATTTTGAAGTGAAATGTAAAGTGTAATTTGAAGTGAAATGTGAAGTGGAATTGAAAATGAGAATGAAATTGAAAAGTAAAGTGAAAATTTAAAGTAGGATACCTGGCCACGTGAAGCCCTATCCAAGTGAAGTAAGATATCGGCTAAAGTGGGGCCTTATCCAAATTAAGTGGGATGCCACTTGAAGTGGCTATGGCCGTATCCAAGTAAAGTGGATATTACTACGGCCTTATCCAAATTAAGTTGGATACTAATCACGCCCTATCCACTTGAAGTGGGATAAAATTAATAAGCTCGGCCACTCCCCTAACCGTAGCAAGATCTTTGGTGGCGATGACTTCCAAAACGTAGTCTAGTTTCAATATTGTAATTTGGGTTTGAAAAGACGATGGATGTTAAATTGTAATGGTTTAGACTTTGAACGTATTTGATGTAGCAGGGCGTAGAACCCTGAGGTACGATTATGATGTTGTATAATATTTTCTTTTGGATTCTGCTGCAACCATACTCTGACTTAGTTATTCCCTTATTTATGTCTAATTGGGATTTTATCGTTACTATTGATGTATGTTGAAGGATTATTAGGCCCGCTTGGTAAACCGGTATAAATTTTGTAATTTCGTGCCACAGCTTCTGTTTTGGGGCGTGACAAATAATATTTTGAAATGATAATAAAAAAGGTGGATGTTGAAGATGAGAAGTAAAGTAATAGTCATACATTTAAAGATGACATAAATGAATTTGCACAATTTGTGAACAACCCACAAATCCGGTGGTCTAAATTATCTATCAATTGTAACTATTCTTTCATTTATTCCTTATTCTAGTGACAAAGTATTGTTTGCTAAAGTTGGCAAAATAACATTCTCGACTTATCTACAACCTCAGTTTTATATTCCGATAATAAAGATATATTTTAGAGTGGATAGAGCAGCAGATGTTATAACATATAATTGATCAAAAGACTAGTGTTGAAAGAAATAAACCAAGTCACACCTCTAACTATCAGAAATTTTCCTTGTAAAATACAAAATATAGTTCTTTCACACATTTAAAGTGTAATATATAAGTAATGGATGAACAAATAAAAGAACCCGTACCCAAACTTCTTAACGAATGACTAAGTTATTAATAAAGAACAATTCCAAAACGCAATCTCATTTTTGCTATGTGCCAAAGGTTGATAAATGACTTTGATTCAGTAAACACAAATTTCCGCTTTGGGGCTCGGTGGGGGGTGGGGGGAATTTCCACTAGATTTTTATATGTGCTTTTATGTGCAATCATGTATATATATATATATATACATACATACATACATACATATATATTGAAGTTACACGTGCATTGCACATGAAAAAATGGTTAAAAGCCAATAAAATCTTCAAAATGCTTACGTGGTTTCCTAGTGCAATTCCTATAATAATTGAAATTTTATGAATAATCAATATAATTTATAGGAGATAATTACTTCTTAGATGACAAATAATTATATGTGTAGAATGCCATGTGTACGTGATAATTAACTTATAAGTACTATCATATAATAACTACAAAACTTTAAAATTTATGAACACAAACTTTTGATCCAAATTATTAATTTCCTAACTACTCAAATTATTCCCAGTTGATTTTTGAATTTGGTTGTAAAAGAAGCGAATAATTTTTGAATTTGGTTGTGAAAGATTTCTCTTTATTGACTATTATATTAGGGTAATATGAGAGACATAGAGGGAAATTTGTTATCAAACAATCACATATAAAGTAAAAGAAAAAATCTATTGAATCAATTAGCCTTAAAAGGTGTTTAAAAAAAAAAGAAAACTTGTATTCAATTGGCTACATTTTTGTGATTGGGTTGTTCACAACACAAGAAAAAATCTCAATTTCTTCATCCTTCATTTCATTTGGTTCATCACACATCATGTCTTTGATGAAGGGCTTGTTGAATTTAAATGCATACAATCAACATAATGAGCTTAATTTTCACAAAAGTTATATTTGATAGAAATGAACATTATTCACACGAGAAATACATATTGCATATTTCTATGTTGTTTCCAATTTTCCTCAAAACATGAACAACACTTGTCATTTTTTCATTTCCACCCTCATCTTGTAAGTTGCTGAAATTGTAGCGCTTCATGAAGAAATGATTTTGTATCTGGTTCATTTTCTATCAAAAATCCTATAACACATATAAATCATAATTTTGTAATGTGCTATAAGTAACTTGAGAAAAAAAATTTACTGCTAATTTATATATTTGCCTTTGCAAGCACTGTCTCCTCCCTCTTGCAACTGCACAAAAAAATAGAGTAACCTCCTTTAACGAATGAAACTTTGTTGAGACCTTATCATAAATATAGTATTGTTACACAACAAGCTTTGGTTGATAATTATAGTATTACATTATTGTTTCTCATCCTTTAGATAATTAAAAATAAGATATAAATTAAATGTCTAACATTCTAAATTTATACCTTGTCAAATATGTTGGAAGAATTTTCGCTTTCTCTTTTGTACTACTGTGAGACCCCAACTTTTATCAACATAAGATACGATGTTGTATAGTGATGAATTATTTGGTTAAGTGTCACAAACCTATTATTAATGAAATGTGATGCGACTTTTATTTATTCTTTCCAACGTCAATTACACCTTCCTTATTTCCGAGCGTACCAATTTTAATTCCTTCTCAAGTATTAATACTTGATCGATTAATTACAACTTTAGAAATATTGGACCTTCACATTTCAATCATTATCCAAATATTTCACCTTATTCTATAATACCTTTCCAAACAACCTCCTATTTATTTTGAAAAAAATACCCATTTTGTTATTTCACATCCTTATTTTAAACTCCTATATATTTATCTGTGAATACTTATACATTTTGTTTTTATAAAAGAAAAGAAAAAAAAATTATCATCATATACACATTATTTTCGGCCATAGGGGATATTAGGGGGGAATCAAATCAATTTTTTTTACCTCCCAACAAACTTTAATCCTAGTCAAAAATCAAAACAAAAATTAACTCCCTTACTCCTTATTTTCGGCATAGCTATTTTTTTAGGGGGAATCATATCATTTTTTTATCACACCACAAAAGTTCATCATCCCCAACAAGTTCTCTACAATAAAGGATTCAAGACAACAAAATTTAACCCCCTTAACCCCTCCATTCGGTCATAGCTATTTGGAGGGAAAAACACCATATTACTCCCCAATAATTCTCCCTTTTATTAAACAACTAACAAGACAAAAATTAATTCCCCTACCCCTTAAACTTTTGTCCATAGCATTGTTAGGGGGGAATCATTTCAATTTTTTAAATCTCCCAACACACACTAGTCTAATTATTACACATCCAAACAAAAAATAAACCCTCCTCAAGCCATTATTTTCGGCCCTATTCATTACTAGGAGGAATCAAAATTTTCTACATCTAATCAAACTCCCAACATTCCCCCATCTTAACTCTTGAACAAGAACACACAAAACACACTTCCAAAAATACACTAAGGGTCGAAAATCCCTAAGGAAAGGTGAGAAATTTTTCTTCCATCTCCATTTTTATCTCCTTAAAACATGAAAATATACCTCCAATTCCTAACATGATGAATCCTTCTTGTTGAGGTACTCCTAGAAGACTATTTTGTTTGAAGAATTAAGGAAGACCTAGACTTGACTACAAGATTGAAGAAGAAATTCAAGACTACACACATTTAAAGTGAGAAGTTATGGTTTTAGTATTTATCCTCTTGACAACTTGAGGAATTGATTTTTGACTCAAGGATTGACATTTTTGGAGATTAGGGGCTGAACTATAGAAGTTCAAGTTGAGGTTAGAAGCTTGAAGAGAAAAATTCATTTTTGGAGACTACTTGAGGACATTAAGGTAAGTAGTAGCCATTTGGTCCTAGTATATTTTTTTTTGAACTTGAGACTTTAATTTTAACACCAAAATGTGATTTGGATGCCATATATGGTCTTACCTTCAAAATCTTGATTCAAGAAGTTGATACAAGAAAGAAGACTTCATTTTAGATCACAACCCGAAAAACTACTACGAGGTGGGTGAAAAATATTTCTACAAATATGCATCATTCTTTCTACTAGTGCACAAAAATGCATGCTTATGTGATAATATGATATTTTATGAACTTTAGCAAGTATTTATGATATTTATGTTTTAATGAAATATAGAAAAAAAATAAAAAGATGAGTATGATATTTTTCTTGCATAAATTATTGATAAAATTGATCATCATTATGTTTCAATGATTTATCATGCTATGAATGTTCAAATATATTTTATAAATGTTTAATATAAGTTTTTATATATTATTGAAATTATGAACTTGTAACTTGTGCAAAGAAAATCGAAGCTTGGGTTATTATTGTAATTATTGTGATATATGGGGCCAAAGGTGTAAATATGAAAAACTGTGAAGGCCACCACTGAAAATTCGAAACATTAGACCCAATACTCTATAAATTTCATATATTAAGTGACTTGAAATATTGAGAGCCCTTCTCATAAAATACGATAAGGAACAAGTTTTATATATAAATAAAAAATTATAAAACTTAAAGGACCAAAGCTGTAATTTTCGAAACTTGGGCAGTCAAGGTACCTAGAAATTTTGCTGACTTATTTAATATGGTATTTTGAACCTTTAGTTCAAATTTCATAACCATTCGACTTGAGACGAGCCTTTAACGATAAAAAATCACTTTTGCGCCAAAACTATAATTTTCACAAATGAGGTACCTAACTTTCGAATTTTTCAAAAATATGTTAACCACAACTTATTACTGTCCTAAAAAGTATTTGAAAATTATAATCACCTTAAAATCCTTCCCGGGTTAAGAGTTATCTAATTTCAAAATATCAAGTCAAAAACTGTAATTTTTGGAAACTAGAGTGCGAATCTGCAAATTTTATAAAATTTATCCCGAACCTCTTGAAAATGTAACCCTATAGGAATATATTTTTTTTGAAACTTACCTTACCCTTTTCCGAGTCCGGAATTGAAACTTTTGAATTTTAAGAACCCGATAAGGAAATATTCTCCTTAGTAAAAATGATTTTTATATTTAAAAATTGGTAAGGACCTTGAAGTTGAGATTTCTAACTCGGTTACCTTATAAAAATATAGAAAGAGATGTTTCATACTTTTCTAACAAAAAAATCGAGCTTGAACATAATGCACCGAATCAAATATTAAAACCGGCTAGATTATCCGCCCGATAACTAGACCGCAAGTTTTGTTTTTTTTGTAAATAAATACAGGATATTGTGTGATCAAGATCACTCCAGACTTGCTAACTGATTTTATCAAATTTTTAGAACGAGCAAGATAGTACTTGGAAAAGAAATCTTGAAGCGAAGATTTTTAAGTGAAATTTGAAGTGAAATTTGAAGTGAAATGTGAAGTGAAGTAAAGTGGAATTTAAAGTGAAATTTGAAGTGCAATAATAAGTGAAAGTGAAAATGAGAATGAAAGTGAAAAATAAAGTGAAAATTTAAAGTGGGACAATGGCTATGACCATATCCAAGTGAAGTGGGAAATTGGCTACGACCTTATCCAAATTAAGTGGGATACCGACTACGACCCTATCCAAGTAAAGTGGGATATTAGCTACGGCCTTATCCAAATTAAGTGGAATACCAGCTACGGCCTTATCCAAGTGAAGTGGGATATTGGCTACGATCTTATCCAAATTAAGCGGGATACTGGCTACGACCCTATCCACGTGAAGTGGGATATTGGCTACGGCCTTATCCAAGTGGGATATCGGCTACGACCATATCCAAGTGAAGTGGGATATTGGCTACGGCCTTATCTAATTGAAAGTGGAAGTAAATTTAATAAGACAATAATAATGCTTGACTGATTCTGACCAATCTAACATAATGGTTAATCGAAATCTTTATATAAACAACAAGACAAAGTCATATGCACTCTCATGCATTGATTTCCATAAAATCTTTTCCCGTGCATAAAAACCAGCCACGCTCGCACACCAGCACCTACCCACTGAGAATTTTTGTTCTCACCCCACCTCTTTTATCAACCAGAAGATGAAGGACGGTATCAGGACGTTGGTGACGACGGATCCCAAGACATATTCTAGTTCTGTATTGTATTATGGATTTTATTAAGACGATGAATTTTATTTGTAATTATTTAGATCTTGGACTTATTCATTATAATAGCAGGGCGTAGAACCCTGAGAAACAATTATTATGTTGTATTTTATTTATTTTGGATTCTGCTGCAACCATACTCTGACTTAGTTATTCCCTTATCTATACCTAATTGGGATTTTGTTGTTCTATTGATGTATGTTGGAGGATAGTTAAGCCGGATTGATAAACCAGTATAAGTTTGGTAAATTGTATCACAACTTTTGTTTTGGGGCGTGATAGATATGGTATCAAAGCTCGGCTAGTAAGGAGGAAACTTACATCGAGCTGACCTAGGATAGGACCCCTCCCTTATGATGGGAATTACCACTATTGAATCATTCAAAATAAAACAATTCCGTAATAATTGGAAACCATCGAACTAATTAGGTTATATTAATAATTATCCACTTGTAATAATACCCCACTTAGAAGACCTGACTGAGTGAGTAATATTTTACTAAATATTCGGCCTTGATTAGTATCATATTCTTGAATTTGGCAAATGCCAGTTGTGTTTTGTTTAGGAATGGCGTCCAAAATTCCAACGTGGTCGATGGTGTACGAATTAACCACTGAGAGAGACTACAATAAGGAGGTAGCCTCATACTTGCACGCGCAGTTCGTGCACGTCGACTCCCAGTTCAGGCTAGAGCAGCAACGCAACCGATCGTTAGAAGATGGACTAGCCTACATGCATGACAAAGGAAACACCCTCGCTAATCAACTCGAGGAACTGCGTAGAACTATACGAGCGTGCGAGGATCAGATACAAGTGCTTCAGGAGCAAGTTGACCAAAAAATGAGGGACGCATTTTGGGAAAATAAAAAATATCAAAAACAAGTATTGGTCAACCACGAACTGCAGGAAAAGATTGATTGATCGAACGCCTAACTAATCATCAACGTGAAACGATATAGGACCTTGAGGGTCAAGTACAACAACACCAGGGAACCATCAATGACTCAGATAGGACAAGAGCATTATTATAAAACCAAGTCATGTCTCTACAAATTCAAATAGAGACCGTGGAGGAGCAAATGTCGTTAAACCAGGCAGATTTCCAGGCACAAATTCAATTACTGCGGAATAGGGTTCTGGAGGCCGTCAATATTGCTCCGGAGATAACCCCAAAAAATAAAGAAAAACCAGAATAAGATCCATAAGAGGATCCCGAAGAGAATCATGAGGAAGACCTGGAGGAGGATCCCGAATAGGAACCCGAAGAAGATCCAGAAGATGAGCCTTAAAAGGACCCAGTGTGTGTGACCCAATATTTGGATGACAACATAATTGAGGTTGGTGATATTTTATGGATTTTAATGCATTTAGATTTAAATTCTAGATATAAAATAAATGTACCTAAAAATTAATTGAATAACCCAAGTATATGAAAGTAAGTGGAAAATGTCAACAATGCATGTAGGTCCCAAGGGGTGTGGTGTAAGGTTTAGAGGGGGGGTTGAATAAATCTTACCAAATTTTTGATTTTAGTCCTTTTAAGATTGTTCAACAGAGACTCAAATCAGTTGTGTCCTTGGGGGACAACTAAGTTTGCTTATTCAGCTAAGTTACCCACTCAACAGACTCGATAGAGTTGTTGATAGTATAACTTGGCTGCTTAAGCCAATTACTTAACTTAGTTGATTTGGTTTTTAACAGCGGAAGACTTAACACCCTTTGATTGATTTGAAGCGTGTTTTTAACACTTGTTTTAGCACTTAGTTAATTATCAGTTGAATAACAGATTTAACTAACAACATATATAAAGTAAATGCAGGAATGCAAATGCTAAAAGTAAATTCACACAAGTATTTTTATAGTGGTTTGAAGATGGGGTAATTCTTCTAATCCACTCTTCTCCAACTCGTGGAGGAATCCACTAAGTAACAGATCAAGTTACAAAGCAGTGAGTAGTCTAGAGATAGCCTTGATCACACAGATGGCTTCTCCTGCGACTCAGCTTCTTCACGAGGCAGCTGTCTTGCTACTTCAGCTCACTTTCAAGTCATTGGATTTGATCACGAAGCCCTCTAACAAACTTGAAACTTGGTTCGACCTTGAATCTTTCTACAATCCTTCAACTTGGAAAGTAGACCCCTTTATGTTCTTCAAATTATTTCCTCTTCAACTGGTAGAAGTTGTCTCGCCTTCACAGCTTGTGTTGGATCGAGTTTCTTCGAGTTTTAGGCTTGAGGAATATCTTGAAATGCTTTGAGAATATTGCAGGTTAATTGCTTGAATATTACTTGCTCTTGCTAGGTTCAGGTAATCAAGGTCACCCTTTCTCAAATGCTTCCTCAGCCTTTTATAGTGTACGTTTGAAATTTGCCCATTGAGGAGATAGACTAGTTTCAAAAGTCACTTTGTGTTCGTTGGCTTGTCTTTTCTTGGTCTGCAACCCTTGTGATATTGACCTTTCGTCGTATTAATTGGCTCTTCAGCTTTACAATTTCTGACACAAGATGCAATGTTTCCCATTGGCTCATTCCTTTTGCATATTTATGGGCCAAACACTTTAAGACCTGGCAGCTTGACATATTACTATATCGAGTAATATTCTTGACTTTATTCCAATGGATCTAAGCCAGTTGTCTTGACTTGACTGCTGCCTTTACCCCAGGTGACTTGAGTCTGCTCCAATCACAAAATTGACTCAACTATCACTTCAACTGATAGACTTGGCTCTTTAAGTTGACTTGACTGACACTTCTCATAGTTGTTCTTCAGCTGACTCTCCTTTAGTCGAGTCCTTGACTTTCTTCCTGGCCATACCCTGTCACGCCCCCAAACGCGACGCGACCACGATCAATCACTTAAACAGAAAATAAATCAACAGTCTAAACCCATGATACGAAACTTCAAGTGAAAAGAGTCTAATGCAGCTGAATTAAAATAAACACAAGTATAAATTACATCTTAAGGTCCGATGATATCCGAATACAACCCAATAAATTATCCGAATTTAACTTACAGTCCAGACAGAAATAAAATGAAGAAGTCCAATCAACAATAAAAGTAAAAGGAATGTCTCTCCACATTAATGGAAGGGATTCAATCTGTGGTAGGTTCGACGTCTTCAACGTACTCTTCATCTAAAGGTTAGAAAACAGGAGGGAGTGAGACATAAATCTCAGTAGATGGGGTGATCGTGTGTAAGTGTGGCGATATATATAGTTAATGCGAGAAAACGGTTGTATGAAAACGCGTGAGGTATGATGCATGATTTCACACATAGCCTACAAGCATCGTGATAAATATATATTAACTAATATATTTATACACTTTAAGAAATAGTTCGTGGTCACACAGGCACGATGATTCAAGCAAGACAGAAGGATTGCGTACTGATGTGTAGCGCCAATCCCATGCAAGACAATTAGTGGTTGCGTACTGATATGTAGCGCCAACCCATGCATTACAAGTAGCGGTTGCGTACTGATGTGTAGCGCCAGCCAAACGTTCCAATTAACTCCGGAATCGTGTGTATCAGACAGCGATTCCTTCGTTCTTCCTTGTAACTCCCCGTTCATGATGGTCCAAAGACCTGTCACCTTATCGCTCCATAGGCAAAGACAAAATCCACGTTGGAGCTAGCAAGGCTCAGATTCGTCATAATCATGATTATACCTCAAGTATTACGACCCGCTTCCCTTGGACAAACTCCATCCCTCAATTGCCGGATTAGGACGATGGGTCGGAGAGTGGAATAGCAGCCGAGCTGCCCAATTCCATCCCCGACGTATCCATTCCGACTGTGAGCTCGACACACCAAGTTGACTCAGGCAAGAAATTAAATACACGTTCAGGTAGTCAACCAGGCAGTCGAGTATATTGATTCGGGAAGCAGTTCGTGAAAAGTTATTTGGATAAAGATGATTATCGCGAGTGGTAATTATAGCGTTGGTGGAGTTATTTGGATAAAGATGATTATCGGGAGGATAAGCAATCTTCGGTATCTTGAAAGATTCGGTGGAACATAAGTCCCATTATAGATTCGAAATCGCAAGACGAAGAAGTCGCCCCGCGATCGGGTATTAATCGGTCAAGACGATCCGATAAGACAAGGGATTTTTGAGAAAATAAAACATTTGTAATTCATTATTAAAGTCAGAGAGTCCAGGGCTGCTTCACTAAAAGAAAAAATAATTTAAGTTAGGTCCTTGTTAAAAAGAAAATTTACAATTAGCCCCATTTTGTAAAAATCACTACTTTTGGGGTTAAAAGTTAAATATATAAATGTCCCGACCTTGAAACATTATGAGGTCAGTTCCTAAATTCTCTAAATTATTCAGAGATTCGGGATTTTAAAGTTTGGAGGTCGAGTTTTTATAAAATTCTCACATTGGCCCCAAATTTGTTAAAATTATCATTTCGGGCTCTAAGTTTAAAATAATTGGAACTCACAAACCGGAAGGGCTTTTAATGTGATTCCAATTGTAAAATGTCACTAAGGTCAGTGGTATATTAGGACAAAAGCATTTTTTAAAAGAAGCAAGTATAGGTCCCCTAACTTTTGAAAATCTCATTTTTGTCTCATTTTGAAATAATTGCCCTTAAGGCTTTTAGGGGTCCAATTATTATGAAAATTGAACCTTGGGCCCAAGATATAATTATGTTATAGTTAAATTAGTATTTCCAGGTGCATGGACTGCATAAGTCCTGGAAATTGTATTTTGGTCCTCAAGTTTAATCTTTTACAATTTGGTCCCTCAATTTTTATAAAATTACTTTCCAAGCTCTAAACACTTGGATTTTTGGAATACACTTAAAATATGTTATTTCCAGTCCCTTAAGAGTTAAAATTTCAAATTTTAAAATTAGGGTCTGGTACAGTTTCGAAAATTGCAAAATAGCCCTTAAACTTCTAAAATTTTACAATCTAGTCCTTAGGCTTTTAAGGGTTGATTTTATTTATCTAAAAACTCTTAAAACTTTATTAAAATGTCAAAAAATAATTTTTGAACCTGAGTTCAGTCCCAAAAATCGAAAATTACAGAGGGGTCCCTTAAGTGTTATTTTCTTGCAATTAAGTCCACCAACTTTCCATTTTTGTATTTTAAGTCCAAACGTTGAAATTTAATCAATTATGCCCGACTTGTCCAGATTATAAATCATTCAAAACATAGATTTCAAGAGTCATACACGTACATATCCTTCTCATACAAAATTTCATCAAGTATAACAATAAAGTGTGCATATATGCCCTATTTTTCGATAAATCGCATTTTTGAGCAACACTTGAGAATTTTTCCAACTTGATACAAGAAAATAGCATTCAATACATAATGTATATCTCAAGTGCTCAAAATCAAAATACTACATGTATTTTTAAGTAAAACACCTAGAAGTTGAAAGGATTTTTCCACCCACCTTAAAGATTGATTTGTTGGTGAAAAATGGACTAAATCACTATTGATGAAGAAGTGATTTAGGTCAGCCCCTAAGTCAAGGAATATCAAAAAAATATAGGAGTTAGAAAAATGAGGTTAAAAATTTAAGGAAACAAGAAAGAGGTGAAGAATATTGGTAAAACTACACTTACCTTGTGTAGTAGATGAAATGAGACTAGTAGAGGTCTCAAAATGGGTCTCTTTGCTCACTCTTAAAACAACTCTTAAGGTCAGCCCCTAAAAGTCCAAAAATGAAAATGGAGTATCAAAATTTTGGAAAATTGAAGAGAAGAAGAAAATGTACTAAAAATCTCATTTCTTACCTTCTAGTCCAAATTCCTTCACAATTTCTTGAGGTCTAGTCAAGATGGTTCCAAGTCTCTATTATCTTCAAGTTGTCTTCTAAGTGTACCTAAAACCAAAAATTAAACTTAGGTTAAGAAGTGAAGAGGATGAGCTAGAAATATCAAAATGGATTGAAGAAGAAAATTCCTTACATTGTAGTAGTGATAGTTTCGAAAATAAAGAAGTAAGAAAAGTTCTTGTATTTTTGTTAAGTGTTTGAAGAAAGAAGAAAGTGTTTTGAGGATATGAAGAAATTATTCTTGAAGATATGAAGAAAGTGTGTTTGAAGATATGAAGAAGTGTTTGAAGATATGAGGGAGGTGTGTTTGAAGATATAAAGAAATGTTTGAAGATATGAAGAATGTGTGTTTTGAAGATATGAAGATTGTTTGAAGATTTGAAGAATGTGTGTTCTGAAGATATGAAGATTGTTTGAAGATTTGAAGAATGTGTGTTTTGAAGATATGAAGATTGTTTGAAGATTTGAAGAATGTGTGTTTTGAAGATATGAAGATTGTTTGAAGATTTGAAGAATGTGTGCTTGAAGATATGAAGATTGTTTGAAGATTTGAAGTAGGTTTGAAGATATGAAGAAATTTGTAGAGAGAAGTAGGAGAATGTTTAGAGGAAAATTTAAAATTCATTTGTTTGACTAAGGGGTTAGTGGGATTTGTAGAAAGATTTTTAGTTGTAGGCTTGGAAGACATAATATAAAATAGAAATGAAATTATCAAAATTTTATTTATTTTTTGTCCAATAATAATTTAGTTGGGAGATACAAAATGATAAAATAGTGATAGAAGAAAAATTGAGTTATTTTCCTCATTTAAAGTGGTAATTTCGAAAATTAGGGAAAAAAAAAAAAAAAAATATTTGGTTTCTTTTCTTTATAATATTGAGGGAAAAAATTAAAATGTATATATATCCATAATTAAATATTTAGAAATTTAAAATAAAGATGTGAAATAAGAAATGTGTAATCGAAAAATAAATTGGAAGTTGGTTGGGATAAATTATAGAATAAGATGAAATATTTGGATAAGGATCGAATTAAATTTTCGAGGGTCTAATATTTCTAAAGTCGTAGTCATTCGATCAAGCATTAATACTGGAGAAGAATATAAATCGTTAGACTCGAAAACAAGGAAGGCGTAATTGACATTGAAAGAAATAAATAAAAGTCGGGTCGCGGTTCATTAATAATGGGTTCGTGTTACTTAACAAAATGAATAAATTACTACACAACGTCATATCTCACGTCGCAAAAATTCGGGGCGTCACATTCACCCCTCCTTAAAAGAATTTGACCCCCAAATTCTCTTCAGAACAACTCTGGATATTGATTTCTCATGTCTTCTTCCATCTCCCATGTTGTGTCTTCGTCTCGGTTGTGGTTTCGCCATACCACTTTAACCATCAGAATCTTTCTATTATGCAACTGACGTATCTGCTGGTCAATGATCCGGATTGGTTTCGATGTAGGATAAATTTTCCATCGGAGGAGGAGTATCTTGGGTGATGATATGCTCGGGATCCGGTTGATACTTCTTTAACCTCGATCGTGGAATACATCGTGCATTCCCGCATATTGTGCTGGTAACTCGATTCGGTAGGCTAACTTCCCGATCCTCTGCAAAATCTTGTAAGGTCCAACATATCTCGGCCTCAACTTGCCTCCTTTCTTCGGATTGATCAATTCTTTCCGTGGAGAGAGTCTGACAAATACTTCATCTCCGGCTTCAAATTCCAAGTCATTTCTCCTCTTGTCTGCGTAACTCTTATGGCGGCTCTGAGCCGTGCGGCTCCGTTCCTTGATCATCTTGACCTTCTCTATTGCCTCCTGAACTAAGTCGACCTTTGAAATCGAGGGCGACTTTCGTTTCTCTTTTGGAGTCCATTGGTCATCAATCTCCCGGTGTAGTGGAGATCTACACTTTTGCCCGTACAAGGCTTCGTAGGGTGCCATCCCAATTGTGGCCTGATAGCTGTTATTATAGGCGAACTCGGCCAATGGTACGTGCGAATCCCAACTTCCTTGGAAATCCAACGTGCATGTTTGCATCATATCTTCCAGGGTTTGAATCGTTCGCTCGGATCGCCCATCGGTTTGTGGATGTCTTTGTTGTCTTTGAAACTTAGCAAGGTACCCAATTCCTCATGCAAGCACTTCCAAAATCTGGAGACAAACCTCGGGTCTCTGTCTGACACTATGTCGACTGGCACTCCATGCAGTCGAATGATCTCTCAGATATAAATCTGCGCAAGTTTCTGCAAGCTGTCGGTTTTCTTCATGGGTAAGAAGTCTGCAGATTTCGTGAATCGGTCTACGACTACCCGTATGGCGTCATCGCCTCGTCTGGTCCTTAGTAGATCTGTCACGAAATCCATCGTTATGTGTTCTCATTTCCACTCTGGAATTCTCAACGGTTGTAATAAACCAGATGGTCGCTGGTGTTCTGCTTTTATTCGTTGACAAGTCAAACATCTCGCAACGAACTCTGCTACCTGGTTCTTCATGTTTACCCACAAGTAATGCCGTTTCAGGTCTTTATACATCTTGTTTCCTCCAGGGTGTATAGTGTATTTCGAACGGTGTGCTTCTCAGAGAATTCTGCTCCTAATCTGCTCGTCACTTGGTACACAGACTCGATTTCGGAATATGATGATTCCATCTTCATGTACCGAGAATTCTGATCTCTCTCCTTTAAGTATCTTCTCTTTCAGTTTTTGAAGTTGTACATCTGTCCCTTGTGCTGCTTTGATCTCGTTCAGTAGATCGGGTTTAACCAATATGTTAGCACATGAAATGTGAGTATTGGATCTCGTCGGATTCCAAGTGCTCAACTCTTCTAATGATTTCCACTCTCGAATCATTAGTCTGGTTAAACTCGCATTTCTGCTCAAGGCGACAGCTACTATGTTAACTTTCCCAGGATGGTATTGAATATCAAAGTGATAGTCCTCAATTAACTCCATCCATCTCAGTTGCCTCAGATTGAGGTCTTTATGAGAGAATAGATACTTCAAGCTCTTGTGATCTGTAAAAATTGTGAATGTTGCTCCGTGGAGATAGTGCCACCATTTCTTTAACGCGAATAATATCGCTGCAAATTCCAAGTCATGTGTTGGGTAATTGGACTCATACGGCTTGAGCTTTCGTGATGCATAAGCGATGACCTTTCCTTCCTGCATGAGCACTGCTCCTAGTCCTTCCTTTGATGTATCACTGTAGACGACAAAGTTTTCTGTTCCCTTTGGAAGGGCTAAGACTGGAGCTGTAGTGAGTCGTTTCTTCAGCTCTTGGAAACTAGCCTCACACTTGTCATTCCACACAAACTTGACTTACTTCTGGGTTAGTCGAGTGAGTGGTCCGGCTATCTTGGAGGAATCCTGGATAAATCTTCGATAATATCCAGCTAGTCCTAAGAAACTTTTGATCTCTGTTACAGACTCGGGTTGTTTCCATTCAACTACTATATGTACCTTCGAAGGGTCTACGGCGATCCCAGTGCCGGATACTATGTGTCCAAAGAATGCGGCTTCACTAAACCAAAATTCGCACTTGCTAAATTTGGCATACAGCTTGTGCTCTCGTAGTATCTCCAAAACAATCTTCAGATGACGTTCATGCTCTTCTCTAGATTTAGAGTATACGAGTATGTCATCAATAAATATCAATACGAATTGATCCAAATAAGGTTGAAAGACTCGATGCATCAGATCCATAAACGTTGCTGGTGCGTTCGTCAGACTGAAAGGCATCACTACAAACTCTTAGTGTCCATATCTTGTTTGAAATGTCGTTTTGGAAACGTCTTCTTCACGGGTCTTCAGTTGATAATATCCTTGTTGTAAATCAAACTTCGAGTACACCGTCGCTCCTTGAAGTTGATCAAATAGTTCGTCTATCCTCGGGAGGGGATATATAGTGGCAACATCCAGTCGAGATCGTATAATAGTCACATCCTTAATGTATCTTATCCGTGATACCTAAACCACAAGTCAAATTCCCTTACTTAAGCTTGTGTAGGTACTTGAGAATGAATAACACAATGGTATTATCATTGATCAATATACTTAGTGATTCCCCTACTATTATTTTCCCCAAAGTAATATCATTAGGTGTCTAGATCCCATAATATATCACATCCAAATCATATACTTATCAAGAGATATCCTAATATTCTTCGAGTCTCACCATATCAGGCATTATAATCTCTAAATCACGGATTTTCTAAATCACCTAACATCCAAATAGAGGAATATCCAGATATCTTAACACAATAACAACCCAAAAGAGTTCAAATATTCATCCAAGATTCAACTTAGGTCATCTAGTAGCGGTACCCAATCCAAGGTCAGAGGAACCTATCCTGGGTCAGCTCGGTGTAAGTTTCCTCCTTACAAACCGAGCTCTGATGCCATAACTGTCACGCCCCAAACGCGACGCGACGACGATCAATCACTTAAACAGAAAATAAATCAACAGTCTAAACCCATGATACGAAACTTCAAGTGAAAAGAGTCTAATGCAGCGGAATTAAAATAAACACAAGTATAAATTACATCTTAAGGTCCGACGGTATCCGAATACAACCCAATAGATTATCCGAATTTAACTTACAGTCCAAACAGAAATAAAATGAAGAAGTCCAATCAACAATAAAAGTAAAAGGAATGTCTCTCCACATTAATGGTAGGGATTCAATCTGTGGTAGGTTCGACGTCTTCAACGTACTCTTCATCTAAAAGTTAGAAAACAGGAGGGAGTGAGACATAAATCTCAGTGGATGGGGTGATCGTGTGTAAGTGTGGCGATATATATAGTTAATGCGGTTGTATGAAAATGCATGAGGTATGATGCATGATTTCACACATAGCCCACAAGCATCGTGATAAATATATATTAAGTAATATATTTATACAGTTTAAGAAATAGTTCGTGGTCACACAGGCACGATGATCCAAGCAAGACAGGAGTATTGGGTACTGATGTGTAGCGCCAATCCCATTCAAGACAATTAAGTGTTGCGTACTGATATGTAGCGCCAACCCATGCATTACAAGTAGCGGTTGCGTCGATGTGTGTAAGCGCCAACCAAACGTTCGATTAACTCCGAATCGTGTGGATCGACAATGATTCCTTCGTTCTTCCTTGTAACTCTCCGTTCATGATGGTCCAAGACCTGTCACCTTATCGCTCCATAGGCAAAGACAAAATCCACGTTGGAGCTAGCAAGGCTCGGATTCGTCATAATTATGATTATACCTCAAGTACTACGACCCGCTTCCCTTGGACAAACTCCGTCCCTCAGTTGCGGGAGCTGTCCGGTTCTATCCCCGACATATCCATTCCGACTGTGATCTCAACACACCAAGTTGACTCAGGCAGGAAATTAAATACACTTTTAGGTAGTCAACCAGCAATCGAGTATATTGATTCGGAAGCGTCGTGAAAAGTTTTGAAAATCGCGAGTGGTAATTATGGCATTGGTGGAGTTATTTGGATAAAGATGATTATCGGGAGGATAAGCAATCTTCGGTATCTTGAAAGATTAGGTGGAACATAAGTCCCGTTATAAATTCGAAATCGCAAGACGAGGAAGTCGCCCCGTGATCGGGTATTAATCGGTCAAGACGATCCGATAAGACAAGGGATTTTTAAGAAAATAAAATATTTGTAATTCATTATTAAAGTCATAGAGTCCAGGGCTGTTTCTTTAAAAGAAAAAATAATTTGAGTTAGGTCCTTGTTAAAAAGAAAATTTACAATTAGCCCCGTTTTGTAAAAATCCACTACTTTTGGGGTTAAAAGTTAAATAAATAAATGTCCCGACCTTGAAAATTATGAGGTCAGTTCCTAAATTCTCTAAATTGTTCAGAGATTCAGGATTTTAAAGTTTGGAGGTCGAGTTTTTATAAAATTCTCACATTGGCCCCAAATTTGTTAAAATTGTCTTTTCGGGCTCTAAGTTTAAAATAATTGGAACTCACAAACCGGAAGAGCTTTTAATGTGATTCCAATTGTAAAATGTCACTAAGGTCAGTGGAATATTGGGAAAAAAGCAGTTTTTAAAAGAAGCAAGTTTAGGTCCCCTAACTTTTGAAAATCTCATTTTTGTCCCATTTTGAAATAATTGCCTTTAAGGCTTTTAGGGGTCCAATTATTATAAAATTTGAACCTTGGGTCCAAGATATAATTATGTTATAGTTAAATTAGTATTTCCAGGTGCATGGACTGCATAAGTCCTGGAAATTATATTTTGGTCCTCAAGTTTAATCTTTTACAATTTGGTCCCTCAATTTTTATAAAATTACTTTCCAAGCTCTAAACACTTGGATTTTTAGAATACACTTAAAATATGTTATTTCCAGTCCCTTAAGAGTTAAAATTTCAAATTTTAAAATTAGGGTTTGGCATAGTTTCGAAAATTGCAAAATAGCCCTTAAACTTCTAAAATTTTACAATCTAGTCCTTGGGCTTTTAAGGGTTGATTTTATTTATCTAAAAACTCTTAAAACTTTATTAAAATGTCAAAACATAATTTTTAAACCTGAGTTCAGTACCAAAAATCGAAAATTACAGAGGGGTCCCTTAAGTGTTCTTTTCTTGCAATTAAGTCCACCAACTTTCCATTTTTGCATTTTAAGTCCACAAGTTGAAATTTAATCAATTATGCCCGACTTGTCCAGGTTATAAATCATTCAAAACATAGATTTCAAGAGTCATACACGTACATATCCTTCTCATACAAAATTTCATCAAGTATAACAATAAAGTGTGCATGTATGCCCTATTTTTCGATAAATCGCATTTTTGGGCAACACTTTTGAAAATTTTTCCAACTTGATACAAGAAAATAGCATACAATACATAATATATATCTCAAGTTCTCAAAATCAAAATACTACATGCATTATTAAGTAAAACACCTAGAAGTTGAAAGGATTTTTCACCCACCTTAAAGATTGATTTGTCGGTGAAAAATGGACTAAATCACTCTTGATGAAGAAGTGACTTAAGTCAGCCCCTAAGTCAAAGAGTATCAAAAAAATATAGGAGTTAGAAAAATGAGGTTAAAAATTTAAGGAAAGAAGAAATAGGTGAAGAATATTGGTAAAACTACACTTACCTTGTGCAGTAGATGAAATGAGACTAGTAGAGGTCTCAAAATGGGTCTCTTTGCTCACTCTTAAAACAACTCTTAAGGTCAGCCCCTAAAAGTCCAAAAATGAAAATGGAGTATCAAAATTTTGGAAAATAGAAGAAAGAAAATGTACTAAAAATCCATTTCTTACCTTCTAGTCCAAATTCCTTCACAATTTCTTGAGGTCTAGTCAAGATGGTTCGAAGTCTCTATTATCTTCAAGTTGTCTTCTAAGTGTACCTCAAACCAAAAATCAAACTTAGGTTAAGAAGTGAAGAGGATGAGCTAGAAATATCAAAATGGATTGAAGAAGAAAATTCCTTACATTGTAGTAGTGATAGTTTCGAAAATAAAGAAGTAAGAAAAGTTCTTGTGTTTTTGTTAAGTGTTTGAAGAAAGAAGAAAGTGTTTGAGGATTGAAGAAATTATTCTTGAAGATATGAAGAAAGTGTGTTTGAAGATATGAAGAAGTGTTTGAAGATATGAGGGAGGTGTGTTTGAAGATATGAAGAATGTGTGTTTTGAAGATATGAAGATTGTTTGAAGATTTGAAGAATGTGTGTTTTGAAGATATGAAGATTGTTTGAAGATTTGAAGAATGTGTATTTTGAAGATATGAAGATTGTTTGAAGATTTGAAGAATGTGTGTTTGAAGATATGAAGATTGTTTGAAGATTTGAAGAAGGTTTGAAGATATGAAGAAATTTGTAGAGAGAAGTAGGAGAATGTTTAGAGAGAAGGGAGAGGATTTTTTTTTGCTTGGGAGATTAATGATAGTTAATGGGAATAATTAGGGGTTTAGGGTAAAAAAAATAACTAGCTTTCTTTATTAGGGACATGAAGCCAAAAGCTAGGTTTTAGAGGAAATTTAAAATTCATTTGTTTGACTAAGGGGTTAGTGGGATTTGTAGGAAGATTTTTAGTTGTAGGCTTGGAAGACATAAAATAAAATAGAAATGAAATTATCAAAATTTATTTTCTTTTTTTGTCCATAATAATTTAGTTGGGAGATACAAAATGATAAAATAGTGATAGAAGAAAAATTGAGTTATTTTCCCCATTTAAAGTGGTAATTTCGAAAATTAGGGAAAAAAAAGAAAACAAAATATTTGGTTTCTTTTCTTTATAAAATTGAGGGAAAAAATTAAAATGTATATATATCCATAATTAAATATTTAGAAATTTAAAATAAAGATGTGAAATAAGAAATGTGTAATCGAAAAATAAATTGAAAGTTGGTTGGGATGAATTATAGAATAAGATGAAATATTTGGATAAGGATCAAAATGTACTCCTAAATTTTCGAGGGTCTAATATTTCTAAAGCCGTAGTCATTCGATCAGGCATTAATACTAGAGGAGAATATAAATCGTTAGACTCGAAAATAGGGAAGGCGTAATTGACATTGAAAGAAATAAATAAAAGTCGGGTCGCGGTTCATTAATAATGGGTTCGAGTTACTTAACAAAATGAATAAATTGCTACACAACATCATATCTCACGTCGCAAAAATTCGGTGCGTCACATACCCAGCTGACACACAGCAAAGTCTTCATTTCAGTCCGCAGTTGACTTCTTGTAATCTTGACTTAGCTGACTTAACTCAGCTCTTCCAGTCCTATCTATTACATTACAAAATTACAAGGAAAATGGGGTACCAATTTCGTAATCTAAGTTTTACATGGTATGATCAAAATCTAACAAATAAATTTCCTAACAATGCATAATGGCATTATAAACTCACACATACTGTTTTTAAAATTAACAATAATAAATTACTTAACAACTTTTATATTCCAGTTCTTAATTTTGGTTTAATCTTTCACCATCTAATTCGCAGTGTCCTCGAAACAAAAGGAAATCCGTGGAATTATTAAGTTATAATTATTTTGTTCCGTTGGAATTATATCTAAAATTTTCTTATCTTTATTTGAAGATATGATACATTTTGGTGACTTTGATACATTTTCATACAAAATTTCTCATAAATATTCATATATATCATTTTTATCGGTAGTATGAATGAAACCAATATTTTAAATATCGTATTGGAGACTAAACCGGCCAACCCACCAGTAAGCGGTTCAATTGATCGGATCGGTTCAACCGCTAATTTTACCGTTTTTAATCAAACTAATTATATTTTAAATTATATTACATAAAATATCAATGTGATGTATTGATATGAAAATAGAAGTTACATATATGTTTTTAACTTCTTAATTTTTATTATGTAATTATTTTTAATAATTATATATGCCTATATTATAGAGGTTTGTTCAAATTTAGAATATTTTAATTGATTAGAATTCTTGTCAGAATTAGTTAAAATATAAATAATTAATTTTAATCCTAACATATATATTAGGGTTATTGATTTTTTAGTACCTGACCTATAGACACTTTGCTGATTTGGTACCTTACATTTCCAAGTTACCAATTTAGTACCCATACGTCATATTGTTTTTGTAATTTGTTACCTGTTCACTTTTAAGGACAAAAATGCCCCCAAGAAACATAAATATACTCAAAATAAAATTTTGAGAATACTTATTTAAATTACAAAATCAATTAAAATTTTAATTAATGTAATTAATAAAAAATAAAAAGAAGTTTCTAAAAATATTAATGAATTTTTAGAAACAAATAAAATAATTACATTAAATTAGTAAATTAATAAACATAAATTAAGATTTATTTAATCAAAAATAAGAAAAATTAGTTTAGTCAACTAATTTTAAAAATTAAAATGAAAAATAAATAATTAAAAAATTAAAATTAAGATAGTAAATAGAAAATTATAGCAGTTTGTTTATTAATAATATAATTTTTAAATAGGTTTTTAATCAAATTTTAAAAAAATCATTATTTTATTTTATGTTATTTTTTACAATTAAGAATTTAATAATTTAAGTTAAATAATAATAACTTATTTCTTAAATAAATTAATTTTTAAATTTAATAATTCTAATTAAATTTAAACTTTTTAACAAACATTAAAAAAATCTTGGGGGCATTTTCGTCCTTACAAGGGAATAGATACCAGTTTATAAAAAAATTGAAGTATGAGTACTAAATTGGTAACTCGGAAATGTCATGTACCAAACCAACAAAGTGCCTATAGGTCAGGTACTAAAAAATCAATAACCCTAAATATTAAGCAATTGATTTGAATTATTGTCTGATTTGAATTATGAAATAAATGTATTAAATATTAATTTTATATTTTTTTTAAAAAAACAAAAAAAAAAAACAAAACCAAATAGTTAAATCCAGTTTAACTGGTTTTAAACCGGTATTGGCCGATTTTGACCAGTATTGGCAGGTTTTGATCGGTATAATCCCAAATATGGTATTTAGGGCCTTACCATACCGGTCCGACCACCGGTAACCCGTATAACCGGTTTAACCAGCTAGTACGGTATGATATTTAAAACACATAGTCTTAACAAAAATATAATAGTCTTAACAAATATAATTCACATGATTATATATATGCAATATTTTAACTGTTAATTCCCGATATAACAATACATTTGCTCATATACAGTTCAACAATAATTTTTATAAGTTTAAAAGTCATGTTGGGATTTAGAACAGAAACACCCTTGCTGTTAGGAAATTTATTTGTATAGATTTTGATGATGCTTAGAAAACTATATATTAGAATGTTGGCACTCCAAAAAGTTGTAATTTCTGCTTTTATAATAGATAGGATGTTAGTTGTCTTGGAACAACCAAGTCAAGATGCAGAAGACTATCAGAAGACATGTTGAAGATAGCTTAGAAGAGTTAGAGCTAAGTTATACAAGTAGAAGACTATCAGCTGAGTCTAAAGTAGAAGACTGCTGGTTGAGTTCAAAGTAGAAGATTGACAGATGAGTCGAAGTCAAAAGACTCTCAGAAGACTTACATCATAAGTCTTAACATCCAAAGATCAGTTAAGTGGGATAAAGCACTTGTAAGACTCAAGTCAACTGGTCATATCCCATGTAATATCCGGATTTTTTTTAAGTATATTTAGTATTATTATTATTATTATTATTATTAGTTCAATAATTTTATTCTATTATAATTATTATTATTATTACCAAGTATCAATAATTATACATGCCCAATTTAAAATGTTGATTTCTGAAATTTATTATGGGCCCAAAACCTTTTACCCAACTTTAAAAGTCCAAGTTAAATATAATTATTTCACTTACCCTAATTCAACAGTTTTATTTCTACACAATAAATCTCACGTTCCCATTGAAAACTTCCCCCAAACCAAATTGCTCCCAGCAACTCTATTGTGTGTATGTGCATGTGTGCGTGAGTCATAAGTGCGGTGTGTGTGTTTAATTGTGTGTGTCGTGTTTAATTGTGTGTTATGTTTATATGTGTGTGAGTGAGTTATAGGTGTACTAGTGTGTGCCTAATTATGTGTGTCAGTGTGTGTGTGATGTGTTTATATGTGTGTGTGTTAAATTGTGTGTTAATATATTATATGTATATATATGTGTGCGTGAGTTTGGGTGCTTTTCTTTTTGTGTGTGACAAAGTGTGAGCGTGGAATAGGGACACAAATATTGGGATTGTGGTATTAACTGGTTATATGATTTCTTATAAAACAAACCCACAAACCCACAAACCCACTTACATTTTCTCTTTTTCAAATTTTAGGATTTGGATTTGTTGCACGAAATTTACTTTTCTTTTCGGCCATTTCAATAACTATGACCTATCATTCAATTCAAATCATTTTATTTCTTAATCAATTGATTTATTTATTTATTTTATCTTAATTTATTATTTTACTATACTATTAATTGTCTTTTTATAATTTATATAAAAAAAAGAAAATAAGGAGTAGGATTTCTTGCATTATTACATTCTTCACCATATCTGCGTTTATTCGAGGTGGGGATATTCTATTCACTTATTGTTTGTCTCTATTAAATTCTTCGTATATGTGTAATTGTTTATTGCAAATGTGAAAATAAGTTATGTTAGCTCAATTTGTTCATGATCCGGGATCAAAAGTATCCTCGAGGTGAACCCGTAGTGCTATATTAGTTTGGGGGTTTGTAAGAAGGTTCGGGATCAAAAGTATCCTCGGGGTGAACCCGCGATTTCTTAGTCGTTTCATCCCAGGATCAAATGTATCCTTGGGGTGTACCCATAAAAATGCATGTGTCAAAGTAAAAGTTAAACTATATGTTGAATGTTTACGATTATGTCTATTGTTGTATTTAATCTTGACAAACTTGTCCCCATTGAGCGAGTTGAAAAACCCCATATTCATTAACATTTTTAATAAGGAGTCCAAGGATTGGGCGGTGGATGCAAAATCAATGTTTTTATTTATTTTACAACTTTAGGAATATTTATTTCGTTAATTTTTAGTTACCATTTTATTTTTGGATGATTGATGTTTGAGTTAAAAAAGTACTTTTCCTTATTTGAATGACTATTTAATCATATGCTATTTTTTTAAAAAATTGTGTTCTTTTAATTAAGCTTATTGCCTTTGCTTAGATAAAATATTTATACGGTTAGAAATTTGGGTCGTTACAAGTGGTATCAGAGCGGGTCTATGGTTCTGTAGACTTGTTAAAAAATAGTGTCTTTTTAAAAATATATAAAAAAAAATAGTATAATAACATCCACCTCCGCCATATCTCGCCGGACTCTTTAAGGTATGCAAATTTATTATGTCATTACTCAATTTGTTCATGATATGCCATGTCGCAACATTATGCAACACATATTATTCATGTCATTATGTCTTACTGCTTTTGTTTCATATTCTTTATTGCATGTGTACTTGCTATATTAGAAAAACGAACTCTAGGCTCCTCGCGCAAAAAAAAAAAAAATTAGGGAGAGACTCATAATGAATTATATTGACTTAATAGTACTAATATATAATGACTTTTTATCATTTTTTTTTGATTACTATGCCATAATAACTTAAGACGGGTACTAAGAACATACTACGTATGATTATAGGAATATGGCTCCACGAAATCCTCCACGAGTGTCTCGACGCCCCCGAACCTTTAACCAGAACAATGCCGGGAACCAAGACAATGAAGGGAACGCAACTAACACTGGAAACCAACCTACGGCTGGAGACTTGTTTGCGGAGATTCTCAATGTCGTACAGAACCACAATGGAAACAATAACAACAACAGTACTAGAGTGGTGGAACAGTTTCTCCATTACCGTCCACCCACCTTTAATGGACGTGATGGCCCAGCAGCAGTTGAAGAATGGTTAAGAGCACTGGAAAGAATTTTCAGACTTATAGCTTGCGTTGATGAACAACGAGTGGCTTGTGCCGCCTTCCAACTGACTGATGATGCGGACCATTGGTGGGAAGGTTACTGGAGAAACAGAACTGAAGAAGAACGTAATGCATTATCCTGGGATGAATTCAAGGAAGTGGTGATGGAGAAGTACTTCCCTAGATCCTACCGTGACAAGAAGGAAACGGAATTTCTGAACTTCAAGCAAAGGGGATTGACCATAACTGAATACGAAAGGGAGTTTAACCAATTATGTCGGTTTGCACCACATCTGGTTGATACCAACCTAAAGAAAGCTTTGAGATTCAGAAGGGGATTGAGGTCACAATTGTCTGGAATTCTGTCTGCACAGGGGGACTTGGAATATTCTGTGATGGTTAGACGGACTCATGAAGTTGAAGCAGGACTAGCTGGGGATGATGATGACCGCAAGCCAGCCGTTGTGTCAAAAAAGAGAAAGTTTGATGGGACAAAGCCGAGTAAAATGGGGAATCAGAATAAATAGATAAGAACCGATGGAAATTCTCTCCCGAGTGCACCAAACAATAAGCCGACTTGGCCGAAATGCAATAGAATCACTACGGGAATGTTTAGTCTGGACAAGGAAAGTGTTTTATGTGTAAAAATCGGGTCACGATGCTTCTAATTGCGCATGGCGATAGACGAGAAGGAAATGAGGGGACAAGGAGGCACTTTGCTCGAATGTATGCTATGACGCAGAAGAGGCGGATCGAACCCCGGTACGATGTCAGGTATGTTAACAATATCTGGAATCTGCGCTTGTACTTTTCGATTACTGGTGCCACACACTCATTTATATCTGCTAAGTTTCATGATATAACTGGACATAAGGATGCTAGAATAGATGTACCCATAGAGGTTAGTTTGCCATCTGGAAAGACAATAACTACTGACATAATGGACAATGATATAGACGTGAACATTGGGGGAAAACATCTAGAAGCTGACGTATACATAATTGAGATGAAAGATTTTGACGTAATTCTAGGCATGAATTGGCTTAGTAAGTATCAGGCGGGCATTAAGTGCCAAGAGAAGGAGATAACACTCAAACTACCTGGAGATGAGGAGATTACGTTCTACGGAGTTAATTCTAAGTCTATACCACGAGTTATATCAGCGATGAAGGCGCGAAAGATGTTGGCAAAAGAGAATTGTCAGGGGTATTTAGTAAGTCTAGTCAAAGCTCCAGCGATGGACCTATCACCTACAGACGTACCAATTGTTCGAGAATTTTTAGACGTATTCCCAGAGGACTTGCCGGAGTTCCGCCGACCGTCAAGTCGAATTCTCAATAGACTTGGTACCGGAGCAACACCGATATCTAAGGCACCCTACGGATGGCACCAAAGGAGTTACAAGAACTAAAAGCTCGGATACAAGAATTGCTTTGGACTTGGGTTTTATCGGGCCTAGTGTATCACCCAGGGGAGCACCAGATCCTATTTGTTAAGAAGAAGGACGGGTCATTAAGGATGTGTGTATCGATTACATAAACTTAATCGACTCACAGTGAAGAACAATATCCACTGCCAAGAATCGAAGACTTGTTTGATCAATTGAGGGGTGCCAGTACTTTTTCTAAGATTGATTTGAGATCCAGGTATCACCAATTGAAGATTAAGGAGAGTGATATCTCGAAGACATCATTTAGGACCCGATATGGGCATTATGAGTTTGTAGTGATGCCGTTTGGGTTGAGTAACGCACCAGCAGTGTTCATGGACTTGATGAATAGAGTGTTCCATCCATTTTTGGACCAATTCGTCATAATCTTTATAGACGACTTACTCGTGTATTCAAGGGACAAGGAACAACACGAGGAACACTTGAGAATAGTGCTTGAGATACTTCGCAAGGAGAAGTTATACGCAAAGTTCAAGAAGTGTGAATTCTGGATAGACCGAGTTGGATTTCTTGGTCATATAATCACTCCAAACGGAATTGAAGTGGATCCAGTAAAGGTTGAAGCAGTTAATGAATGGAAGACACCTACGAATGCGAGTGAGGTTCGCAGTTTCTTGGGATTGGGAGGATACTATCGCAGATTTATAGAGGGATTTTCGAAAATAGCTGCGCCTATGACTCGACTCACCAGAAAGGGAGAGAAATTTTTGTGGACCGAGAAATGTGAGGAGAGCTTCCAAGAGTTGAAACGAAAACTAACTTCCGCACCGGTATTGACGATTCCTGACCCAACCACGGACTTTGTGATTTACAGTGACGCATCAAAACAAGGCTTGGGGTGCGTATTGATGCAGCACGGAAAGGTGGTTGCCTATGCCTCAAGGCAATTAAAGCCACACGAACTGAACTACCCGACTCATGATTTGGAGTTAGTCACAGAGTCCATGCAATCAAGATTTGGAGACATTATCTCAGTATGGTGGGAAATGTGAGATATTCACCGATCATAAGAGTTTGAAATATCTATTTACTCAGAAGGAGTTAAATATGAGACACAGGAGATGGTTAGAACTGGTTAAGGACTATGATTGCACCATCAACTATCATCCAGGCAAAGTTAATGTAGTGGCTGATGCCTTGAGTCGTAAGACCAAAGGTGAGTTGTCTAGTTTACTCATGCAACAAGAGCAATTGATACGAGAGTTTGCGAGCCTGAAGATTGAAGTCATAACCCCACCGAGAAGTACAAAGGCGGTATTGGCATCTTTGGTAGTTCAACCCACTTTGAGAGAAAGGATCAAAGAAGCACAAGGTCGAGATCAATTTTTGAACAAGATGAAGGGACGAGTTCGAGAAGGAAATATAACAGGGTTTGTCATAGCGGATGATGGTGTTTTGACGTATGAAGGGAGATTGTGTGTTCCTAAGGAGGAAGAACTTAGGAAAGAGATACTTGAAGAAGCTCATTGTACGCCATACACGGCCCACCCGGGAGGTACAAAGATGTACCGAGATCTAAGAGAAGCCTTTTGGTGGCGAATTATGAAGAGAGACATTGGATCTTTTGTGGAAAAATGTTTGATTTGCCAGCAAGTTAAAGCCGAGCATCAACGACCGTCTGGTTTGCTCAAACCTCTTGAAATCCCAGAATGGAAATGGGAGCACATAACGATGGATTTTGTGGTAGGACTACCACGATCAGCAAAAGGAAATAAAGCGGTATGGGTTGTAGTAGATAGATTGACGAAGTCAGCTCACTTTCTGCCGGTTAAAATGACATTTTGTATGGAGCAGTATGCACAAATATACATCCAAGAGATAGTGAAATTACATGGCGTTCCAGTGTCCATTGTGTCAGACAGAGATACAAGATTTACTTCTAAGTTTTGGGGAAGCTTACAGACTGCTTTGGGAACAAAACTGAAGTTTAGTATGGCTTACCACCCGCAGAGGCAGACGGGACGATGCGAGAGGACGATACAGATATTGGAAGACATGTTGAGAGCATGTGTACTTGATATAGGACGAAACTGGGAATCATTACTGCCGCTGGTGGAGTTTGCTTATAACAACAGTTACCAAGCGACTATTGGGATGGCCCCTTACGAAGCATTGTATGGGAGGAAGTGTAGATCTCCATTTTATTGGAGCGAGGTCGGAGAAAAGAAGATGTTGGGACCGGAGTTGATTCGACAAACAGTGGAAAAAATAGCAAAAATTCAAGATCGAATCCGAATGGCACAAGATAGACAGAAATCATATGATGTTCGCCAAGGAAAGACTTACAGTTCGAGGTGGGAGACAATGTGTTTCTCAAGGTAGCACCGGTAAGGGGAGTAATAAGATTTGGTGATAAAGGAAAGCTAAGGCCAAGGTACATAGGACCGTTTGAAATTTTGAAAAGAGTCGGAGATCTAGCTTATCAGCTTGCATTACCACCACGTATGTCAGGCGTACGTGATGTTTTCCACATTTCGATGTTGAGGAAATACGTTCATGACCCAAGTCATATTGTCAACTACGAAGATCTGCAGATTAACGACGACTTATCATACGAAGAAGCACCTAAGGCCATTTTGGAGCGAAAAGTTCATAAGCTGAGGAATAAAGACATAAGCTTGATTAAAGTGCAATGGAAACGTCATGGGGGAAATGAAGCCACATGGGAGCGTGAAGAGGAAATACGTGCTAAGTACCCCGAGTTCCTGACATTTGGTGAGTTATCGAATTTCGAGGACGAAATTTTGTTAAGGGGGGTAGGATGTAATATCCGGATTTATTTTAAGTATATTTAGTATTATTATTATTATTATTATTATTAGTTCAATAATTTTATTCTATTATAATCATTATTATTATTATTATTATTATTATTATTATTATTATTATTATTATTATTTTATAATAACCAAGTATCAATAATTATCCAGGCCCAATTTAAAATGTTGATTTCTGAAATTTATTATGGGCCCAAAACCTTTTACCCAACTTTAAAAGTCCAAGTTAAATATGATTCTTTGACTTACCCTAATTCAACAGTTTTATTTCTACACAATAAATCTCACGTTCCCATTGAAAACTTCCCCCAAAACCTGCAACTCTATTGTGTGTATGTGCATGTGTGCGTGAGTCATAAGTGCAGTGTGTGTGTTTAATTGTGTGTGTCAGTGTGTGTGTTATGTTTATATGTGTGTGAGTGAGTTATAGGTGTACTAGTGTGTGCCTAATTATGTGTGTCAGTGTGTGTGTGATGTGTTTATATGTGTGTGTGTTAAATTGTGTGTTAATATATTACATGTATATATATGTGTGCGTGAGTTTGGGTGCTTTTCTTTTTGTGTGTGACAGAGTGTGAGCGTGGAATAGGGACACAAATATTGGGATTGTGGTATTAACTGGTTATATGATTTCTTATAAAACAAACCCACAAACCCACTTACAACTTTTCTCTTTTTCAAATTTTAGGATTTAGATTTGTTGCACCGAAATTTACTTTTCTTTTCGCCAATTCAAGAACTATGACCTATCATTCAATTCAAATCATTTTATTTCTTAATCAATTGATTTATTTATTTATTTTATCTTAATTTATTATTTTACTATACTATTAATTGTACTTTATAATTTATTGTAGACAACGAAGAAAACAAGGAGTAGGATTTACTGCATTATTACATTCTTCACACAGATATCTGCGTTTATTCGAGGTGGGGATATTCTATTCACTTATTGTTTGTCTCTATTAAATGCTTCGTATATGTGTAATTGTTTATGTGCAAATGTTAAAATAAGTTATGTTAGCCTGGGGCTGTAAGAAGGTCCGGGATCAAAAGTATCCTCGGGGTGAACCCATAGTGCTATATTAGTCTGGGACTGTAAGAAGGTCCGGGATCAAAAGTATCCTCGGGTGAACCCGCGAAAGATTTAGTCGGGGTCAGAAGGTCCGGGATCAAATGTATCCTCGGGGTGTACCCGCAGTACTATAAAGTAACTGACCAGTCAAAGTAAAAGTTAAACTATATGTTGAATATTTACGATTATGCCTATTGTTGTATTTAATCTTGAAAACGTGTCCCCATTGATGATTATTCATTAACATTTTTCAGGCTAAAGAGTATTGGAGGCGGTGGATGCGAAATCAATATTTTTATTTATTTTACAACTTTAGGAATATTTATTTCGCTAACGGATCTTCAGTTACCATTTTATTTTTGGATGATTGATATTTGAGTTCGAAGTAAAAGTACTTTCCCTTATTTGAATGCGAGTATTTAATCATATGCTATTTTTTTTAAAAAAATGTGTTCTTTTAATTAAGCTTATTGCACTGCTTAGATAAAATATTTATACGGTTAGAAATTTGGGTCGTTACATCCCACTACAAGAAATTCACTTTACAATTTTTATTTATTTTACAACTTTAGGAATATTTATTTCGTTAACGGATTTTCAGTTACCATTTTATTTTTGGATGATGATATTTGAGTTCGAAGTAAAAGTACTTTTCCTTATTTGAATGCGAGTATTTAATCATATGCTATTTTTTTTTAAAAATTGTGTTCTTTTAATTAAGCTTATTGCACTGCTTAGATAAAATATTTATACGGTTAGAAATTTGGGTCGTTACATCCCACTACAAGAAATTCGCTTTATAATGACGAGAAATTTTATCATTATATGTCCATATTTTGTCATTAAGAATTTTAATGACGGGAATTTTTCCTCATGGACCCCTCATTATTGCCTTCTAGGTAAAAGTAAATAATGAGACTGTCAATAGGTCCCATCATTATTGCTTTGGTAGATTCAATGACGAGATTATACCGTCATTATAAATCAATTTCAATGATGACAATTTTCATCATTATATTATCATTTTTCACTCATTAAACAATATTGTAATGACAAAATATCTTCTCATTGTATAGTTATTTGCCCCTCACTATATGTTGGTTTATCGATAAAGTTACTGTCATTATTAATTATTAGTCTGTCACTAAAAATTAGTTTAGCATAAAATTTATCCCTCCTAAATCAATAATTACCCTCCTCAAAAGTTATTTTTAATTATAATATTTAAAATATTATTTAATATGAATTGATTACTACATAAAACCACATTATTACTAATAAAAAAATTGCTAAATGTTCAAGAATATGTAATGTTTTTTTAACAATAAATTTTAATATAAACAACCTCATCCATATTGATTCATTAGAACATATGAGTTTCATGCTGATAGATAGCTAAACTATTCTCTCATATATACTCCACTGAGTACAAATTATTCGAGCACCATCAAGATGAATCGCTTTATTGGTCCAAAAATATACCGTGTGCCAATTCTATAATTCATGCTTGAGTTATTCTTTATGGATCAACCTACAAAATTTGAAAAAAGAAAAATATCATTCTAAATAGCAAAAGATGTCCAATTCTCAAGTAAAATTGATTGTACTTGATAGAAGAAAGAAAAGCAGGAAATCTTCTAGAGTGGTGCAGGAAAACAAAACACTGATTGCTTTTAATAGTAGTGTGACAGTGAGAGTTCAGGGGAAAATATAATTCTTCAAATTTATTTTGATAAGAGAAAAGGATTAGTTAATCTTATAAGCACACAAATTAAAAACAAAAATGAGACCTCAACTGCAAGCAAACAAAAGTACAATATCATGTTCCAGTCTAACACAATCACTATAACAGTTCGTCACCCTTGACTATAAATGTACACTGCAATAAAAATAATTCAGAAACTTAACATTTTGCGAACAACAGACCATATACATATACAGGCATGTAGAACACTGGTAATAACGCAAAATCAAATGGCTTTGAAAAATTGATAACCAAGAATTAGTACCACGAGAAAGATGAACAAAGATCGATATTTGATAATTATCAAACTCAAAAATTAGAAACGTCTTCTCAAAGATCATTATTCTCAATCAAATCCATTTTGCAAATTTCAGCATTTAATAAGCAACAACGAGAACAATCAACTATTCATCAAGTTTAGGCGGCCGATAAGAAAATCATATTTAGGCAGCCAAGAAGAGTTAAAGTAATTATGCTAACAGAAGCTACATGATACGTGTAAAATATACACGCATTTAGGGGTTTATTTTGGTACATATTCGATACATTTGCATATATATATATATATATATATATATATGTGTGTGTTTTAGTTGGTTTCCTTTGTTGGGCGTGATACTGTATATTCTTGTGATTTTTACAGGAAAATGCGCTTAATTTGCAAGTTTATCAGTAGGACGGCCCAGACAAGAATGCCGAATACGAAGAGATGATCAAATACGCGAAGAAAATAATGAAGAACAGAAAACACAGTCTCCCTGTGTAATATTACACGGTCGTGTATCTTATCCCCATGTGATTTTACACGCCCGTGCGTCTTGTTCGAGGGAAAATTCAGAGATGTAATACAAGACCCAATCATGTAATAACACATAGTCGTGTATGTTTCTTTAGAGAAAAATAGAGACTCAAACCGAAGACACGACCTGCCCGTGTATTAATACACGGTCATGTATTTTGTTGGCGGTGTATTTTGTTTCCTAATTTTATCGGGACTTGACCAGTGATTTTTCAAAGCATCTATAAAAGGAAGACCAAGCCCTACACTTCAGGGGACGAATTTTACACTTGGGAATACACAATTACACATATTTCTAAGAGAGAAACCCAAATCAAGGAATTACGACACAAGACCTTTTGCATCTACGAATGTACAAGAGTTTAAGACTTTGAAGAAGGATCCATCCTGACAAGAAGAGTTATATCCTCCTAGTTTAGATCTTTTCTTTGTACTTAATTCGATGTCAAACTATTTGATTTCAAGTTTTTCTATGAATTTGTTGTTAAATATGTTAGGCTAAATACTTCTGACCCTAGGGCATGATAAAAAAATGTGGATTCATGTTAAATATAATTTGATTATTTCTCTTAATTGGTTTTTGTGTTCTATTTATGAATTCAAGTGCTTGTTTTGTGTAGATTATCTGACAAATAATTTGCATGTCATATTCTTTAGTTCATAATTCGGGAGATAAGTTCTAACTTATGAAAACCGAGTTCATAACATAAACGGGGATTGAGTTGAGAGACCTACAACTGTTTGTGGGGAATAATTCAATTCTAAATTCTTTTGAGAGTTAATATTAATTGTTGAGTAGTGATACTAGCAATTGGTATTAATCAACTGTTTAGGAATTGAATCGTTACTTGGAACTAATATTGATAAACATGTTGAGATTATGTTCCTAAGGTTACTTCGTATTTGTTGGAAACTTGTGGAGTTCGGGTCTTTAACAATCTTTATATATTTTTACTTGATAATTTAGGGTTTAGTATAGATAACAATTTCTTGATTTTCGACCACTTCAATAAAATTGGAGTACGAGATTTACTATATTTAAAGTGTTTCATATTCAATCCCTGAGGAATACGACTTTGCTCGCTACTATCTGTTACCTACACCGTACACTTGCAGTATAGTAAAAAGATTTTCATGATCATTAAATTATTAAATAATTCAACTAACATACATGATATATATAGAGGCTACATAAGGAAAATGGATTTGCTCTTCATGATCAGGGGGAGATGGCCATTTCTGGAAGCAAACATTGTCTCTATCTCTGATCATGGGGCAATATAAGGGTGGGAAGGAGTGAGTACATAAGAAAGAAAAGTATATATATCGGAATAGTAAAAATACTATGAAATAGTAAAAGTACCTAACACAATCGAAATGAAACTCTTTTATCAAGGTATTCACACATAACAAATTGCTCAAAATTTATTCCTGGTAGAAATGGTAAACAATAGCAATGCATTTTGGAATAACATCAAATGAATCTTAAGTATGAAAAGTAATACACAACGCTTATTATGCAACATGAATTTATGTGTATTCAAGTAAATCCAAATGTGCTATAATTCAATCTCTTCATCATGAACAAATCCATCCATTTCATTTTATTTTGCTAGGATCTCCATGGGCCTTACAGATGTGAAGAGCCTGCCCATATATCTGGTAGAATAAGAGTAAAATGGTAGCCATAATATTTTTTAAAAAAAGAAAGAAATAAAAGGAAAAGAAAAATAATGGCATCATGATGTAGTTCTATACTGAAGCTCTTCTTTATCAAGATCATAAAACTTAAGGATTTCAACAATGTGTCTTCTTTACTTTTTGTTGGTGGAGGAACATGATATAAGTCCTATACATACAACACAACAAACATCTCTTGAGAAATGAGTAATGAAACCCCTTAGTTTACTAAAGGTGATCATCATATAGATAAATATAAAAAAAGGATACATCTCAAGTGAAAACATAAATCGTAAGGGGAAAAGTAAAATGAGGAATTTCCAAAGTAAAACTCATCATCACAAACTAGCCCAGACATTGAGCAATTACTATTCTAAAGCAAATGTCCGATTTGACAAGGAGCATTAGCAAAGATGTTAGTTTCCATAATTACATTGGCATTACAAAATGAAGAGCTAGCCATTTTTTCTAGAGAGCTAGAGAGAGAAAAACTAAAAGAAAACATTGGAGAAGAAGAAAAAGAAAAATGACTATTTGAAGCATATACTTGAAGAATTATGTGTTGTCAATCATTTATTGACAAGAGGTAATGACAACCAATATTGAACCAACAATTTTTCAAAGATTAGTAATACGGATCATCTACTAAAGATTACAACAAAAGTTCTTTTGGTCTATAACCAATGATAATTTGCAACTTACACAAGTTTCTGCATCACAAAGTGCATTTGCAAGTCTTAGTTGTCTGCAATAGAAATAAATGTATCTCAACAAAATCTAGTATCCTAACATGCATTAAAGAGGAATGAAAGATGCATCAACTTTAGAGAATGTGTACAAAGCAGACCAAGAAAATATACCCTTATGAGTAATCTTGTTCATTGTCATTTTTTGGTGACAAAATAATTCAATATTAGGTTCCAAAAGTTAATCAAGCACCCATATAGTCAACATGTTTTCTATTGTATGTATTTGAATTTTCTACCTAGCTTGAGCTACAACGATATAAACAAGAACCAAAGGGAGCACAACCAACAAACCCGTAATTTGTATTTTCTAATAGAACCATCATAAGATGGGAGCGAAGCTATTTCTACTATGACATCCACACAACTGGTAATAAGAACATGGTCAGATATTCCATAATAAAGTAAACGATTGCAATTCAAGAATATTGTTTACTTTTATTGTTTGTTTTAACATGATTTAAAACCTTTACTACATCCGCCTATCTATTCCTTTGAAAATTATTATTCGTTGGATATAAACTCAAGGATGCACCTTGGCCAATAGTTACAGCAAAAGCCCCAAATATTCATATTAAGATTTCTCCCTCATTTACCATTTACCAATTTCTAAAAAAAAAACACAAAGCATTTGCAAAATATGTGACGTCGGGGCCAAAGAGGGCGGGGGTGATCACCGGTACAAAGAGAAGGCATGGACACTAAGCGTCTCTTGGCAGGCTTCTAGAAGAAAGGGGACATGAATGAACCGATCTTAAACTAGAAGAAGAGGAGATTCCGAGACAGTGCAGGTATGTGACTGTACAGTCGAGGTTCAAAGATTTGATAAGTACTACTACTCATACCAACAAGATGCATATTCTTTTCTAGTGTTCATCTTGTAAAAACTCCAAAGTTAAGCGTGGTTGGCCCAGAGCAATTACATGATGGGTGACCTCGTGGGAAGCTGCTCCTAGGGTGCGCGTGAGTGAGGACAAAGCACATTGAAAAGACTTGTGTTGGTTTGTGGGGACAGTCGCTTGATATGCTAGGCAGGTCATTACAGATGGTATCAGAGCGGCACCTCTCCAGTACGGTGTGGTTCGGAGACGAACCAAGTGAAAGCTAGTGGGCATGTGACGCCGGGGCAAAGAGGGGGGAGTGATTGCCGGTGCAAAGAGAAGGCATGGACAATGAGCGGCTCCTGGCAGGCTTCTAGGTAGAGGAGGGGATGAATGAACCGATCTTACACTCGAATAAGAGGAGATTATGAGACTGTGCAGATATGGGGCTATACAGTTGAGGAGAGCTTAAAAGATTTGATAGGTACTAATCATACTTACAAGATACATCTTCTTTGTTGGTACTCATCTCGTAAAAACTCCAAAGTTAAGCGTGCTTGGCCCGAAGCAATTACATGATGGGTAACCCCCTGGGAAGCTTCTCCTAGGGTGGGCGTGAGTGAGGATAAAGTGCGCTGGAGAGACTCTAGTAGGTTTATGGGGACAGTCGTCGATCTGGAAGGCGGGCCGTTACAACCCACGCAAAATACATACAAAGGACATATCATATGAAATAAAATTGGCGAGAACAGTAGCATACAAAAAATTGAATTTGAAATTACTCATTGCTACTCTTGTGCAAAAAAGTCTGGAATGCCAAGAAATCTTCATTCACTGCAACTAAAACCTCGGGAAAAGGGTCCAAAAACCCGACATACCCTTTTTTTTAGAGCGTACCATAAAAGCCCAATCTAATCGAGCATGAGACATGGCAGTGAAAGAGATAGCGAAGGGTGGCGGCAATGACCGGTGGCAGCAACAAACAACAACGATGGTGATGGGCTTCTAATCGGCAACAATGAGAGGATGAGAGACTGAGAGAACGACAGATAGATGTGGGAAGGCTGCAAATGAGAATTGGAGAAAAAATAAGTGAAGTTGGAACAATATTTAATATAAGGTATTTTTTATTTTTTTTAACAATGAAAACTATAATTATAAGTGGCGGAAAATATATCGAACCCAAAATTTAATAATTAATAATGAGGAGAATTTTTTTGGCACAAATTATGACGGGATTAGTTGTCAATAACTAGGAAATTAATATTTGCTCATTAAAAATTCAACTCTTTAGCTACCACATCTTTTACCCTCGTAAAACTTCAGAAATTAAGCTTTTGACTAGGGTTTTTTTATACCCCCCATTAACTTTTCGTCATTATAAATTAAAATTCTTGTAGTTTTCGTTGCACTGAGTTCAAGAAAGATTTTCATTGGAGAAAATAAAAGTACTATGGTTGACATTAAAAGTGCTAAGCATTTAATAAAGGCCAAAGGGATACAACCAATAAAAAGCACCTCCAAGGCTGCCAGTTTAAGAACACTCCAGTGTACATAAAAAAAAACATGAACGATCAACATCAAGCTGCAAGGAAAGGACTTGCCAACTATCAAACAGTGTGATTTGAATTTGTATAATTCTCCAATGGACAAAATTCAAATCACAACTATAAAAAAAGCTGGTGAATTTTTCAGAGAGAACATATGAGACACACGAGACATAAGAGAGACAAGAGCAATAAGAAAGCATACTCTCTCTCTCGAGCTAAATTGATTAATCCTCAATCTTCAAATCCAGACACCTTATTCAACACACACTATGCACGATAAAAGTTATTCAACAGTTGAAGAAGAACAATTTTGAAAACAAAAACATGGGTTCACATCTCCTTAAAGTGAAGGATTTGTGATTGGGTTATGTAACGAAATAGGAAAGAGCTGCAAGAGGGATGTGGTGATCAAGTCTTGTAGTTTCTGTGAGTTGAAGTAACCGGATGGTTGTGTGAACAAATCTAGTGAAGAGCTGAATCAAGGCAGTGGATTGTAGTGATCACAACTTCTAGGATTGATTTGTAACTTTGTATCCAAAAGTCAACTGATACTCAGTGAATTCCTCCAGAGTAGTAAATAAGTGGAGTAGAGAGATTCCCAACCCTCGAATCACTATAATTGTATGTCTTATTTATATTTTCGCAATTTACATTCATACTATTTACTTTACTATTTGTGCTTGTCTAACAACTCATTAAAATACCCTTTGTTGATTGCTAAAAACTGAAGAGTGCAAGTCTTCCACTGTCCTTAACTGAAAACAAATTTTGTGAAAGTTGTATTTTTTCAGTTGAGTTACTCTATCAACAGCTTTGTCAGGAGATTTGTTGAGTGGTTAACATTTTCGCTGAATTTTAACTTAACATTCATTCAGGACTTAATTGCTTTTAAATCTGAATTGAAAATTATTTTAAATTGTAAAAAATTTTAAAGTCTATTCACCCTTCTTCTAGACTTTACTTCAACATCCTTGGGACCTACAAGTAGTATCAGAGCAGTTGGTTAAAAGAACGTTCCACGCTAATTACTAAGCTAAATATCTAGTTTTTCAAAAACTATCAACACAATTATTTCTCAAGTTTTAAAGAGTTATTCAGATAGAAACTAATCTAGCTCATATTCCCATATTTACCATGAGTTTGATGATTGGAAAATTCTAATGCTGACACATATATATAATTTACACAATAAAATGTGGTTTGTGATCGAAGATGGGCCTATTAAAATCAAGAAAGTCAACACAGTTGTTGTAGTTATTGTTGCAAAAGGAATAGTTGGTGCTGCTAGTGAAGTTGTTATTTCTGTAGCTGAGATAGACAAACCAAGGAATACACACATAAAGAAACATGTATCAAGATACTCAGAGCATTATCATCTGAGTGGGAGATGAAAGTTATAACTATGAGGCACTCAATGGACCTCACCAGGATGTCCAACCATGAGTAATTCTTAGACTCGAAAGCATATGAATTCGAGCTAAAGAGGAATGATTTGGATGAGATTGTTGTTCCCAAGACAACTACATTGGTTGCAGGTGAGTCAAAATCAGCAGGATCATCCAAGGACACAATTGACAAGGAAGATCTTTCTCTCACGATCAGAAGATTTCATAATTCTTCAAGAATAATTATCAAAAGAATATGGGAGAATCCTCCATAAGACATTCAACCCCAACAAATGGGAAAGATGAAAAACCTTCAACAGAAACTAAAGAAAACTGAAGATCTATGCTGGAACTATAGAGAACCAGGTAACTTTACCGTAGACTGTCTGCACCAACCAGTCAACAAATACCAAAATAAGGAAGGAAAGAAAGTCTTTCAAGAAAGAAGAAACAAAAATAGAAAGACCAAGCTTACTGAAGCAGAAGCATCAAAGGGCAATGAGGCAGATGAGTCGGACAACAGTGAAGCTGACTATTCATCTGATACATAAGAAGAAGAACTTATCTGCTTAATGGCTAAAGAACCAGAATATGAGGTAATTCCAAACACATTTGTTTCTGAATGTAATAATAGTGACAATGACACAAACACTTCCATACCCACATATCTTTATAATTCATTGGGTGAAATGATTAAAGATTTTTAGCATATCAAACCCTCACACACTTCTAATTGAGGAAAACAACCAAATTAAAAGCAAAACTCACAGCTAACTGAAGACCTTAGTGTTTTTGAGTCACTTAGCTCATGAGAACAAAAAGTTGAAAGTTGAGATAGAGCTGACTAAGGATGAGTGTTCCACAAAAGAAAGAGAGAACATGAACTTAAAAAAGTCATTGCATCACTTATCAAGTCATCCAAAACATTAGATGAACTAATGATGATTAAACAAAATAGGGGATAGAACTGGACTTAACATTGATTCCTTTGTAAGTGCACAAACTCCAAGAGTTATATTAGAGAAAGACTCCTCAAGCAATAAATATAGCAACAAATATAAGACACCACATGTCCCACGAGTTCATCTAGCTTCATCTTTGTAAGGTCTTTAGGCTCTTTAATTATTGTTATATTGTAGGAAGACCTATTTGGAAGAGATCTCAAGACTTCCCTAACAAGCTTGAAATTAGAATATTTTTCTTCTAGAGCAAAAATATTCATTAGCAATATCAAAGAATTTAACATTAAAATCACTAATGGTTTCACTTTCATTCATATGAAGATTTCAAATATAAAGGTGAGCATTTGAAGTTTAGACATCCTTATTGCTTTGTTTCATCATAGAAAATCTGAAGAATCTTGAGATTAGTTTGAACTTATTCTCATCAACATCACAGAAAATAGCATTTAGTGCCTTAATGTTAGAATTTGCTGATTGATCTTCAGTGGTGGACTACTCAGTTTCTTTCTGGAATTGTCTTTCCATCAGCAAAATAGCTTTATGAATAATGATGAATTATTTTCACTTTTCGGCTATAATTTCTTGTACGCAGTTAATTGCCAAACACAGCCACGGTACATGACCATTTGGGCGCTCTTCTCGATAAAAATAAACCCTCTTCGACGCTCACGAGGATCATCTTGATGTTATCGAAAATTTAAACCCTCTTCAGTGCTCTGGAGAGGAGGGATCTCCTCACAAGGATCCTCACGTTATCAAGAATTTAAACCCTTTTTGGTGCTCTTAGAGGGGAGGGGTCTTCTCATGGGATCCTATCGATGTTATTCGAAATTTAAACCCTCTTTAGTGCTCATGGAGGGGAGGGGTCTCCCCACGGGGTTCCTCTCGGGGTTATCAGAAATTCAAACCCTCTTTGATGCTCCCGGAGGGGAGGGGTCTCCTCATAGGGATCTTCACGTTATCAGAAATTTAAACCCTTTTTGGTGCTACCGGAAGGGAGGTGTCTCCTCACGGGATCCTCTCAATTTTATCGGAAATTTAAACCCTCTTCGGTGCTACCCGAGAGGAGGGGTCTTCTCATGGGGATCCTATTGGTGTTACCGAAAATTTAAACCCTCTTCGGTGCTCCAAGAGCGGAGGAGCCTCCTCACGAGGATCCTTATGTTTTCAAACTTTAAACCCTCTTCAATGTTCTCGGAGGGAAGGGGTCTCATCACGAGAATCCTCATGTTATTGGAAATTTAAACCCTCTTCGATGCTCCTAGAGGGGAGGGGTCTCCCTGTGAGGATCATCATGTTATCAAAAATTTAATCCCTCTTCGGTGTTCCCAGAGAGAAGGGGTCTCTTTGTTCGACTGCTAAGCACGTAAAATAAATTTAGCATGCTCGCAAGAGCACGAGATCAATCATAGGGTAGCAAGTTGACCAGAGTCGTCCTTCGCAGAAGACTTAGCCAACAAATAATTATTATGCAACACAAATAACAGAAAATAAATCCTAAACACTCTAACCAAATCTGTGATTTTAATTAACTAAAGAAAAACAAATAAAAAGAAAAATTAAAATTAAACACAATTAAAGCTGGATTAAACGACATGGATAAACGTCAAGGATTTCGGAATCATCTCATCAAACTTGCAAGCAGAACATCAACTAATTGACCATGCTATTAACAAATATAACAAATAGGCAAAAACTATGCGTAGATCTGATAACTCACGTATTCATAGATTAGGGCTATCCCTACATATTTTGCTATTTTCATTAAGCCAGTTAGATAACACATCTCTAATTCATATCTGACTTCCTAAATAAATCTAGTCCAGGAATAATATCTTCCCTCGGTCTCAATTATTCCCTCAAAATAATCAAAAGTTGGCGAAATGATTAATCATCAAGTAAAGCAATTTATTCAGGAAAACAAATCAATTAGTCAATACTCATGCTTGTTTGTTTGAATCAAATCATGCTAATACTAGAACAAAAAACATAGCTTATGGATAGATTCATCAATTCAATTAAACAAGAGATAATATTCACAAACATCATCATGAAGCAATTAATACCAAAAGAAAATCAAATAGACAAATAAAGGTGGAGAAGAATTACACTTTTTCAAGTTGTAGAGAGATCTCCAAAGAAATCCTAGAATTAACGTGAAAAAGAGAATGGAGAGAGAAGAGAGAAATCCAAATCTTGCTTCTAGCTTGAATGTATGAAAATCTAAAACCTAGACTCGCCTTTTATAGCCCAAAGGCCCCAACAACTTTGAAGAGTCCAAATTCTAAAAGAAAACTACTAAAAATCAATAAGATCACTAAAATATACATTCAAATTTTTTGCCTTAAATGGTCATCGAACAACCACTGAACGGCCATCGAACGGCCACCCTTCAGAGACGTCTTTTTGGCAACGGCCATGGAACGACCGTTCCATACTTCCAATCACATGAACACGAATGGTTTGCTCTTCGGGAATAGCCAGGGAGTGGTTGTTCCCTTTATTTTTCCTATTCGAACGGTCATTGAACAGTCGTTCACCGTCCGTTCGCCTAGTTTCTTCCTTGTTCACTTCTCTTAGCCAACTCTTTGTTCCACCAAAAATAAGCATAACACACACAAGAATAGACTCAACAACAAAACATGCAAACACACAAGCAAAAACACGAAATATACTATGAAAATAACAGAAATGAAATCAAAATAACTACACAAAATACTAACAGAAACATACAAAACACTCCTCATGGGGATCCTCACGTTATCCAAAATTTAAACCCCCTTTGGCGCTCCCAGAGGGGAGGGGCTCCCACACGGGGGTCCTCCCAAATAGACCTCATCCAACGCTCCCGGATGAGATGGGCTCCCTCAATGGGGTCCTCATAAATAAAGCCCCTCTAGCGCTTCTAGAGGGAAGGGTGAATAGATTATCTCCATTTTCTCGATTTAGCCCTCTTTTTCGAATCAAACAAGCCAAGACAATAGTAAAGGTGCGGGAAGTAAATAACACGCATCGATTTATAGAGGTTCAACCCACCTAGGGCCTAATCCTCTACCACCCCAGTATCTCCGGGATGGATTTCAAAAAGAAAAAAGATTTTATTAATAACCACAATTAATACAACAACACCTTACAACACCTCCTTGGAGATTACCACAATCTCACTTGAAGATTACCACAATCTTCAACGGCACCTTGTGAACATTACCACAATCTTCCGACTTGAAGAATACCAAATTCTTCAACACCTCAAAGAGCACCACACACTTCAATAAGAAGATCACCACAATCTTCTTACACCTATCACCTAGATCATCCAAGTTGTTCTTACCACAAGAACACTTACAAGGATATCTTGTGTTGAATGAGAACCCAAATTCAAGATTACAACTCGATAATGAATAATACAATATTGGGTGTAAGTGTAATCAAGAAATAAAGCCTTGACCTCAAGATGTGAAAGTGATAAGCTAGGCAAATTACAACAAGAATAGTAACAATGGAGAACAAATATGTTTGCTTGAATGTATCTTGTTGTGTTGTAGTATTCTCTCTTATTGTGTTGCTTCAATTCTTCATCAATTTATAAGAGAAGTCTTGAACTTGATAGGCTCCTCCTAGGAGATTGAAATCTGTAAACAATTGCAAGACAATTGAAGAATATAGCTGTTAGAAATCAATTCCATAATTTAAGGAATTTATGTCTGCTGCACAACGATTAGAATTTTGCTGTCAAACAATAGGGCGACTGGTCGCGCACAAATGCAAAAACAATTTTACACAACAAAAACCATCACTTCGACCGGTCCTGGAGGGTCGGATAGGGACCGGTCACCCTATTCCAAATTTGAGAAACAAATTGTTCTGTAATCTCATCAGGCACCGGTCGCCCTTTGCACGACCGGTCGACCTCCAGGGTTTTTTAAAACGTCTCGTTTCTGTTTCAAAACTTCAAGAAATACTCCAAAAAATTAGTAAAAATATTTTAAACCGATCGGGAGTATTTGGACAACATTATAAATATCGTTTTGATGTAAAAACACATTAACACAATCATTAAAAATGTTGTCCAATTTTTTGTCAAATATAAACTTGAAAAAATACTCCGGAAAATTAGTAGAAACAATTTAAATCATTTAGGAGTTGAGATGGTTCTTCCTTCTACAATGCCTTAGAAACGCAATCCCTTAGAAAAAAATATTGAATCTCAATATGTTTAGTTCGATTATGACGAACCATATTTTGAGAATTTATAATCACCGGATTTGTTATCCCGAAAAATATGAACGTTTTAAAATTTTGGATATACAAGCCATAAGAAGAAGTGCCTTTCAAATTTCTTTTAACGGCACTTTAATAAGATTCGCTGGGATAGTTTTGAAGTCGAGCATATAGACATAAGGCATAGAAAATGTCGAGTCTAAAGGAGTAATAAACGTAGATAAACATACCTCAAATTTGATTGTCAATCAATATGCCTTCCTCAACCTTTCTTCCTCAACCTTTGTCAATATTTACATTCGTAGTCATAGAGGTTGAGATGGTTCTTCCTTCTATAATGCCTAACTTCTTCAAATGTTCTATTGTATACTTTGATAATATAATCACCTTTTTGGCATTGTTTAACTTGAAGTCCAAAGAAGAAATTGAGCTCCCCCATCATGCTTGTCTCAAGTTCACCTTGCATCAACTTATAAAATATCTTGCACAAAGATTCATTAGTAGCACCAAAAATAATATCATAAATTTGTACAAGTAAGCAATCTTGCCCTTTTTCGAAAATAAGAAGAGTAGAATCAATTTTACCTCTTGTAAAACCATTTTGCAAGAAAATAGCTAAGTTTATCATACCATACACGGGATGCTTGTTTTAAACATACAAGGCCTTTTATAAAAATCATTTGGCCTAGAAAAATTTTTAAACCCCGGTTGTTTTACATAGACTTCTTCTTGAATAAAAACATTTAAAAAAAATCAGATTTAACATCCATTTGGTAAAGTTTGAAATTTTCTTAAAACAAGAATAGGCAAGTAAAATATGAATAACTTCAAAAACATGCTACGGGTGCAAATGTTTTATCAAAATCAATCCCTTCTTCTTGATAATATCCTTGAGCTACTAACCTTGCCTTGGTTATCAAGCTTGTTCCGAAATACCAAAAAATTTTGCAAAATCTTAACAAAATATCTTTGCACAAGAGCATAGTAATATCGAATAATAGAGATACAATAACAAGTAACACATACTATGCTTTCAAACAAATCATCAAGAGTTTCAAAAAAACATGTTAGTTCAAATAAGCTTATAGAAAGCTATATAAGGTCTCTTTTGAAATATGAAAACCCGAGAGCCTATAGTTGAGACCTCATTTAAAAGAAGTATTTGAACAAGAGTTTTGACAAGAATTGTAGGTCCCAAGGGGTGTGAGTGTAAGGTTTAGAAGGGTTGAATAAACCTTACCAACTTTTCGTTTTAGTCCTTTTAAAACGTTCAGAGTTAATACTTCACAGCTGAGTCCTTGATGGACAGCTAAGTTAGTTAATCAACAGAGTTAGCCACTCAACAGACTCGACTGAGCTGTTGATAGAATAACTCAGCTGTTTTGACTAAAACTTAACTTGACTGTGATAAGTTTTCAGCGGAAGACTTAACACCCTTGAATTTTGTTTAAGTTTGTTTTAATACTTGGTTTTAGCACTTTGTTGATTATCAATTGGATAGCAAATTTATCAGCAGATATTGAAATAATATGCAGAAATTAAAGTGTTGAAATGTAAATGACACAATAAATTTTTATAGAGGTTCGAAGATGGGGTAATTATTCTACTCCTCTCTTCTCCAACTCCTAGAGGAATCCACTAAGTATTGATCAATATACAAAGTGGTTATCAGTCCAGATGCAAGTCTTGATCACACAACTGACTTGATCGTTTGGGACTCGATGCGAGATGCCTTGGTCACACAAAATGGCTTCTCGTGCGACTCGGCTTCTTCAGGCGGCATTTTGCTTTGCTACTACACTTGCTCAAGCTTCTTGGATTTGATCACGAAGCCCTCCAAAAACTTGAGACTGGTTCGACCTTGAACCTTTCTACAATCCTTCGTGGAATGTAGACCCCTTGATTTTTCAAATGTTTCCTCTTCAACTGATTGAAGTCGTCTTTCCTTCACAGGTGAGTGTTGGATTGATTTCCTTCGTAATGTAGGCTTGAGGGTTGAACTTGAATGTCTTGAGTATGTTATAGTTTGAATAAGAACTTGAAAGTTCCAGGTCACAAAGTTCTTCTTCTCAAATAGATTCCTCAGCCTTTTATAGTGTTCTTTTGAAAATTTGCCCGTTGAAGAGATAGGTTAATTTTCAAAAGACACTTGTGGTCGTTGGCTTGTCTTGTTGCAGTTCTTGGAATTGACATTTCCTCGTATGAATTAGTCTTGACTTTTCGAGTTCTCGACACAGTGCGAGCTTCCCATTGGTTTATTCCTTTTGCACGCTTTCGGGATCGCACTTTAAGAAATATAGTATGGGAGTATTACTTGTTTAAGTAATTTTCTTGACTTAAACGGATCTCTTTCGATTATCTCGACTTGACCGCATTTCCTTGACTTCCCAGGTGACTTGAGTCACTTCCAATCATGGATGACTCATCATCACTTCAACTTAAGACTTGGCTATCTTGAGTTGACTTGATGACACTTCACTCAAAAATCTCACCGCACCTTGATCGGGTTCCTGTCTTCTCTTCTTTGCCACACTCACCGCCTCACAATGAGTCTTCCTTCTAGTCTCCAGTTGACTTCTTGCATATTCTGGCATAGCTGGTTTAACTCAGCTCGACCAGCCCTATCTATTACAATGTAATTTACAACAAAAATGGGGTGCCAACTTTCTATTCTAAGTTTTACATGGCATTCATCAAAATCTAATAATTAAATTCCCAACAATTTCCCCCTTTTTGATGATGCCAAAACTTAAAACATTCATACAATAATTAAACAGCAAAGATACGTACAAACAATGTAGAATCACAGAATGTATGCGTAGAATCAATCTTTTGTTGATCATAACATTCTTGTTCTTTACACAGCTATTTACAGAGTGTATCAAAGCTTAAACAGAGCTTAATGTAACCATGCTATTCTATATCTATGCAAGTATAGAAATTATACAATTTTATTCGATGTACAGAGGACTTACATAAGGATGTATTTACATAGTAAGATACATGAAGGGGTGGACAACAACACTTCATCTCCTTCGCTGCCTCCTTCTTTCCTCTTCAGCTCTGTCTTCTTCTGATCTATTTCTCTTCTTCTCTTCTCCAGCTGCTTTCTTTTTGTCATATGCTTTTATGGCAGCTTCATCTCTTCTTTTTCTTTCTTGTCTTTCTTCCCACAGCTGAGTTTGTCTTCTATTTTCTTCTTCGATTCTCTTTACATACTCAGCATTTTCTTGGCCACTTGCAGGTTGGCTACTTCGTCGAATCCAGCCCAATAGATCCCTCATTTCTTGCCTGGATCTATATATTCCATGCTTTTGGGCAGAGGTCTAGGTCTGAAACATCTTCCTCCTCCACTGCTTCTTCCTTTGCCTCTGGGCGTGTATTGTACTAAGGCCTTCTTTTTCCCAAAGAGAGTGCGATGCGTGAGTCTGTTTGCTCGTCGCCTTTCTTCACATAACTTGAGGCCTTTTTCCCAATATAAATCCCATGCTTGAGCCATGGACATATTTGCGAAGTAACCCTCGGATGCGAGCGTCTTGAATTCATCAACGGATCTTGGCTCGATTCGGCGTACGAAATGGCATAGGTGTCTCTGTCCATTGGAATGCGTCCATGTTGTTTCGGTATATCCATAACTCGGGCATCCATCTTTCCTTCCACCTCCTTCATCCCCTCGCTTCTACTATTTTTCGTTTTTCGGCCATGGGTGCTGAGTGTTGGAGTGGCGAGTCATTGGGAGTTTGCTGATGATATCAGCTGTGACAATACCTTGTTGGGGGGTTTTAGCAATCATCAGGGTCATATCTTTCGAACCTTCCCCCTCAACAGATTTTCCCTTCTTCTCTCTTCTTAGTTCTTCATCCTGCCTTCTCCTTCACAACAAGCGTCCTTCTTCTCCGACCTTCGTAAACTTTCAACGCCTTTAGGTATTCCTCTTCCCCCTTTTTGGCATCATCAAAGGAGAGAGGAACACCTGGAAACAAGCTGGCAATCATGAAGTCTAAGCGGCTGATAGCTGAGTTATGTTTCGAATCATTGCGGAGTATCTTTGCACGAATTCGAGCGAGTGGCGTTGGATTCAGCTGTCACAAGCTTCATTTCAGCCATGAGGAGACTGAATTTCTTCTCCATGTTCTCCTCTACGCGCAGAAGCTCTTTCTTATGAAATTCACGCAGCAGCTGCATCTCTGTGTCATGAGATTCATGCATTCGATCGATGTTTTAATGCATTCTTGTCTTCATATCAGCATTCTCAGCCCGCCAGACTAGCAATTTATTGAACAAAGTTCTAAAGTATTGAACTTGTTCTACACGCATTGTCTGCTATTGTTGCCACCATTCCCGGATCCTGACAATTATTCCTCACAGATCGGAAGTAAGATTTGCGTCTCGGTTATCCAGTCTCATGTCCAGTGAGTCCTGGTGCCTCTCCATCTTTTCTATCTCTGCAAATATGGCCATGAAAACTTCTCGAACCTCAGCTGTCACTTCTGTCTCAGCTGGCGGCCAAGCAGCGTCAAAGTCAAAGTCTGTTGGGACGATGGTGTCTATTGGAATAACGGGATCAGGTTTATGGAAACGTTCTTGATCTCGAGTTGATTCTTCAAGAAGGTGAGGCAGCTCCAGAGAGAAGGGAAACGATTCTTCAAACGGATCATCACGGACAACGGGAATATGTTCAATGGTAACTCGTGCCCGTGATGTGCCCGGTTGCGTCGATTCTGCTGCAGCTTGGTAGCTGCGCGCAATTGTGTGTGTCACCGTTGTGTGCATTTGGGGTTTTGACCAGTGGTGAGCCTCGGTATCTCAACAACCTTCGTCGGTCTCAGCTGGTTTTTCCATGTGGGTTGACTGGTCCTCTGCCGTATCAGTAGCGTCATCGGACGATGATGATATTTGCATGTGTGGCTCATCATCAAAATTAAAGGTTTGGCGAGTAGCCTTAAGGTCGGTCTTACTCGTGCTTGGGAGAACATCCTCAACTGAGTCTTTTGGATCGGCAATAGGGGATGACTCAGCCTCGTCTTCACCTTCAGATCCCAGAAAGGTTACATCAGGATTGTCTTAGGAATCGTGAAGAGCACTTATCTCCTTTTCAGATGGATCAATGATAGTAGGAGGGATGTTCTGTGGTTCCGTCTCTTTACCCCGGGAAGTCTCAACCTCCCGTTGGTCTTCATTACCTCCTGCAGTCTCAACTGCAGTGAGGCCTTGGACAGTCCCTTCGACAGTGTCAGCTGTCTTGGGGTCTTATGAGGTGACATCCATTGGAGTCTCAACTCCATGGATTGCACTTTCACCGCCTGCAGTGTTAACTCCCGGGCGGTTCCTTCCTCGTGCCTCAACCGCATCGCGCGTCATTGCCTCGCAGAAGCGGTTGGCACTTCTAAGACAAGATTAAGCGCTGCGAGCCTCGCATCGATGATAACTTGTTGTGTATCCATTTGTTGTTCCTTCTCCACTCCGCCTCCAAGATTCATTGTGGAGTCAGCTACAACATCCTCCGACCTTGCTGCAGTGGAGGGAGTTTCCCCCTCACTGGCACACCACCGAGTGACTTGGATTGGGGTCACTCGTCTCAGGACTCATTGTTCCTTTGAGTATTCAGCCGTTGGGGCGGTGGTAAGACACCTTTATTAGGGGTAGGCTCGATTGGGGTCCCCACAATCCCGATTTCATCGCCGCCTCTTAACACCTTCTTCTCGAGTGAGCAAGGGAAGTGGTGGCAAAACAATCGCGGGCAATATCTTTGCACCACTCCCATCGGATCAATCTCCAGCTGCGATGTGGAAGACTCCCCTGGGCCTTCCAATAACCGTTGCTCATGTAGGACCCTAGATTCCCGCATGGCTTGCTGCATCTCCAATTCTTCTCAGAGCGGCGGCGGTCCGATCCTCATCACTTCCAGAGAAATGTCAAGATGAGGATGTGTATGGTCGATGGTTCGGTGAAGGGACAAATATTGGCCTTTTCACGAGCTTCAGCTTCCTCTGCCAGTCTCTGTTTCTCCTTGTCATTGAAGATCTGCAAGATATCTGTGCAGTTTTCTTCATCCAGTGTTTGGACCACATTGGTCAATCCGAGAAAGTTCAACAGTTGGTCTTCTTCTTCAATAAATTCCGGTCTTTGGAATTGTTCCCTGGATCGACTCAACTTCCACTTCCTCCACTCTCGCAGATGATTTTGGATGTCTGGATATGGTGGGGATAGGATCATTACATCATCATCTTATTTATCATCTTCTCCCTGCTGTCCTTCGTTCTCAGGGATTGAGGGTAGCAATATTTGGTGCTCCACACCCTCAACAGCGTCTGTTGCAGGAGGGGATACAATCCCGTCACCAGGAGAGTTTGCTTTCTCAGATGCTTCTTGTGTCTCAAATTACGATGACATTGTGTCTTGATTTGCCTCTGCTGATCGGCTTTAGCAGACTTGGCTGTTTCATCTATAATTTCTGGAGACTCTACTTCTCCAACGAGTCTCCCAGATCTCTGTTTGGTGAGTGGGCCGACTCGGCCGTTTCTCAAGCTCGGAGCGCTTGAAGATTCTTCTTCTTCTTTTGGTTTTCACCAGAGGAATATCTGGTTCCACTTCCTCTGGTTCGTCGAAGGTAAATGCCTTTGCAGTTGTCTTAGAGGCAGCTGCCTTCCTTGTTGTGGCAGTCCTCTTCTTTTTAATCACTGGAGAAGGGATTAACGGTTCCTTCTCTCTTTATGCGGCTGCGGGCGGGGAGACACACGGCGGGGGCGGGTGACTCGGGCTGCGGGGGCGGGGGCATCTTTTGTTTTCTTTTTCTTTGCTGCAGGGGCAGCAATCTTCTTTGCAGCTGCAGGGGCAGCCTTCTTCTGGGGAGAGGAGGAGACAACTATTTCTTCAGGGCTACCTGATTCCCCCTCACTCGTATCAGCTCTCTTGGCATATGCTCGCTTCTGTGCTCCCAAAAGGTTAGACCGGAACATTTTCTTGTTGACATGGTACGCCTTTCCATGTCGAAGAGGGACTCATTTCACTTCCATCATCCGCCCAATCACCAGGCCGTACCCCAGGGATCCTCCAAACGTACCATCCTCCTTGAAGGATTTATTCCCAATATTCTGGCAGAGTCTGCTGTATACAAACTCAGCCCAGTTCACCTTCTTTTCTTTTATGATCGCAGCCATCACGATTAGCTTAGTTTTGGACAGCTGATTAAAGCTTCCAAATTTGATATCAACGCACTTGGCAACAATATTCAGCAGCTTGTGGTAGTCTTCCTTCAGCAGCTTCTTCTCAGCTGTGTAGACAACCTTAGCAGCATAGTCAGGTTTGGCTACTTCCTTCCAAGCAGCAACCAGGTTAACATCAGCTTCATAAATCTCCGGCACTCATTCCGCCGGCAAACGCGCGATGTTCTCGCGATCCTTGCGTGATGGTGAACTCTTTTTAAAGTGAACGAGAGGACTTGATGCCCTCATCGTGAACTTCGGCGTTCACGTAGAATGCGCGACCTCTTCCACGTAGGTCATCGGAAACTCCATCGTCAAAAATGGTTTCAGTCCAGACTTTTCCAGCTTCTCTGCTATCTTCTTCACAAGGGTGTCGTCAGACCCCTGTTTGATCATACCGTCGAAATCCACAATAGACCCAGTGTGGATTTGCTTTCCCAACTTTACAAAATCGTGAGTAGATGCCATTTCTCGATGTTTTACCGAACGAAACTTTGAAGATTTGTAAGGTTTTGAGAGAAAATGTCCTTCTTTGCTTTCGAGAGAGATGAACAGTTTTTGTAAAGTGAGAGAAAATTGGGCGAAACGGTATATGTATGGGTTATGAAAGGACGTGCGGGTGGTTTTTGAAATTTGATCAAGATCAACGGCTTAGATTTTGCACGCCGATTAGCATTTAATTTCTCGCATTTAATGCGGCAACATTTATATCCAATCATAAGCTTGGTATGCAGCTTTTTGACTTTGTACACGTCATAATTATCTTGACGTCATTCTTAAAAACATTCCCGCTTAGTAAAACATTGCGTTTTTGTCACTTTGCTCATAAATGACTCGGCTTATTCCTTAGGCCGATTTAACTCTTCTCTCTTTGCATATAGGTACTCAAACATGTCATTTAACTTGACACACTGATTCTCTCGATCTGGTGATTCACTTAGTTGATTCAAGAGTTCAGCCCTTTTTTTCATCTTTTCGTGTTTCATCTTTTTTCTTTGACTCTTCTGAGTGTCAACTCAGCTCATTTAACCCTAATTCATGCTTGAGTTCTTCAAATCTTGATTCACATAATAGCTTTGTGAATATATCAGCTAACTGCTTATCAGTTGAGATATATTCCAAGGTGATGTCCTTCTTTTCAACATGATCTCTTATGAAGTGATATCTGACATCAATGTGCTTTGTTCTTGAGTGCAACACAGGATTTTGAGTGATTTCAATTGCACTTGTGTTATCACACATAATTGGAATTTCTTTTTCTTCAACTTCATAGTCTCTCAGCTCCTGTCTCGTCCATAAGACTTGGGCACAACAGCTGCCCGCAGCTATGTATTCTACTTCAGCTGTGGAGGTAGCTGTTGAATTTTGCTTCTTGCTAAACCAAGAAATTAACCTATTTCCAAGCATTTGACATGTACCTGAGGTACTCTTCCTGTCAACTTTATACCATCATAGTCAGAGTCTGAGTAACCAATTAGCTTGAATCCACCTTCCTTAGGATACCATAAGCCAACTTCTTGGCTTCCTTTCAAATATCTCAAGATTCTTTTGGCTGCAGTCATCTGGCTTTCTTTTGGAGCAGATTGAAATCTTGCACATACACCTACAACAAAGGTGATGTCCGCCCGCTTCTTTGTGAGATAGAGCAATGATCCAATAAGTGCTCTCAGATCTTGTTTGATCCACGGCTTGCCATCTGCATCCATATCCATTTTGGTGATGTATTCATTGGTATTTTCCACGAGAAGACTTCTCTTCCATGCCAAATTTCTTCATTAAATCTCTCGGTGTACTTTGTCGACTTATGAAGGTTCCATCCTTCACTGCTTTTTTTACTTGGAGTCCAATGAAGAATGTCACTCTCCCCATCATGCTCATTTCAAATTTGCTTTGCATAAGATTTGAGAATTTATCACACAGCTCTTTGTTTGTGGATCCAAAGATGATATCATCCACATATATTTGAACAAGCAGTATACTCTTCCCATCTTGAATTCAGAAGAGTGTTCTATCCACTTTGCCTTTTGTAAATCCGTTCTCAATCAGGAATTGTGATAATGTATCATACCCCTGCTCTTGGTGCCTGTTTCAATCCATATAAAGCTTTCTTGAGTTTGTATACTTTATCTCCAAGAGTCTTCTGCTCAAATCCTGGAGGTTGTTCAAATATACTTCTTTCTCCAATAACCCATTAAGGAATGCACTCTTTACATCCATTTTTATATACAATGAAGTTCTTGTGACCAACATAGGCAAGAAACATCCTTATGGCTTCCAATCTTGCCACAGGAGCAAATGATTCATCAAAATCTATTCCTTCTTCTTGGCAATACCCTTTGGCTACCAATCTTGCTTTGTTTCTTACCCGCACGAACCTTCCTCATTCATCTTGTTTACGAACACCCATTTAGTGCCAATAACATTTTGATGGGTAGGTCTTTGAACCAATTCCCACACTTTGTTTCTTTCAAATTGATTGACTCTTCTTGCATGGCTTGAATCAATGTGTGTCATCAAAGCTTGTGACACATCTTTTGGCTCCATTTGTGAGATAAAGCAAGTAAACATAGCTTCTTGTTGGGTTACGGATCTAGTTTTCACACCTTTTCTTACATCTCCAATGATTAGTTACGGTGGATGGTCTCTCGGCCACCTTACATCAAGTTGGAGTAAGTTAGGTGGATTCGATCGTCTTGCGGTTTGTGTTATTTTGATCGACTCTCTCATCATCACTTAGCTGCATATTTCCCGGTGTCTTTGAGACTCGATTATCTCATCTTCATCCGGGTTTATAATTCCCGGCTTGACTTCAACATAGGGACTCTTACGCATGGTTGGTTGATTCAGACTTATCGGTGACTCTTCAATGTCTTCTCCATTTACGTTGGGTTCATCAAACACCACATGAATGGATTCTTCACGTAACCATTGTCCTCTTGTTGAGCACTCTATAGGCTTTGCTTTCACCGAGTATCTAAGAAGATACCTTCATCGACTTTAGCTTCAAAAGCCTTTAAATTATCTTTGCCATTGTTGTGGATGAAGCATTTGCATCCAAATCTCATAGGAGTTTTTGTCGGATGTCTATTTATCATGCATCTATTTTGAGTATAGCATCTTTGTGTTTATTGCTTGACCCAAAATCTTTTAGCACCTGCTTGACTAACATGGTTCTTCTTCTTCTTTGAGAGTTACATTCCTTCTTTCTGCAACTCCGTTACATTTGTGGAGTCCTTGTTGTAGATAGTTCATGAGTAATACCATTTTCAATACAATACTGAGTTATTATTCCATTGACAAACTCAGTTCCTCTGTCAGATCTAATTTTGATAATGGTTTGACTCTTCTCATTTTGGATTCTCTTCATCAGCTGTGGTAGTTTCTGCATGGTTTCTTTCTTCTTACACATGAAAATTGTCCATGTGTATCTTGAGTAATCATCTACTACCACCAAGGTGTATTTCTTTCCGCTTATGTTGGTTTCAATGGACCGAATAGATCCATATGTAGCAGGTGCATTATTCTTGTTGAAGATGGACGTGTCTTTTCTTTGAAATATGATTTGATCTGCTTTCCCATCTGACATGCATCACATACACTTTCCTTCTTGTATACTGAGTCTGGAAGTCCTTCCACAAGATTGCTCCTTGCAAGCTTGTTAATTGTTTTGAAGTTCGGTGACTCGACAGCTTGTGCGCAACCAACTTGATTGCTTGTGCTTTTGTCGGACAAGTTCTTGGTGTTGCGATTGACCAATCTACCACATACATGTTCTTTTGTCGCATCCTTGCAACACTACTTCATTAGATTGATGTTCTTGATTTGGCACACTCCCATATTGAATCGAACATTATAGCCCTTGTCACGAGTTGACTTATGCTAAGTAAGTTGAAATTGAGGCCTTCAACATATGCAACATCTGTAATTTCTAATCCATTTTCTTGATGGATCCAATGCCTCTTATTTCTCCTGAGCTTCATTCCTCCAAATATGACTTTTGCACCTCTAACTTCCTTAAATTTTGACAGATTTTTCTTGTTTCTGTCGTATGTGCGGAAATGCCACTATCCATGTACCAGGTTCCTTGGCACTCACCGCTCCTTGAACCTGCAATCAAGGAAATTAGGTTTTAGGTACCCATATTTGTATGGGTCCTCAGGGGTTAGTATTGTAAGATGATCCAACCAACCTATAGCCAAATGATTTGACTCCAAGAGGTTGCCATCTATCGATGCCATAATCATAATTAACTTTGGCAAATTGCTTGGGGTTTTAAGTTCATACAAAATTGTCTCTTTTGTCTATATGCCCGTGTATGTGTTTTAGCAATTGCTTTGTTTGGGTAGTTGTGATATCTTTGAGGATAGTGCTTGGGTGCATATGTGTGTTGATGATAGCTCTTTTGCCTTTGGAATGGCCCTTCTTTGAGTTTTAGGCCTTTGCCATTTAGGCTTATATTCCATAGGTCTTTGCTGATAGTTCACATTATTCCAATCAGCTTGGCTTGGGTAATTTCTACCATTCCCATCATATGTGTTTTTTTCATAGAACTTCTGGGGTTTTTGGTAGCTCTGTTTCTTCTTTCTGAGTACTTCCTATTTGGAGTTTCTTTGAGGAACTCCTACTGGATTTCTTCTCACCGTCCTTTCGGCATACTCGGCTATTCATTTTTTTCGTTTTCCTTTATAACCAAGGCCAGTTTTCTTGTGGTTGTGCTTTGGAATGAATGTGTGTGCACCATTTGGAGTTTTGGATTTTTGAGATGCTTCATTACTTGAAGATCCATTTTCCAAAATCACTCTTGGAACTTGACTTGGCATAGAGGAATTAAATCCTAAGCCTGTCTTATCTCCACATTCTCTTTGACTCATAATAAGATCATCCAAAGATTTCGATGCCTTAGTGAATGAGGCAATCACATTTTTGAGGTCATTTTCCCTCTTTTTTGTAGCAGCTATCTCTGCTATTAGCTTAGCATTTTCAGCCTTTAAACTTTTATTCTCATCAGTTATGTGACTTAGAGTACTCAGCTCCTTAGTCAGCTGTGAGTTTTGGCTTTTGAGTAGGTTGTTTTCCTCATTTAGTAGTGTGTGTGAGGATTTAATGTGTTCAAAGTCTTTCATCATTTTGCCTAATGAATCATAAAGATCAGTGGGTGATGAAGTATGTGTGTCACAATCACTGTCACTAGAATCTGAGTGTGATGAGTTAGAGTGTACCTCATCTTCTTGGTCAGGTTGATCTTGTTCTTTGGCCATTAGACAAATCAAGGCTTCTTCTTCAGAGTCACTTGAGTAGTCAACTTCACTACTCTCTGAGTGCATTGTGTCTTTTGACTTGACTGTCTCGGCCCAGTCTGCTGCTAACATTGCCTTTTTCTTCTCTTGTCTTCTTTCTCTCAAGACTTTTCTTTCCTCTTCATTCATGTATTTGTTGACTACGAGGATATGGGCAATCAATACCATAGTGACCAGGTTGCTGCAGTTCCAGCATAAATTTTCAACCTTTTGATCGATTCTTTCCATCCTTGGATTGTCGGCTCTTTGATACTCAATCCTTTGATGCTCTGTTCTTTTGGGTGGCCTACCTTCCCTTGACTTGGAGGAGCCGAGTGTCTTACGGAGGATTCACCTTTGCCTCTTTTGTAATTCTTGTTGAAGAATTTGTTAAACCTTTTTACCATCAGGGCAATCTCCTCTTGGTCAATGACTTCCTTGACCTCAGCTCTTTTACTATCCTTAACTATTAGAGAAGTTGTTTTGGGCATAGCTGTCTCCTCTTGGTCTTTTCTTCTCATTCAAATTCGTAGGCTTTGAGATCGAGAATAGCTCATGGTTGGATGTTTTTGATAAGTCCATGGAGTGGCTCAGGGCCATGACTTTCATTTCCCACTCAGCTGGGAGACTTCTTAGAATCTTCATACACATTTCCTTCTGTGTATATTCTTTTCTAAGTGCGAGATAGCTCATTGGTAATTTACGTGAACCGAGCATCCAGTTGATCCAGGTTTCTCCTGCAAGCATCTTAAAATTTTCAAATTTCAGTACAAAGAACAGATAGTTTATTTTCCTTGATTTGCTCAGAGCCTTCACAAATCAGGGTTAGCTTATCCCATATTTCTTTTGCGATCTTGCGATTTGACTTTATTGAACATGGCTTTGTCGAGTTTTGTAAAGAATGTCCTTGGCCACATTGTCTAAGTTGTATCTTTTAAATCATCGTTGTCCATTCAGCTCTTGGTTTTTCAACCATAGCTGGTCCATGAGCAACATCCTCTTCTCCTTGTTCAGCGCAGCAGCCTCCTTTGCAGTGTGTTCACTTTCAAGATTTGCGGGGGCCCATCTTCTATTACAATCCACATTTCATCGTGTAATGCTGATAGATGAGCCTGCAAACGAATTTTCCAATCATCAAATTCTTCAAATGTGGACATACGGATGCGTGTCAAATTTGCTTCCATGATAATAACTTTGCTGAATAAAAGAGTTTTGAAAGATCAAGTGCTAAAGAAAGCTTTGAGAGATTGGAGATCTAGTTCATAACCGATGCGGAAGGCTCAATGAACCAACCGCTCGATACCATTTGTAGGTCCCAAGGGTGTGAGTGTAAGGTTTAGAAGGGGTTGAATAAACCTTACCAACTTTTCGTTTTAGTCCTTTTAAAACGTTCGAGTTAATACTTCACGGTGAGTCCTTGATGGACAAGCTAAGTTAGTTAATCGTGAGTTAGCCACTCAACGGACTCGGCGAGCCGATAGAATAACTCAGTGTTTTGACTAAAACTTAACTTGACCGTGATAAGTTTTATTGGAAGACTTAACACCCTTGAATTTGGTTTAAGTTTGTTTTAATACTTAGTTTTAGCACTTTGTTGATTATCAATTGGATAGCAAATTTATCGTGAGATATTGAAATAATATCACGAGAAATTAAAGTCTTTGAAATGTAAATGACACAATAAATTTTTATAGAGGTTCGAAGATTGGGTAATTCTTCTACTCCTCTCTTCTCCAACTCTGGAGGAATCCACTATGTATTGATCAATATACAAAGTGGTTATCGATCCCGATGCAAGTCTTGATCACACAACCCGACTTGATCGTTTGGGACTCGATCTGGAGATGCCTTGGTCACACAATCGGCTTCTCGTGCGACTCGGCTTCTTCACGGGGCGTTTGCGCTTTGCTACTACTGACCCACTTGCTAAAGCTTCTTGGATTTGATCACGAAGCCCTCCAAAAACTTGAGACTGGTTCGACCTTGAACCTTTCTACAATCCTTCGTGGAATGTAGACCCCTTGATTTTTCAAATGTTTCCTCTTCAACTGATTGAAGTCGTCTTTCCTTCACAGGTGAGTGTTGGATTGATTTCCTTCGTAATGTAGGATTAAGGGTTGAACTTGAATGTCTTGAGTAGGTTATAGTTTGAATAAGAACTTGAAAGTTCCAGGTCACAAAGTTCTTCTTCTCAAATAGATTCCTCAGCCTTTTATAGTGTTCTTTTGAAAATTTGCTCGTTGAAGAGATAGGTTAATTTTCAAAAGACACTTGTGGTCTTTGGCTTGTCTTGTTGCAGTTCTTGGAATTGACATTTCCTCGTATGAATGAGTCTTGACTTTTGAGTTCGACACGGTGCGAGCTTCCCATTGGTTTATTCCTTTTGCACGCTTCGGGACTGAGCACTTTAAGAAAGACAGTATGGGAGTATTACTTGTTTAAGTAATTTTCTTGACTTCTGTGCAACGGATCTCTTTCAGTTATCTCAACTTGACTGTATTTCCTTGACTTCCCCAGGTGACTTCGAGTCAGCTTCCAATCATTGGATGACTCATCTGTCACTTCAATTTGAGACTTGGCTATCTTGAGTTGACTTGACGACACTTCACTCCAGTGCATCTCAGCTGCACCTTGATCGGGTTCTGTCTTCTCTTCTTTGCCACACTCAGCTGCCTCACAGCGGAGTCTTCCTTCTAGTCTCCAGTTGACTTCTTGCATATTCTGGCATAGCTGACTTAACTCAGCTCGACCAGCCCTATCTATTACAATGCAATTTACAACAAAAATGGGGTGCCAAGTTTCTATTCTAAGTTTTACATGGCATTCATCAAAATCTAAAAATTAATTTCTCAACAAGAATGAATATGAGCAATCAAATGCATAATTTTGAGAGAAGGATGAAAATCAAATGTTTTATCAAAACAAATTATAATTCTTTACAAGTCTCGGATAAAACAAGCTTTATCGAATAGTGCCTTTCAAAAATCGAAAAATCCTTCTAATAGCACTTGTGTGAAATACTTTGAAAAAACAAGTACATAGGCAAATATCAAGTATATGAGATGAATATCAATGATGAGCGTACCTCGATAGTTTATACTCCTCTTGACACATTATGACATAAATAGCCATTGGTGAAAATATATATATCCTACACAATTCTTAAACAAGACTTGCACAAGACAATATGATACAAGTGTAGGCTTAAAGCAATAAGATATATCACAAATAAGCTTATGCCATAAAAATCCATAAGATATAATAATCACAATAGTCGTAGAATGCACAAGAGATTTAAAAACATCATGCAAGGTCTCCTATTAAAAAGATTAAAAATACAAATATTTATTGAAGACCCTATTTTTAAAAATAAATATTTGAAAACTCATTTTGACAATTAAGGCACAAATAAAAACATACATAATAACAAAATGAAATGCATATTTAAATAGGGAGATACGGTTTACCAATTACGCCATTTCCATGGGTTGTGTCTTTCCAATTGTTGGTGATATCTTCCCTTTTGAAAATCATCTTGCTGTTGATAACTTCTCCAATTGCTCCATTTCCAAGGATTGTGTCCTTCCCATTGTTGATAATGTCTTTCTCTTGGAAATTCATTGTGGTGATGTCTTCTCCTTTGCTCAAATGAGATGGACATTTGATGTCTTCTTGGCGGTATGAATTTTCTTTGATTATTATTCTGTCGAGTACCTAATATAACATTGTTTTGTGGTACCCTCAAGTGTTTGGGTCCTTTAGGGTTAGCTTTGGGACTTTTAGGTCTCCAATAATGATTAGAGCTATTTCTAGCCCGACAAGTATTAGCCGTGTGACCCTTTTTACCATAATAAAAACAAGTAATAATTCTAGGAGCATAATAATCAACATGCATAGAGACTTGATTCTTTTTCATATGATTGACAACATTAGGCTTATGATCAAGCCCTTGTTTATCACAACTATGAACATCAATAATATTGGACATTTTATTGGTACTCAAGTTGAATTTTAATAAATCCTTTTTCATGCAATTAATATCCTCAACAAGAGTGTTATTTTCTTTTTCAAGGTTTCTAACCTTATCAAAAGTGGTGGTGTGAGCACATGATAGTGATTCATAGGAAGTAAATAAACTATCCTTATCATTTTTCAAAACATTGAATTCCTTTTTCAAATTTTTGTATTTAACAAGTAAGCTTTGGAATTCATTTTGAAGCTCATCAAAATCATTTTGCAAATCACTATAATCATTATGTAATTCATTATCATAGGAAATAGAAGGTTTAGAACTTACCTTGTTTTCTTCGAAGCCCATAAGACATCGTTCGTTTTCATCATCAAAATTTTTAAGATGTTCATCACATGTTGTTGTATCCAATTGAGAAGTAGATGCTTTTGAGTGGCTCCTTTCATTTGCATATACTTCTTCTAATTTATCCATGCTTCATGTGCCGATTTAATTCCTACAATATGATCATATTCCAAAATGGTAAGTGAACAATAAATAATATTAAGAGCTTTACCATTTAAGGAGAGGATTTTCTTCTCTTCATCATTGAGCTCCTTGACAACTTTGGAGATTTGAGGTGTGTCTTTCATCGGAATGGATTCTCCATTAATGACCGTGCTCCAAATATCAAACCCGCAACCTTGTAGATAGCATTCCTTTCTTTCTTTCCAAAATGTATAATTTTTGGAATCAAATAGAGGTGGCTTGTTGGTGGAGGCGCCGGTACGGTAGACTTCATTCGTAGCCATTGATCGTTCCTCTTTACTCGCGATGTGGAACGAGCTTACCAAAGAGTTTGTCTTTGATACCACTTGTAAGTCCAAGCGGCTACGATAATCTAGAGGGAGAGTGAATAGATTATCTCCATTTTCTCGATTTAGCCCTCTTTTTCGAATGAAACAAGCCAAGACAATAGTAAAGGTGCGGGAAGTAAATAACACGCGTCAATTTATAGAGGTTCAACCCACCTAGGGCCTAATCCTCTACCACCCCAGTATCTCTGGGATGGATTTCAAAAAAAAAAAGATTTTATTAATTACCACAATTAATACAACAACACCTTACAACACCTCTTTGGAGATTACCACAATCTCACTTGAAGATTACCACAATCTTCAACGGCACCTTGTGAACATTACCACAATCTTCCGACTTGAAGAATACCAAATTCTTCAACACCTCAAAGAGCACCACACTCTTCAATAAGAAGATCACCACAATCTTCTTGCACCTATCACCTAGATCATCCAAGTGTGTTCTTACCACAAGAACACTTACAATGATATCTTGTGTTGAATGATAACCCAAATTCAAGATTACAACTCGATAATGAATAATACAATATTGAGTGCAAGTATAATCAAGAAATAAAGCCTAGACCTCAAGATGTGAAAGTGATAAACTAGGCAAATTACAACAAGAATAATAACAATGAAGAAAAAATATGTTTGCTTGAATATATCTTGTTGTGTTGTAGTATTTTCTCTTATTGTATTGCTTCAATTCTTCATCTATTTATAGGAGATGTCTTGAACTTGATAGGCTCCTCCTAGGAGATTGAAATCTGTAAAAAATTGCAAGACAATTGAAGAATATAGCTGTTAGAAATCAATTCCATAATTTAAGAAATTTCTGTCTGCTGCACAACGGTTAGAATTTTGCTGTCAAACAATAGGGCGACCGGTCGCGCACAAATGCAGAAACAATTTTAAACAGCAAAAACCATCACTTCGACCGGTCCTAGGGGGTCCGACCGGTCGCCCCCATAGGGACCAGTCACCCTATTCCAAATTTGAGAAACAGATTGTTCTGTAATCTCTTCAGGCACCGGTCTCCCTTTGCGCGACCGGTCGACCTCCAGGGTTTTTCAAAACGTCTCGTTTCTATTTCAAAACTCAACTTTCAGACACGGGTTGCCTGGTTGAACACGAGACAAAAGTGTTGTCAATTTTTATCGAAAATAAACTTCAAGAAATACTCCGAAAAATTAGTAAAAACATTTTAAACCGATCGGGAGTATTTGGACAACATTATAAATATCGTTTTGATGTAAAAACACACTAACACAAAATCATTAAAAATATTGTCCAATTTTTTGTCGAAAATAAACTTGAAGAAATACTCTGGAAAATTAGTAGAAACAATTTAAATCATTTAGGAGTATTTGGACAACATTTAAAAATATTGTTTTGGTATAAAAACGCTTTAAAACAAAATCATCAAAATCATGATAAAAACATTTATCAAATAAATCTTTGTTTATTTTTCAGAACATGACTTTGATATTGAATATTTAATTGAGAAGGTAGGACGGATCAGGGGGCTTGGGCTGCCCCTGGGAGCATTCCCTCCCCCACACGGGAAGGCGCGTGGGCGCGCCCTTACCCGCTCCCGATAGGCGCTCCGGAGCACTTTCCCCTGGCACCTAGGCACTCACCACTCTCCTCACTACTTGGAACATTCCACTCCTCACTCCAACTCTACATGGGCACTCTACTCAATTTTCAAGAAAATTTCACTAAGTGTTCTACCAAGAAGGGGAATTGGAAGACATGGACAAAGTTGGGGTCCCACAAGGAGGGGTCCATGTTAACTAAACCTCCTCTGGTGCTCCCGGGGGGGGACGCCCTCATAGGGGAGGGGTTACTTGTAAATAAACCTCCTCTGGTGCTCCTGGAAGGGGGGCTTCCTTACATAAGGGTCTCGTAAATTTCGGAAATCTCATGACAAGACAAGGTAAAGAAAAAGAAATATAATTGTTCTCAAAAGGCCAAGTCCCATAGGGACTCCTCATATGTGAAATACTCAATTGAAAGGCTCCGGAGCTTCGTGAATCTCTCCCCATTCTGAGGGCCGCTCCTCTCAAGAATGACATTGCCCTTTTCAAAATATCGACTCTTCCCCAAAGTACATACTGGCAAGACACTCAGCCACTCCTGCGTCCGCAGTCTAACACTACATCAAGACAAGTCAAACACAGTATCAATTTAGCTCCCGCACTACTCCATACTTCCGCATCACCGGAGCTAGGGGACTTATGTTTGGGGCAAAAATATCATTTAATATTTAATATGTAATTTATTTTATATATTGGAATAATATTATTAATTGCCCAACAATCAATGGGCTAAGGATGGAATAAACCAGCCCAAATAAGTGCATGACTGGCCCACATGCCACTTTCTCCTACACGGCCCATAAGGTCCATCACCCAGGTATATAAAGGTCCCTCCTGTAAATTTATAAGTTAATTTCTCATAATCTCACTTAATCATTATTCATTATTCACTTAATGTCTTATATTTTCTCTCGATCATTGCCATGACTTGAGCATCGGAAGGGCCTCCCGAGGACAACCCCGGGGCTCGTCTAACGTTTGCATATGTGCAGGCAATTTCCCAGTAAAAAATTTCCAACTCCCAGAAAAGAAGACTTGGAAGACTTCCCGTTTGGGAAGAAAACTTATTCAGAAACTTGACTTGGAGTGATCTACCCAAAAAAAAACAGCATTATTTACAAACACATATGTTGTCTTTATTCACCTAAACACAGCATCTCATTTCTGCATTTAATTGTCTTGAGAGAATTATTCTACTTTTTTCTTAGTATTGTGCTCAAATTTGAATTTTGACAAGAAAACTCATTTATTTTGTCAATATAGTTTTCACAAAATTTAGATAGTTAATAGTTGATTTATTTTATACAAAAATAAAATTCGTAAGTCATAAATAGCATTGATTATAATGTGCCCATTGAAAAATTGATACTCAGTGTGTACAATTATTTTTTTAAACATACTAGATACTTAAATTGTGTATTTTCGCCCAAAAATAATATTCAAATTTTATTAAGGGTTTAAGAAAAAAATCAATTTTGGTTTCCACAAATTAGGTTTATAACTTTTCCATTTTAGAGGCATGAAATTTTTATTATTCATGTATTCTTGACTATATTTTTTTCCATTGAATACAAATATGCACTATCATCAAATTGTAAATTATGTTTTATCGCAATTGTATTTTTATATGGAATATAATCCTCTATTATGTGATTTAATCATTATTACAAGTGAAATCAAAGAAGATGGTTTATCATTATATGTGAATATTTGATGTTTTACATAATATCATGTAAGTTATGTTTTCCACTAATTCTATAATATGTATAACATTGAATAGGTCTTTATCTATAGGTAGGATTGTCAAATGAAATAAACTAAGTCAATTCAAAATTTATTTGTTTGGTCCACTCTTATTTAAGTTAATTGAGGCTAAATTATACCTTTTAAGAGACATAACAATGTACTCAAAAGATGGAGGCGGCGATTACATTTTGCCTATAATTCAAAGGAGAAAAATTAAGATTCACCTACACAATATTACAACTCATATCATTTAATTTAAAATCAATTTTATTCAGAATCAAATTGGAATTTATAAAATCGATCCTCAAATCTTAATCTCTTACAAGTTGGAATAATTAAATGTAATAAATTCATATCTATCCAGTCATTCTCTTATGTGTACATTAAATAAATTAACATTTTGAGTTCAAAAACACCTAATTGATAGATATTTCTTTTAATAACATTATGTAAATCCTCTGTAAAAAATGTAGTGCAATTATAATAACAACCAAAAAAGAAAAATTATTGAATAAAAATCACGGGAAAAGACAAACATAATTCCTAGGACTTACGCCAACACCTGTCGAGCTTTGCTATTAGAAATACTCACACTCACACTCACACTCACACTCACACTCATAAAACTTACTCTCTTTTCTCTCTCAACATATACACACACAACATTGAAAGCCTGTAAATCTAAACATACGGCGGAGAACCCTAGGAACATACTCAATCTTCTCTTGTCGAAAAATGGCTGGAAATTCAGAACATGCCCAAGTAAGATGAATACAAAAGCATTTGGTTATTTTTATTTTTTGAATTCTGATTTATGAAATCAATTTTTTAATTATTTTACTGATTTGCAAGTAGATCTCTTTTGGAGTGAGTAATGATGATTCTAGTCTGCACCCCATCTCATATGCTCCCCCAAGAAATTTAGAGGAGTCTCACGTATCTTTTTATTCATTAAGTTTTAAAAAATGTGTTTTTAAGTTTTGATGCATTCATAGATATGTTCCATATATATGATTTGAGGATGAGATTCAACTTCTTTTTCCTAAGAGTTTTGACAAAAATATTCCGAAAAAAATCATTAATTAAGATGGTTTGAAAAGTATAGCCGAATCATTTATAAAACATGTATTTGTTTATTTGGTTATTTTAAGCTAGGACCAAAAACTCATTCTAAATTCTTTTGTCCGAACTACTTATCAATCATGTTTGTTATTTGAGGGTTGTTGTTATAATAATTCCGCAATTTCTCAAATATAGACATAGAAGTTGCATAATTCTCCACTATCAATTCATATTAAAAAATAATATTTTGTAACAATTAAACTAACAAAAATAGAAAAAAACAATTGACTCATTATAAAGGATGAAATTGCATTTTGGTCCGTTAAGTTAGCCTAAATACATTCATTTATGTTTTAAGGGTCGCGTTTGATAATCACTAACTTTTAAAAATTTGCACATTTGGTCCTATTTTTTAATTTTGCGGATATTATATTCCTAAAATGCTGAACTGGCAAAATTAATGCTTATGTGGGTAGAATTTGGTGACATGGTACTTACCTAGCATCATATGTGGAATAAACTTTGAAAAATGATTTATTTTCTAGACAATAATAATAAAATAGTTACTAATTTTAAAAAATCATAAAATTAAATAAATATATATAAAAGATACAAATAATAAAAAAATATGTTAAGAATTTCATACTTAAAAAGGGGAAAGGTATTTCAAATTAGTTGGGATAAAGTAAAACCGTTTACATAATATATATTATTAGTATTAATTTAATAAATTCAAATAATATTATTTAAAATTAAAAATATTATTTAAAGTTAAATTAAAAATTTTAATAAAATAGAATATAAACAAATTAAACCAATAGTTAAATCTTGTATACTTAAATAAAAAGAAAGCAACAAAAAAACAATCAAGGAACCAGTATCGCTAACTCCCATCCCTCAACCAAAAAACAGAAAGAAAAAAACATATAAATAATTTATATGTGTGGATATATACATATATATATTTATATATTTTGTATATATATATATATATATATATATGTTTTGTATAAATATTTTTCTATTTTGCCCCTTTTTCCAAATATGTAGATGGTATAGGTCAATGTATTTCTTCATTTTAGTCTATTTTCAATTTTGTCTAAATAGAATATATCTTATAATTTACCCTCAATTTACGCGTGGTCAGGTTAAAAAAGTCAATATGCATCATCTTACACCAAGCAAGCCACAACATTCATAATTTGCATCCGAACACTCCATTTTTAATCCACATAAATATTAATTTTGCAATGTCACCATTTTAGGCATATAATATTTACCAAATTGGAAAATAGGACTAAATGTGTAACTTTTCAAAAGCTAATGGTTGTCAAATGCCACCTCTAAAACATAGAGGACTAAATGTATATTTAGACCAACTTGTAAAAGGACCAAAAGTTTAATTTTGCCTATTATAAAGTATTTAGACAAATAGAAATCGAAAAGATGCCCTGCTCATCCCGTATGTATGCCCAACAAGACCTTAAATCATTTCAAAAATAAAATTCAAAAAAGTACACAAAATCCAACAACAGAAATATTCTATCTAATATGAAAAAATAATGTAGATAATAAGGGTAGAAAATTAGGAACATCTGCTTGCCAAAATTTTCAATTTGGAAAAAAATTAAGATTGTTGATTAGGTCAATAGAATAGGAATTAGAGCTCCAACTAGAAAAAAAAATTGGAAGCAAGGAAAAAAGGAATCAGTTTAACTACAATATATTTGGTTTTGTTTTAATATTGAAATCCACTAGTTTAATAATATTATATGTCTTGGCAGTAGATGGTCAATATACTTATATCACATTTTGTTAATAGTAACAATTTTTACCCCATTGTTGTGACTATTAAGTTTGTGAAAATCTTTATCGTAGCAAAGCAATATTCTCATACAACACATATTAGTAGTTTCAACTTTGTCATTACCACTACTATTTTTCTTCTTGTAATATTTGAGGTTGTTTATCTTATAACTCAGTATTGCATATTGATACATTTCTAAAACTAACTAATTGGTTATGTGACTTATATAAGGTAAACTCATCAAATGTGGACTTAGAAGATTTTATTGAAGATCAAGAGCCCAATTTTGATGTAGTGTTGTCACCAGATCCCATTTCATATGCGCCACCGAGTAAAGTAGTGGAGTCCCAGGTACACAACACTCCTCTTCTACCTCATCATCTGTGCACGCGCACACACATATATGTATGTGTTTCTATGGTTTCTCTTCCTTAGTTCTTCTTCATTTTTTAATTTGTTTTGCTTTCACATATTATACTTTTAAAAGATCTACTCAATGTTTTGCAGTTATTCACAGGTTTATTACCATATCACGGGGTTCAATATTGATGTAATTACCTTTTTAGCGTGAACTTATTTTCTTATTCTTTCTTACCAAATTAAAGAATATTAATAAATGATGACATTGCATCGAAATCCAACATCCACATGTCAGCATAAGAATATCCTTCTATATCTTACTTTAGTTAAATCATTAATTTGCATTTAATTTAATTTTTATATTTTCACATGGTGATGTAACATTTTGAGTGAAACAGGAGGTTCTTATTTCGTTACAACTATCATATATCAGTATCAAAGGTCTTATGGTACTTGCACATTCAATATAATAATTACTCTCTAGCTCTTCAATTCATCTCTCGCATTTTCTCATTTCTCACAATATGCTATGCTAGGGATGAAATTGTTTTGCTAAAAATGATTTTGTATAGATTGAGTCTTTTACCCATGGGTTACAATGGCATCTAAATAACCAAGCAGTTTTATTGTTCAAAATCTTATCTTAAATTGAAATGAAGTATGTATCTTTAATTTACCAGGATAAGCATTTATTATATCAATAATTTACCACTAAGCCTATGCATTGGCCAAGATGAGGCACTATAAGAATAGTAGAATACACAACCATAGCGACGGAAGTTTTCGTCGGTAAACATTTTTAGTAATAATAGTGTACGTGTAAAACTATTGGTCAATGAACATCTAACGATAGATTCAACTTCCACGGTAGACTTTAGTGATGGAATAAACCGCTGATAATTGTAAAAATTCTATCATTAATGTGTTTCTAGGAATGGAGTTTTTGAGTCGTCCAATGACGGATGATCGACGAATTGCCTATAGATTATTGGTCAATAACTTAAATGGTGGAAGAGGTTTACATTGTTATCTTGTGGAAACTTTATAACGATGTTTACCAGCAGCTGTTATATTGTCTAATGACGAAGTTTTCCATCGTCATATAATGATGGAAACATGTTAGTCGTTCAAATGTAAATTTTACCAGGAAATCCGATCCATCATTAATTTAACAATATTTCTTTAGTTCATATTGGATTTTAATCAATATACCTATAATGCTTATATTCAATCTACCTATAATGCATGCGTTAAGCACATGCAAAAATGAAAAACGTCATACTCATCAAATGTATAAATGCACCACATAATATAATGCACAATACATGATTTATGCCAATCACAAAACACAATATACTATCAAATGAACAAATAATACAACATTCAGGTAAAGAAATAAAATCAATTAACTAAGAGTCGATATCATTCCCTCCAACACCGTTGTAAGCAGAACCAGTAAAAGGCTATAATCGCGATAAGTTCCATGGGTTTGAAGTGGTTAGTCCTAACAGAGCACAAGTTTTGCGATGAATAAATAATTAACCCCTGGGAGAGATTCAGAACCTATTGCTTTACTCTGAAAATGGATCAAACACTAACAACAAGACCAAAAACTATAAAAATTAGCAAATATGCAACTTTATTTCTTTGATGTTTTGTTGTGCAAAGCACTATTTATTCTATTTGATAGTAAATCTTAAATATTTTGAAGATATCAAATTTGGTTTTTGATTTTGGATTCACGTGACATTTAAAATTCTTTTTGATGTGATGACCACTGTAAGGCTGTGTCCCCATAAGCGTCATAGACTCTGGTAGAGCATATGATGGTTTGGATAACTAAGATGCCAACTTTCAATATACTGTGAACATGGAAAAACATCGTCTCCAAATTAACAGTGACATATCCACTTTTTAAAGTTCATTCAATATATATAAGAAACAAGCCTACATCTTACCTTACTTTAAATTGCTTTTTTTATTTTTTTGGCAAACACCCCGTGTAGGTGGGGGTTAAGGCAGTGACCCACAACCTGTATATTATATGAAATTGGTCTTCAAAGAGTTTTACAAAGAGTACACGGAGTTAAGTACATAAACATAATGTAATGAACGAAATGCTAAGTCTCATGTCCATGGTCTCTGACTAATGGTAGATTGTGTGGATCCATATGAAGAATGGCTCAAGTCTTTCTTTTAAGGTCATTGGATAATATACTCTAACGAATCAAACTCTCTAAAGCAACAACATCGAAGAAACTAGCAACCTAGTTTTCTTACAATAAATATGTTCCAGTATGTCTCTCACAAAGTCATTCTCTTGTCAATATAGCTCACTCATGTCTAAATGTACCATGGTCCACTTCCCTGAATGATGTAATGCATGGCAACGGCAAAGTCAAACTCAACCATAAATCAGTAAGCCCGAGGGATTAGGCCAGAAAAATACCATTATGTATCGCTTGATACAAATATGTCCACGTGTGATAAATTGTCTTTAGAATCTCCATTTCTGGAAGCACAGATGAATCTCAATTGAGCACGCATGAATACAATATATGAAAAATAATGGAGAAGTAGCACCATACATGCTCAGTGTACTAATAAGGATGTAGTGTAGCGTGTCCTCCACATAACAACACTGACATCATGAAAACATAAAGCTACACAAGTATTCTCTGTCTGACCATATAATCAGCTGGTATCAAATTCTGCTAGTCTTAGTAGTACAATGAAATTGTCGTAGGGATGATGGGGCTCCAAAAAAGTCTGAATGTAAGATAAATAATGTGTGGCTCCCTGATCAACTCCAAAATAGAATTAGTGAAAAAACATTCGTTTGGTGTGTCCTGACACATAATCTAGTCAGACCAATCAATATCAAGTAACAGGTGTACAATATGCATAGCAATGTGTATTGGAATAACCTATCTTAGTATGTGAAAGTCCCTTCGAATATCTACAAATAATTTTTTTATTCAGACTCCAAGATTAGCAAAGTAAAAGATAATATTTTATGCTTAAGAATAAAATTTTATTCCTTGATTATGTTGAAAAAATACTTTGTAAAAACTCAACATCTAAAGATTTTAATGAAAAAATATATATTTTTTCTAGTATTGGTAGGAAAGTGAGCAATGGAACTTACTAACAAGTTTCACCATATGAACTTTTTAGCATATGATACCCAGGAAATCTCTCTTCAATCCGAAGTTACTACATCGACTAACATATTACCGATAAAATTATATTGCATGACTTGATTATTGCAAAAAAGGTCTTTATAAATCTACTGAAGATTCTATTTCTCTTATTATATATACTTATCAAAAGATGTAAAATTCCATTAGCTAAATCATTTATGTCTAAATAAACTTGAAATTAAATCATTGGTGTCCAGTTCTTATCATACGAGCATGACAAAGTTGAAAAAATCTAGATTATTCTTATATAAATAAATGGACTCGGAGCATATTGCATAAAGAGAACTTCAACATCCAAACAAAAAACAATGTTCTCCAAATCCCTAGCCTCCACCATCACCCTTCTCTCTATCGCCATCGACAGATAATCGCCATCATAATTCTACATCAGCTATAGGTAAAATTGACGTGTGTTTGTTCCCAAAAATCAAGTACTCACAACTTAATCACCCCCCGCGCTGAATCTCAAGTCCTTGAAGTTTCAAAGCATCATCGCCACATGTCTGTTCAACACTCCATGTGACTTAGGCAACATGATTTCAATGACATCGCGGCCATCTGACTTTATAGCAACAATAGTAAAACCCCTAATCTTTGTTCAATATGCCCTACAACATGTCTTCAGCGTCATACCTTTCTTACTTCCACTGGCATCTTGTTTTCACCACCGTTTCCTCCATATTCAAAGTCGTATGCTACTCCAGTACCCATCAATTCTTCCCATCCGAACATCCCTAGAATGACTGATACTACCAAAAAGGGATAATGCTACTCCAAATCTATTGATGAAAATGCTTACAAACATCGAGCAGAGATGATGCAATCATCTTTCCTAGGGTGGATTATCTAACCAAATGGATCTAAACACAGTATGATCGAGAATATGAAATCTAAACTACAACGAATATGGGGCCTATGTTCTGCACGAGAAATTGTCCTTTTTGTAAAGTTTATTACAACATACAATTTTTGAGCTAGGAGGATCTCTCACGATCTTTTAATAAATTGGTTTGGAATTTATCCCCTAGAACTATATGTTTGATGAAATGGATTATGGAATTTAACTCTTAGAAGGCTAATAACTCGCACTCACAAATTTGGATTCAAATCTATGAGTTGAGCATTAAATACTAGATGCTCGAAATCATCCTTCAGATTGCTAAACCGGTGGGTAATCTCATCCATACTGATGATCGATCATTGTCTAGAGACATGGGTCATTTTATCAGAGTTCTTGTGGACATTTACTTCACTAATCTTCTACAAGAATACATAATGGTGGAAAGAAAAGTCCATTACGCTTTCGTATATATGGGGTACCAAAACCTCCCAGGTTTTTGCAATTTTTGCAAAATTATAGGGTACTCTACACTAATTTGCAAGTCATCCAAACCTTCTGCGACAACAAAGGTTTATTGCATGGACCCTCAGAAAAAGGAGCATCGCTTGTAACAAAGGTATGCATGGCACAAAACGTAGATCATGAATACAATGAATGTTTGTACCAAAAAATAATAAGAGGAAAGACGTTTTGGAATGTCCTTTCCCGGCCGCCCCTATGGAAATAGAACCGTCGTTGATGGAAGATATAGGAACTTCAAGGGCAACTGGACATCGTGGTTCAATTTCATGATATAGATAATTCGAATGATGATAGAGGACGCTCTTGTGTCTTGGCGGATTGTTTTACAAAATAGGAATGATGGATTAAATACTAATGATTCGGTCCTATGGATGATGGTGTTGAACCTTAAGTCTCAGCACTTAACCTTGCTCAAAATAAGGTGGATTTGGTGGTTGGAGTTCACAACTACATCATTGAATCGACTTGGTCTAGTGATTATTTTAAGAAATGATGGCAATGACTCGTAAGCACGATGAAGCAGATTGATCCCCTTGTTGCTCGGGTGTTGACTCCTCAAGGACTCTAAACAAAAGATAGTCTTCAGCAACAAAAACAATGAAACTTGCTTCTATAATGTCATGGGTAGAATTATTAGAGCTACTGGAGTGCGCTAGTGCAAATCGGGCAATTGGCAAAGCTTTTTCAAAAGTCTTCAAGAAATCGACACCATTCCTCTTAAATTGTCTCTCTATTAAGTTTTGTGCTACAAACTACATTTTCTTTATTTCCAATGTTTAGTATGGGGTTTTTTCTCTTTCTCGACTTTTAATAAGGTTAGTTTTTCAACTTTGCGAACAATTCCTTCTTTTTTAATAATATTTCAACTTATCTGGAAAAAAAGAGACATGTAAATAGAAAGGACTATCCACATTTTAATTTTTTTTTGAATTTGTTTAACATTTAAGACGAATGGGAATTACTTAAATTAATTTTTATATTTCCTTTTCATGTTTAGACAAAGGTAAATTTATTCGCTACAAACTCATATGGCAGAATGATATCCTTTCATTAATCGTTGTATTTGAATTTAATGTATATCGACGAAGATAAATTAAATTATCGATAACCTTAGTGGAAAAAAATCTTGTTTTCCTGCTAAATCACTTAAATCAATTTATTTTATTTTATATGTGATTAGCAATGAATGTGAAATTAATGATTGCTAACTTTAAAAAATTACTTCTTTTAATTCCATTTAGTTTTTGGCAATGAATATAAATATTATTGCCATGCAAAATAACTTTGTTTCTTTGGTAAAGTAATTAAATTAATTTTTGTATCCTGATTTTAATTTCGCAAAGAAATTGAGACTTCCCCATCCGTCATACCTAGTGAAGAAATGATGACATTTAGTTTCTAGATTACTTAAAAATTAACTTTTTTGTACTTTGCTTCTACTAGAGACGACATTTTACTACTTCGTCGCTAATATTAATTTTATCGCTGACATTTTGATTATGTCACTGAAATTTTGCATTGTATTTATATTTTTTTGTAGTTTCATTTGGAGTTAATAGATTTCTTATTTACTTTCGGGTGTAAAGTATTGTCTCATGCACATTTATCCAAAAATAGTTGAGCCACACTGTAAATGCCAATGACCTCATGGTGGAGGGCATGAATTTATGGTTTTCTGCATTTGTTGTTGATGATAAGTTACTATGCTTTAACCAAAGAAAATTTTACCACGGTATTAGAGTAAATCTATTATAAAACAAATGAGTAGGTGAGGTATAAAAGACTTTATTTGCCATTCTAATGTAGCAATTTTGTCCCCAACACATTGTTAATTGTTGCATCTCTTGTTACATAATATATTTGAAATTATTCACTCTGAGAATGTAAAACATCTATATTACTCTACTCAGTTTACTTTTAGGGGATGCAAATTAAGGTTGTTGTATACTTTTACATAATAAATGAAATGGAGATCACTTTTTTTTAATTTCCAAAAGGGACTACAAATAGTTATTGCTTAATTATAAATTAGGGAAACTAATTTAGCCAACATCACAATAAATACAAGGCTTACATTTTACTAGAACAATGTTTTTCTTTCTTGTTTTTGTTTCCCTAAATGGTTCATATGTATATAGTTGGATAAGCAATGCCCAAGTGATCCTAATGTTGGCTATTTACGTTGCATATTGGTAGTTGTCACGACTTGCTTTTCACTTCATACTTTTGACATGCTGAATTTTCATATATTATGGAGATGCATATAGATACATATGTAATCTTATATTGAAGTTAGTGTTTGCCTCTTAGTCCTCATGTTGGTTGTGGTCAAGATTATAAATTAATGTTTCTTTGAATGTCGGAATGACATAAGGAAAACTAAGGTAACTGCAACATAAAAGTACTTTAGTTAATAGGTTTGTGATGAATAATACGTGAAAATAAACAAAGACATTAGGATGGACCAGCAAGCTTCCTTGCTAATGGTTTGCTATGAGGATGACACATTTGCTGAAATCTCCTTTGAAAAAATATTTCATGCTCTCGGTGTTGGATATCCAGTCTACATATCAACTAAACAAAACTTTTGCAAATAAATTTATTTGTTCTCATGATTATCTTCTTAAAGCTTTTTGGTGCATTCTAGTGTCAGTTTAGTCATTCATTCTATTGTAGTGGTTAGAATGGTTCTTTATTAATAATTTAGTCATTCATTCAGGAGTTTGGGTACTAGTTCTTTTACATGTTCATGCATTACTTCTATATTATATTATACTTTAAAAGTGTGAAAAAAGAATCTTATCTATTACAAGGAGAATTCCTGACAGTAATTATATCGAAGTAGGACTTGGTTTATTTCTTTCAATTTATAGTTTAACTACATATATTTGCTACACTATACATTCTAAATGGGTATTTATTATCGGAATATACTATTGAGGTTGTAGATGAGTCGATGTTGTGATATTCCAGCTTTTGCAAATAATACTTTAGAACTAAAATAAGGAATCAATTAAAGAATTGTTATGATTGATAGATAATTTAGACCACCACGTTTATGGTTTATTTTGCAAATTTTTTCATATTTCAATTTATGAATTTTACTTAATTTCATAGCTCCAACATCATCTTTTTCATTATCATTTTCAACTATTATATTATTTGTGCCAAAATTATTAATATAATCATTATTGTTATTTGCAGGATCTACCTGAATCAAGCTCTATGAAATCTATTAAAAGGCGTCGTGATAGGTGTGAAATGGAGAGAACGTGGAATGTCTCATTTGGACTCTTCCAACATCATCAAGAAGATCGAGACTACTTTCTTGAAATGCATAAGGTATGTGCACTTGCTATTCGAAATATTTGCCCATCTAATCGATAAATCAAACCACACAATAAGATATGCATGTCTTTCCAAATCTCTTAAATTTTCATTTAAATCACTAATTTGAGATGCATATTAAACGCACAATTGTTATCGATGCTCTTATATATTAAGTACTATAATATTAGATTTCACTAAATGTGCATCAATTGGTTTAAATAAATATTCAAAATAAACTTTATTTAGAGAACCAAATGAGTCAGAGTTGAGTTAGTAATATTTTTGGCAATAAATCTATTTCAAAACTTACAAAAAAGTAATATATTCAAAAGGAATTCGATGTCCCAAATTGTGAATTACTAAGATTGAGTTTCTTTCAAGACATTTATTTTCTTATTTGAACAAAATAATGACAATTTCCAAACGAATAGATTGACAATTACAACATGTTAGACTATTATTCTCCTTACATTATATTGGACAATAAATATGAGAAGAATCTTTACTTTGTGGACTCAATGTTAGACTATCAAACAACTTTATTCTGGTCGTTTGTCCCCTCAAAAAATAAATATCAAGTTGATTGTGCAAGTTTTGTGCATTCATGCTATTATACATATTCGTATAGACTATAAAATCATTGGGGTCATAAATTATTGATGAAGTTGATGAAACTATAAAATAGATTCTGGTTATGCTTTAATGCTATTTTGGTTAATATTTCCTAATAAATAGTTCAGACTGAAACAGGTGAAAAGAATATGTATCACTTACTTCCCCATCGAAACGAAGATAAATCAATCGTAATGGTGAAGAAGTTATCAGCCCAACAACTACATAATGTAGTTCCTCTAAATGAAATCATAAACTCAAACATCCAACCAAAATACAATTTATCACTACAAGAACGGTTGGAGGGTTGGGTAGTACAAAAGAGAAAGCGAAATTCCTCCAACACTTGTGATAAGGTATAATTCATAATTTTTAATATTTATATCTTATTTTTAATTATCTAAAGGAGGATAAATATTAATATAACACTATTATTGTTGACAAAAACTCATTTTGTAACAGTACTATATCCATGACAAGGCCTCAACAAAGTTCCGTTCGTTAAAGGAGGTTGCACTGTTTATATTGTATAGCTGCAGGAAGGAGGATATAGTGTTTGCAAAGGTAAATTCCAAAATTAGTCAACAAAGTACTTTTCTAAAGTTGACATAACACATTAATTACAAATTTTTATATTCGTTTACTTGACAGTTCTAATTTTCTATGGTTCTTATTTTTTGTGTTGTAGGATTTGACTGAAAATAAACCAGATACAAAGTCCTTTCTTCATGAAGCGTACTGCAACTTCAACAACATCCGTGATGAGGGTGAAAAAGAAAGAACGACAAGTACTCTTCATGTTTCTAATGAAATTGAAAACGACAAAGAAGGTATGTTACATGTATTTCTCGTTTTAATAATGTTCATTTCTAGCAGATATAACTTTTGTGAAATTCAGATCGTTATGATGATTGTATATATGTTGTTAAATTCAACAGGCCCTCCATTAGCACATGGAAGTGAGGAACCAAATGAAATGAATGATGAAGAAATTGAGATATTTTCTTGTGCTCTGAACAACCCAATCACAAGATTGTAGGCAATTGACTATACTTTTGTTTTTCTTGTTGTTTTCAATATATACACCTTTTTTAGACTAGATGAGTTAATCTATTTTTTCTTTGACTTTGTATGTGATTGTTTGAGGCAAATTTTCCATTAAAGCACTCATCTTAGTCTAATATAATAGTCAATAAAAAAAATCTTTCACAACCAATATTAAAATCAGCTGCAAAATAATTGGAGTATTTAGGAAATTAATAGTTTGGATGAATAGTTTGTTTTCATGAATTTTAAAATTTTAAATTGTTTTAAGTTTATTATAAAGTACACATGACATTGCACACATATAATTATTTGCATTTAAGTTGCAATTATCTCCTATAAAATAGACTAATTATTAACAAAACTTTAAAATATCATAGGAATTGCACTAGGAAAACCAAATGAGCATTTTGAAGATTTCATTGGAATATTTTAACCATTTGTTCATGTGCAATACAAGTGATAATTTAATATATATATATATATATATATGATGGTACATAAAAACACATATAAAAATCTGATGGAAATTTTCCTAATTCCCTCCCAAACCGGAAGTTGATGTTTGATGAATCGGAGTCCTTCATCAACCTTTGGCACATACCAATGTGACCTGTACAATCACAATCACTACAAGAAAAATATTGAAAGATAATACTCAATGAACAACGGTTTTTTGCTAAAAATACCAAATAGTTACATTGCTAAAAATATTAATAAAAATAATCTGGTAAAACTATATTCACTCCTGATATGGGTGCTCAATATCTATCTCCTCGTCAGCTCCAATCTTTGTCTCTGAAACTTTTGAAAGCAATAGGGTCAGCTAAACGAGCTTACTGGGTAAGGGAAATGGAATGCAACAATTACTAAGAAAGTAGTTTCCATTAGCCTGAGCAAAGAAATTGGCATTAAAAATATCAACTTTCATGCATCCACAATTATTATACGCGAAAAAATTCATTTACGGTGTTGATTTACTGAAAACGTAATGTTGTTCTTATTTATTACATGAGTATTCCATTTGTAATATAATATATGAATAGGATCATGGGTAGTCAAACAAAAATCATAGACGATATGTTCGATCTATTGTCTGATCAATCCACATGACAATAGATCAAAATAGTTAATATTTTGATAAAAAACAATTAATATTTTATTTTCCTGCAGGATAAGTCAAGCACAAAGGACACTTTAAACCACACATGCATAGAAACTTTCACCCATCTTCACTTGATCACCAAAATTCATGAATCATACTTTAGTCAAAGTTCCCAAAGATCACACTTCTAAGCTTCTCAAGTGATAAGCAATTCAAGATCAACCAAAGTTTTGGCCTACAAATCCCTCCTGTAACTCATGGAAACTTGAACTTTAACCCTAAATTTTGTGGCAAATCTCCTAAGAAATGTTTTAGCATGAGAGGTTGGGTTGGATGAAGAATTTAGAAGCAAATAAATCCTTCCCTCACAATTGAACTAATGGATCCACAAAAAGTGTTAGTGTTACTTAATTGGCAAATTTGGTCTTTGAGCTCAGTGCAAGTTCTAGTGTTGTAACTCTGGTGATGTAACACCAGTTGCACAGAATCTGGGCGGATTTTATGGCAGATTATGTGCTGTGATTTTTGGCAGGATCTTTATATTGTGCATGTTGCTGATATTATTGGATAAAGTTTATCTTAATTGATTCAACCACTTTTTAATTGCCTTTTATTCCTTTTAATCACTTTCCTTGTGTAATTGATTCTTACCCACAAGGAAATGATTTTTTCTGATTTCCTTCCTTTAGCATGAAATCGCCCACTGAAAATCAGGGATTGGATTTCTTCTTGCTTGCTATAAGAAGTGAAGTCAGGCTTTTGAAGAAGACATCCAGAAAGCCTTTTCGAGATATATTTGTACTTCTTTAAGAAATCATGTGTTTGTGGCATGCATAATCTGATCAAAATAGGAACTGTAGTTGGAGTTCCTAAATTGAATATGGGAATCACTAGATATGTGAATGGGACTATTAAACCTGGTATATTCTATTTATCTGATGCTAACACTAACTTGACTGGGTTTAGTGATGTTAATTTGACAGGTGATGTCGATGATCGAAAGAGCACTCCTGGAGGATGTGTCTACCTTGGTAACAATTTAGTTTCATTGTACAGTAAAGAACAAAGTTGTGTATCCCTATCCACTATTGAGTCTGAATATACAGCCTTAGGGAGCTTTTGTTCTCAAATGTTGTGGATGATACAAGTATTGACTGACTATGGGGTTGAAGAGAAAATTCTTACTGATTACGGTGATAATTCAAGTGGCATAAACATTTTTAAAAATCCAGTGCAACACTCCAGAACTAAACACATCGATATTCGACACCATTTTATTAGAGACTTGGTTGAGAATAAGATTGTTACCATTGATTTTGTTACCACTGAGAATCAAATTGCTGATATTTTCACCAAAGCCCTAAACTTTCAAAGGTTTAATTACCTGAAACAGTCTCTGGGTGTCTGTTCTTTCTGACTAGTGTGGGTTTCAGTGTTGCAACACCATATGCATCATTTCTTTTTCTTGATGTGTTGCAACCTCTTGTTGATCTTAATTCTTTTGCATTTTTTAAGATCATTTCATTGGCTTATCTCTGTTTTATTGTTGTAACTCGATTGAGTACTCCTTTGATGAAACTCTTGCCTAAAAACAATTGTGGATCAAATTGCAAACAGAATGATTTTTCCCTTGTGAAAGATGTATTTATTTTTGGGCATTTGACGGAAAAAGCTGCCATTACATTGTGTGTGAAAGTTATTCAGTTGTGAACCATTCTATGTTCTTTTATATGCTTGAATCTTGTTATGATATTCTGAGAAAGAGCTACCCATGTTTTTGGAGCGAAAGCTACCGACTGGCTAATTGTTCCACTGCTGATTCCTTTCACTCAAAAGATTTTTTAAATGGGAAAAGGATTTTGATCCATTGACTTTGTATGGCGATGTTCTTGAAAAGGGTGGTACAACACTGGGTTACAGCACCAAAACGCCTGAGGCCTTTTTATTCCTGTTAGAGATAAACTCATCATTCTAGACATCCCTCAGGATCATTTTTGGGCTTGTGGAAAATATCTTCTCTCTTGATTCGATGTGGTGTATTATTTTTGGAAATGATTTATTCCTTAAATTTGTCTCTGATAATAAATGGTATTGCTCATCTGTGCTTATTTTGGATTAATTGCACACCTTGAATCATGGGACTTTTCCAAAAATATTTGAATTTCAAATTTGCAGTTGGAAGCTTTTCTTGGAAACTCCCATAGTCGCTATTTGTATCACTCCAATTATGGTGGTTCATTCTCTCATCAATTTTGGTAAGGACTACATACAAATTCTTGAAGGAGATTGTTTTGACCAAAAAATAGTCAAAGTTTGGTTGGCTTCATTTGTCTTTTTTTGGTCAAAAAGGGGGAGAGAGGAGACTCAAGTGAGGTGAGACCCAAGTAAGGGGGAGCAAACTGAGTCAAGTGAGATGGTGAGATGAGACCCACTTGAGGGAAAGTCCGAAAAGTCCGGTGATAAGGAAGAAGATGATGATGCTGCTTCTAAGGGGAGTTTGAGTATGAAGATGAAGATGATATTGATGCTGACTCTGAGGGGGAGTCAAAGGAATATAGTGGTTCTGATGAAGACCACTGCATGCTTGTGTTTATCTTGTTTCTAGTACGAATGATAAACTAGTTCTATTGGACAATGTGTTGGATGAATTTGAACTATGTATGCATGCTTTTTGAACTGTGCTAACTTGCAGGACTTTGTGATTCCTAACGTTACATCTTTATCTATATCGGTTTTGATGTTATCCTATGAATTGTTGTTTTGATCAAAAGTGCCAAAGGGGGAGATTGTTAGTGTTACTTAATTGGCAAATTTGGTCTTTGAGCTCGGTGCAAGTTCTAGTGTTGTAACTCTGGTGATGCAACACCGGTTGCACAGAATCTGGGCGGATTTTATGGCAGATTCTGTGCTGTGATTTTTGGCAAGATCTTTATATTGTGCATGTTGCTGATATTATTGGATAAAGTTTATCTAAATTGATTGAGCCACTTTTTAATTGCCTTTTATTACTTTTAATCACTTTCCTTGTGTAATTGATTCTTACCCACAAGGAAATGATTTTTTCTGATTTCCTTCCTTTAGCATGAAATCGCCCACTGAAAATCAGGGATTGGATTTCTTCTTGCTTGCTATAAGAAGTGAAGTCAGGCTTTTGAAGAAGACATCCAGAAAGCCTTTTCGAGATATATTTGTACTTCTTCAAGAAATCATTTGTTCGATATTTTTATTCTTCTGGAGAAGAAGGTGAAGATCTACGGCGTGGATCGACTCAACTATTCAAGGGATTTGAAGTTGGAGGGATTCCAACAAGGTTGAGATTGTGGAAGATTCAATTAAGAGATTAGTTTTATACGAGTGTTGGTGAATTGATAAAGAGGGAGTCTTTATGCTATTCGTAAATTAAATCGTATTTGTAATAAGCTTTGCTTTTCTAATATTGTCACGCCCCAAACGGGACGCGACGAACGATCCACAACTTAAATACAATAACCAAACAGTCCAGACAAATCTCAACGAGAACCCAATGAGACAAAGTCTAAATAGCAAAATGAAAATAAATAACAAATACGAATACAACTTACAGTCTACAATCCATAATCCATTTTACAACCCGGAAATCAACAAAGTATAGTAACTTAAAGTCAAAGGGTCCTACGCCCTTTAGTTACAAACCCGAATAGAAAGGAATACAATAGTCCAACAACAACACAAGATAAGAGTCCAATCAACAACAAGAAGAAGTAACGAATCCAACAAGCGTAGTACAAGGTCTCAATTCAGAGTCGGTTCAGCATCTTCAACGAAATCCTCATCTAAGGTTAGAAAATAGGTGGGGATGAGACAGAAATCTCAGTGGATGGGGTGATCGTGTGCAAGTGTGGTGCAATATATAGTTAATGTGAGAAAACAATTATATGAAAACGCGTGAGTATGATGCATGAATTCACACACAGTTCGCAAGCGTCGTGATAAAATAATACAATAGTATATTTATACAGTTCAAGAAAAAACATTCATGGTCACACATGCACTATGTGATTCGATCAAGACAGATAGATTGCGTGCGGAAGTGTAACGCCAATCCTATGCAAGGCAAATAATGGTTGCGTACGGATTTGTAGCGCCAACCAATGCAAAACAGGTAGCGGTTGCGTACGGAAATGTAACACCAACCAAAACGGGCCGATAACTCCGGAATAGTGTGGATCAGACAGCGATTCCTTCGTTCTTCTTTGTAACTCCCGGTCAAGATGGTCCAAGACCGGCACCTTATCGCTCCGTAGGCAAAGACAAAATCCACAAAGTGGAGCTTGCAAGGCTCGGATCTATCATAATCATGATTATACCTCGATCTACGACCCGCTTCCCTTGGACAAACTCCGTCCCGCGATTGGGGATTAGGGCGATGGGGCGGAAGAGTGGAATAGCAGCCGAGCTGCCCGGTTCCATCCCCGACGTATCCATTCCGATCGTGAGCTCGACACACCAAGTTGACTCAGGCAGAAAGTAATTACAATTACGATATCAACCAGGCAATGAAAGAGTATTATTGATTCAGGGAAGCGCTTTTAGGAAAATTTTTGAAAAACGCGAGTGGCAACTATGGCGTTGGTGGAGTATTTGGATGAAGATGATCATCGGAAGGATAAGCAATCTTCGATATTTTGAAAGATTATGTGGAACATAAGTCCCGTTATAGATTCAAAATCGCAAGGCGAGGAAGTCGCTCCGTGATCGGTTATTAATCGGTCAAATTGATCCGATAAGTCAAGGGTTTTGAGAAAATAAAATGCTTTAATTAAATCTCCAAGTCAGAGGGTCTAGGGCCATTTTAGTAAAAGAGAAAATAATTTGAGTTAGGTCCTTTATAAAAGAAAATTTGTAATTTAGCCCCGTTTTGTAAAAACTAACACTTTTGGGGTTAAATATTGAATAAATAAATATCCCGACTTTGAAAAATTAAGAGGTAAGTTCCTAAATTCTCCAAATTGTCCAGAGATTCAGGTTTTTAAAATTTTGAAGTCGAGATCTTGTAAAATTCTCACATTGGCCCCAAGTTTGTAAAAATTGCCAATTCGGACCTTAAGTTTTAAAAATTTGGAGCTCACAAACCGGAAGGGATTTTAATGTGATTCCAGTTGTAAAATGTCACTAAGGTTAGTAGGATATTGGGACAAAAGCAGTTTTTAAAAGTAATATGTGTAGGTCCTTTAACTTTTGAAAATATCATTTTTGTCCCATTTTGAAATAATTGCCTTTAAGGCTTTTAGGGGTCCAATTGTTATGAAATTTGAACCTTGGGTCCAAAATATAATTAATTTATAGTTAAGTTAGTATTTCCAGGTGCATGGGCTGCATAAGTCTGGAAAATTTCATTTGGGTCCTCAAGTTTAGTATTTTACACATTAGTCCCTCAATTTTAGAAAAATTACTTTCCAAGCCCTAACCACTTGGGATTTTGGAACACCTTTAAAATATGTCATTCCCAGTACCTTAAGAGTAAAAATTTCAAATTTTAAAGTTAAGGTCTGGTACAGTTTTAAAAATTGCAAAGTAGCCCTTAAACTTTCAAAATTTCACAATCTAGTCCTTGGGCTTTTAAAGGTTGATTTTATTTATCTTAAAACTCTTAAAACTTTATTAAAATGTCCAAAAGTCATTTTTGAACCTGATTACAGTCCCAAATTTCGAAATTTGCAGAGGGGTCCTTTAACTTTCATTTTCTTGCAATTTAGTCCACCAACTTTCCATTTTTGCATTTTTAAGTCCAAAATTGAAATTTAATCAATTATGCTCGACTTGTCCAGGTTATAAGTCATCCAAAACATAGATTTTAAAGATCATACACATGCATGTCCAATGCATACAAGAATTCATCAAATAGAACATTAAATTGCACATGCATGCACCTAAAATTCAATAAATGGCAATTTTGAGCAACTCTTGAGAATTTTCATGATTTGATACATAAAATTGACATGAAATACATAGATTATATATCTCAAGGGCTCATGATCAAAATTCTACATGCATTTTAAATAAAACACCTAGAAGTTGGAAAGTATTTTTCCACCCACCTTAAAATTGGAAATTGTGAAATAAAAGGATAATTTCACAATCTTTGGATGAGGCCTCTTAGGTCAGCCCCTAAGTCAAGAAATATCAAAATTTTGAAGTTAGAAAAATGAGAGAAAAATTAAGGAGAAAAAGAAGGAGATAAGAAAATGAGAAAGACTACACTTTACCTTGTGTAGTAGGTGTTTGGAGACTAGTTGAAGCTTTAAAATTGGAAATTTTGGTTCAACTCCAAAATCACCTAAGGTCAGCCCCTATTTCTCAAAAATGAAAAAGGGGTGTTAAAATTTGAAAAAAATAGAAAGAAGAGGAAAGAAGAGTTCTAGTGTCCAATTCTTACCTTGTAGTCCAAATTCCTCTACTAGTTCTTCTTCAAGTCTTCAAGTTTCACCACCATGCATGCATGTCTCCAAGTGGTCATCTAAGTACCTCAAAATCCAAAATATAAACTTAAGTTAAAAGAAGAAGGTGATGAGTAGGAAGAATTTAAGTTGAATTGAGGAGTGAAATTTCTTACCTTGAGAAAGGGGTGTTCGAATTTTTGAGTTTTAAGTGGTAAGATTGTTTGTTTTGGTTTAGATGTTTGAAGAAATGAAGTATGTTTGATGTTAGGAAGAAGATGTTCTTGGAGTTATGAAGATGGGTTTGAAGATGTAAAGGGCTTGTGTTTGAATATTTGAAGATGTGAAGAAGGGGTACTTGAAGATATGAAGAATTTATGTTGAAGATTTGAAGATGTGAAGAGTTGGTGTTTGAAGGTTTGAAGATATGAATGAATTTTGTTTGAATGTTTGAAGATGTGAATGAATCTTAGAGAGAGGTTAGAGAGAAGGAGGAGAATTAGCTTGAGAGATGAAGGTGTTGGGTGAAAAATGAAATTTTTTGTTAAATTTTGGCCTAATGGCCGTCCACTTTGGGGAAGAAGTGGGGGAAGAAATTTTTTGATTAATTTGTGTCTTGTAATTTGTCTCTTGCATGGAGACAAAAGGTGAGTCAAGGTATGGGTCAAATTGGAATGTTGAGAGGAATAAGAAGAATGTTGGGAAGAATAGGATATGTTGGGGAATTTAATGATATAAAATTGATGTATAAGATAATGTGTATAATGTTTGAATTAATGGTATAATTATACACAAGATGACTAATATAAGGTGTAGGTGTACAAGAGTTGGATGATATTTCTACACCAAATTCATCACCAATGCCGTCCAATTTAAGGGTATTATGGTAATTCCATATATTTTTTTGTCCCAAATTTGATGATAATAGATGAAATATATCAACCTCCAAAATAATTAGTGATTTCCTTGATCACTTGTAAGTCTCATGATCACTTAATCTAAATCAAAATCTTAATTCTATAAGGTAAAAGTCTCTAAAATAAATAGTCTCTTAAAATTCTAAGGTGATTAGTAAATACAAAAATAGTAATAATGATCAATCAAGTGATCATAAATGAGGAATAGAATTAATAAAGATCATGATCCCAAGTAATTAAATAAAATGAAATAAAATACAAAATGTATATATATTATTAATAATTACCCGTCAAAATGACGCGGTAAAATAGTCGATCAAAAGTATAAACGACAATAAGGATCAATTAATAGCTTCGGAAAAATCGGGGCTTCACATCCTCCCCTCCTTAAAAGAATTTGGTCCCCAAATTCTCTTCAGAATAGTTCTGGATATTGATTCCTTATGTCTTCTTCCATTTCCCACGTTGCGTCTTCGTCTCGGTTGTGGTTCTACCACACCACTTTAACCATCGGAATTTCTCTCTTACGCAACTGTCGTATCTGCTGATCAATGATCCGGATCGGCCTCTCGGTGTAGGATAGATTTTCCATTAGAGGAGGAGTATCTCGAGTGATGATATGCTCGGGATCTGGTTGATACTTCTTGATCTCGACACGTGGAATACATCGTGCATTCCCGCATATGGTGCTGGTAACTCGAGTCGGTAGGCTAACTTCTCGATCCTTTTATATAATCTTGTAAGGTCCAACATTTCTCGGACTCAACTTGCCTCCATTCTTTGGATTGATCAATCCTTTCCGTGGTGAGAGTCTGAGAAATACTTCATCTCCGACTTCAAATTCCAAGTCCTTTCTTCTCTTGTCCGCGTAACTCTTTTGGCGGCTCACGAGTCGTGCGAATCGCTCCTTGATCGCTTGACCTTCTCCATGGCCTCCCGAACTAAGTCGACCTTTGGAATCGAGGGCGACTTTCGTTTCTCTTTCGAGTCCATTGGTCATCAATCTCCCAAAGTGTAGTGGTGATCTATATTTTCGCCCATATAATGCCTCGTAGGTGCCATCCCAATCGTGGCTTGATAATCGCTGTATTGTAGGCGAATTCGACTAATGGTAAGTGCGAATCCCAACTTCCTTGAAAATCCAATGTGCAAGTTCGCAGCATATCTTCAAGGGTTTGAATTGTTCGCTCAGACTGTCCATCGGTTTGTGGATGTGCTGCTATGCTGAAACTTAGCGAGGTACCCAATTCCTCAATATCAAAACTTAGGTGGCCTAGAGGCGCTTATATTCGATTCAAATTCCCATCAGCCAATTTCCAATAATCATTCTGCAAAAATATCTCTTAATAACCTTAGTGGTACTCAAAATTTCTTATCATCACCTTGTAATAGACACTATTCATAGTACCATATTCATGCGATCCGTAACATTTGCACCACTATTCGATTATCACTTAACCATTCATTTCTATTCCACATACCGTTCTAATGTACTATTCCCACAATTATTAGTTCAAAACATACCTCTTATAATTCAAATCCCGAATATATTCTTGCTTGTCACAGCTAGTCAATACTTCATTTACCTAAGAAAGTGATACTCATTATAATAGAGTCGATTTAACTAAACAGTAGACACCTATTCATATCGTGGTATATTTCCTCGAACAATCGGTAGTAGATTTCATCGCTAAAAGTGCAAGATCAACCCATAATCTCCACCCATCAACATATAATAGTCGAGACCTTAGTAATCATTTAATAAGTTATCTCCAAAGTTGTAATCATATGAGTCGCTCCTTCTAAAATCTTGATAGCAATCTCAATTTCCCATAATCATAAGGTCCTTGATTATTCCAGATAAATGTGCACATCTCGTATACTTTATATAGAATACTATTATCCGTCTCCTTCGAAATTAATCAATACTTAGTGCTCAATAACTAAGTCAAAATCAATCAAATTCCTATATCATGTGAGTGCCTAGATCACCATAATATTCCGAATACTCACAGATAATCATTATCCCAAATTTAATTCACAAATGAAATATCATAACTTAAAAAAATATTTAGTGACAATTTGAGACCCTATAATCGTCATATCCTTGACGTATCTTATCCACGATACCAAACAACAAGTCAAAAATTTGCTTATTTAAGCTTGTAGAAGTATTTAGAACGAATAATACAATGGCACATCATCAGTAAATCACACTTAGTGATTCCCACACAATCATTCTCTAAAGTAATATCATTAGGCATCTAACTTCTATAATATATCATATGACCCAATTATATACTGTCAAGTGATAACCTTGTATCCTCCATGTCTCATCATAATGGGGCATTATAGCCTTCAAATCAAGAAATTTCTAAATCACCTACATCCAAATGAGGCATATTCATTAATGTAAAATTTGGAGTACACCAAATGAAGTACAACACTAGTAATACCGAGTCAAAGATACATCGTAACCAAAATACAAATCAATCTAGTACAATAAAAGGTAAGGTACAACACTGGAATAAGCGTCTACAACAACAAAAGTACAAACTGACAATCAAGCTAACTAATCAGTGAGATCGCCATCATCGTCGCTCGCAGCTATGTCCATAATCGGGCGGGGTCGGTGAGGTGGCGCCTCAACCTCGGGCCAATCCACAAAGTCCAACCACTGCTCGAATCCCTGAGCCTCATCGAGTGGAGCAGCCTCGAGTGCCTCCGGCTCTCCAATGTCGACTGGATCCTCCCCGGGATCCTCCTCGGGATCCTCCTCGGCGTCAGGTGCGGGCTCCACCTCAGGCGGTGGCAATGGCTGAGCATTAGCTGCTAAAGCAGCCTCTAGTGCGGCGTCTCTCTGAGCTAGGGCCTGTGTAAAGTCCTCTATGACTGTCATCTGCTTGATGAGGGTCTCCTCCAAGCGCTCGACGGTGTCGCGGGATAGGCGGGCGTCAATCTCCCATTTCTGGCGGCCGTCACTTGTCCTCTTCATCTTATCCCGCATGTTATCCAGGCGTTCCTGGATACTCTGTATTTGGTCCTCCCGTGCCCGTATGGTGCCGTCGCGGTCCTTAATGATAATGGTCAACTCGCTCTTTTCATCTTGGCTCCTTGCCAAGCCACCGTGTCAAGTCCCCCGCATTACGCTGGGCGCTCCTCGGATAGCTCTGAGGTCGCTCGAATACTCTCCCGGTGCCAGTGAATCGTGAGTGCCCGGTAGTACTCAGGCTCGGCACGGGTCGAATAAACGTCCCACCAAGTAGGCGGCATCGGCTCCATCCTGATCAAACAAAACTAAGGCGGATCAGTCAAAGGTAGAGGAAAGATAAGGAGAGAATAAGGAAAGAATGAATAAGGAAATCAGTCAAGAATCAACTAAGTCAAGACAAGTATGACTATGAAGTCTCAAAATATGCGTTCTAACTTAGTTCAAATATCAATAGGACGGTTCTATGCCAATTTGAAATCGATTTCACACTTAATTGGTCAAGTCGCGATACTACCCAAAACACGCATCGGGGTCCTATCACGGTCGCTCGGTGTAAGTTTCCATCTTACTAGCCGAGCTCTGATACCACTCTAACTGTCACGCCCCAAATGGGATGCGACGAACGATCCACAACTTAAATACAATAACCAAACAGTCCAGACAAATCTCAACGAGAACCCAATGAGACAGAGTCTAAATAGCAGCGGAAAATAAATAACAAGTACGAATACAACTTACAGTCTACAATCCATAATCCATTTTACAACCCGGAAATCAACAAAGTATAGTAACTTAAAGTCAAAGGGTCTTACGCCCTTTAGTTACAAACCCGAATAGAAAGGAATACAATAGTCCAACAACAACACAAGATAAGAGTCCAATCAACAACAAGAAGAAGTAACGAATCCAACAAGCATAGTACAAGGTCTCAATCCGAGCTTCTGCTCAAAGATCTTCAATGAAATCCTCATCTAAGGTTAGAAAATAGGTGGGGATGAGACATAAATCTCAGTGGATGGGGTGATCGTGTGCAAGTGTGGCGCAATATATAGTTAATGTGAGAAAACAATTATATGAAAACGCGTGAGTATGATGCATGAATTCACACACGATTCAAGCGTCGTGATAAAATAATACAATAGTATATTTATACAGATTCAAGAAAAACATTCATGGTCACACAGCACTATGTGATTCAATCGAAGACATGTAGGATTGCGTGCGGAAGTGTAACGTCAATCCTATGCAAGGCAAATAATGGTTGCGTATGGATTTGTAGCGCCAACCAATGCAAAACAGGTAGCGGTTGCGTGCGGAAATGTAACGCCAACCAAAATGGGCCGATAACTCCGGAATCGTGTGGATCGAGGACAATGATTCCTTTGTTCTTCCTTGTAACTCCCGGTCAAGATGGTCCAAGACCGGCACCTTATCGCTCCGTAGGCAAAGACAAAATCCACAAGGAGCTTGCAAGGCTCGTGATCTGTCATAATCATGATTATACCTCGGTACTACGACCCGCTTCCCTTGGACAAACTCCGTCCCTCGCTGGGGATTAGGGCGATGGGGCCGAAGAGTGGAATAGCAGCCGAGCTGCCCGGTTCCATCCCCCGACGTATCCATTCCGATTGTGAGCTCGACACACCAAGTTGACTCGGCGGAAAGTAATTACAATTACGCATACCAACCAGCAATGAGTATTATTGATTCATTGTGGGAAGCGCTTTTAGGAAAATTTTTGAAAAACGCGAGTGGCAATTATGGCGTTGGTGGAGTATTTGGATGAAGATGATCATCGGAAGGATAAGCAATCTTCGATATTTTGAAAGATTAGGTGGAACATAAGTCCCGTTATAGATTCAAAATCGCAAGGCGAGGAAGTCGCTCCGCGATCGGTTATTAATCGGTCAAATTGATCCGATAAGTCAAGGGTTTTGAGAAAATAAAATACTTTAATTAAATCTCCAAGTCAGAGGGTCTAGGACTATTTTAGTAAAATAGAAAATAAGTTGAGTTAGGTCCTTTATAAAAGAAAAATTGTAATTTAGCCCCGTTTTGTAAAAACTAACACTTTTGGGGTTAAAAATTGAATAAATAAATATCCCGACTTTAAAAAATTAAGAGGTCAGTTCCTAAATTCTCCAAATTGTCCATAGATTCAGGTTTTTAAAATTTGAAGTCGAGATCTTGTAAAATTCTCACATTGGCCCCAAGTTTGTAAAAATTGCCAATTCGGACCTTAAGTTTTAAAAATTCGGAAATCACAAACCGGAAGGGCTTTTAATGTGATTCCAGTTGGAAAATGTCACTAAGGTTAGTATGATATTGGGACAAAAGCAGTGTTTAAAAAAGATATGTGTAGGTCCTTTAACTTTTGAAAATATCATTTTTGTCCCATTTTGAAATAATTGCCTTTAAGGGTTTTAGGGGTCCAATTGTTATGAAATTTGAACCTTGGGTCCAAAATATAATTAAGTTATAGTTAAGTTAGTATTTCCAGGTGCATGGGCTGCATAAGTCCGGGAAATTTCATTTGGGTCCTCAAGTTTAGTATTTTACACATTAGTCCCTCAATTTTAGAAAAATTACTTTCCAAGCCCTAACCACTTGGGATTTTGGAACACCTTTAAAATATGTCATTCCCAGTACCTTAAGAGTAAAAATTTCAAATTTTAAAGTTAAGGTCTGGTACAGTTTTAAAAATTGCAAAGTAGCCCTTAAACTTTCAAAATTTTACAATCTAGTCCTTGGGCTTTTAAAGGTTGATTTTATTTATCTTAAAACTCTTAAAACTTTATTAAAATGTCCAAAAGTCATTTTTGAAACTGAGTACAGTCCCAAATTTCGAAATTTGCAGAGGGGTCCTTTAACTTTCATTTTCTTGCGATTTAGTCCACCAACTTTCCATTTTTGTATTTTTAAGTCCAAAATTGAAATTTAATCAATTATGCTCGACTTGTCCAGGTTATAAGTCATCCAAAACATAGATTTTAAAGATCATACACATGCATGTCCAATACATACAAGAATTCATCAAATAGAACATTAAATTGCACATGCATGCACCTAAAATTCAATAAATGGCAATTTTGAGCAACTCTTGAGAATTTTCATGATTTGATACATAAAATTGACATGCAATACATTGATTATATATCTCAGGGGCTCATGATCAAAATTCTACATGCATTTTAAATAAAACACCTAGAAGTAGGAAAGTATTTTTCCACCCACCTTAAAATTGGAAATTGTGAAATAAAAGGATAATTTCACAATCTTTGGATGAGGCCTCTTAGGTCAGCCCCTAAGTCAAGAAATATCAAAAATTTGAAGTTAGAAAAATGAGAGAAAAATTAAGGAGAAAAAGAAGGAGATAAGAAAATGAGAAAGACTACACTTTACCTTGTGTAGTAGGTGTTTGGAGACTAGTTGAAGCTTTAAAATTGGAAATTTTGGTTCAACTCCAAAATCACCTAAGGTCAGCCCCTATTTCTCAAAAATGAAAAAGGGGTGTTAAAATTTGAAAAAAATAGAAAGAAGAGGAAAGAAGAGTTCTAGTGTCCAATTCTTATCTTGTAGTCCAAATTCCTCTACTAGTTCTTCTTCAAGTCTTCAAGTTTCACCACCATGCATGCATGTCTCCAAGTGGTCATCTAAGTACCTCAAAATCCAAAATATAAACTTAAGTTAAAAGAAGAAGGTGATGAGTAGGAAGAATTTAAGTTGAATTGAGGAGTGAAATTTCTTACCTTGAGAAAGGGGTGTTCGAATTTTTGAGTTTTAAGTGGTAAGATTGTTTGTTTTGGTTTAGATGTTTGAAGAAAGGAAGTATGTTTGATGTTAGGAAGAAGATGTTCTTGGAGTTATGAAGATGGGTTTGAAGATGTAAAGGGCTTGTGTTTGAATATTTGAAGATGTGAAGAAGGGGTACTTGAAGATATGAAGAATTTATATTGAAGATTTGAAGATGTGAAGAGTTGGTGTTTGAAGGTTTGAAGATATGAATGAATTTTGTTTGAATGTTTGAAGATGTGAATGAATCTTAGAGAGAGGTTAGAGAGAATGAGGAGAATTAGCTTGAGAGATGAAGGTGTTGAGTGAAAAATGAAATTTTTTGTTAAATTTTGGCCTAATGGCCGTCCACTTTGGGGAAGAGGGGGGGAAGAAATTTTTTGATTAATTTGTGTCTTGTAATTTGTCTCTTGCATGGAGACAAAAGGTGAGTCAAGGTATGGGTCAAATTGGAATGTTGAGAGGAATAAGAAGAATGTTGGGAATAATAGGATATGTTGGGGAATTTAATGATATAAAATTGATGTATAAGATAATGTGTATAATGTTTGAATTAATGGTATAATTATACACAAGATGACTAATATAAGGTGTAGGGGTACAAGAGTTGGATGATATTTCTACACCAAATTCATCACCAATGCCGTCCAATTTAAGGGTATTATGGTAATTCCATATTTTTTTTTTGTCCCAAATTTGATGATAATAGATGAAATTATATCAACCTCCAAAATAATTAGTGATTTCCTTGATCACTTGTAAGTCTCATGATCACTTAATCTAAATCAAAATCTTAATTCTATAAGGTAAAAGTCTCTAAAATAAATAGTCTCTTAAAATTCTAAGGTGATTAGTAAATACAAAAATAGTAATAATGATCAATCAAGTGATCATAAATGAGGAATAGAATTAATAAAGATCATGATCCCAAGTAATTAAATAAAATGAAATAAAATACAAAATGTATATATATTATTAATAATTACCCGTCAAAATGACGCGGTAAAATAGTCGATCAAAAGTATAAACGACAATAACGATCAATTAATAGCTTCGGAAAAATCGGGGCTTCACAAATATTGGATTGTTTCTTCTCTGGGCGTGGCCTCGTGCATTAAGATTGAGGAATCTAAGCACGTTAAAAATCCTGGTGTTATTTATATTTCCGCTGTGCGAGTGTGTTGTATGTTTCAGTGTTACAACATTAACATACAACACTGATTGAATCCGAACATCCAGGGTTTTGTATTGATATATTGATTAATAGGGCAACATATTCTTTCAAAAAGAAACAAATAAAATCTTATTTTTGATTCACCTGTCACCATAGAACACAATTGAAGACATGTCTATGCAAATTATTATATCCGATTACAATTAAAACTATGTAATCCGTATAGGTTTACTTCATGCAATTATTTGTTTTCATAATTTGCAGTTGAAAGGAAAAAAAAAGACAAAATCATATCCACAAGTAATGAAGATACTCAACAATTACAACTAATGTTCTCTAAGGTAGTTCAGAAGTTGTTCCCCGTTTTCCACCCTCTTTCTTTCTTTATTCTTTTTTTTTCGTTTATTGTCTCTCCTGTTCTTTCTTGTTTCTTCTCTATTAATTTGTATGTGCTCCTTGTTTTATTTCTTTTCCTCTAAACCAGTTGTGTGTGTGCGTGTGTTTTTTTGGTATGAGTGAAATTCCATAAATATATTAATACATCTATTGCGGTTAAGTGAATGAAAAAAAATTTTACCAACCTGAACTTTGGGGCTTTTTGACTTTGCAATCTAATTTATATATTTCTTATAAAGTGCAACCTAAATTTCATTGGATTTATAAGTTGAAACCTCCTACCAGATAGCAAAGGAATATTCGTTTGAGATGTCATCATGTGATAGGTACACATTTTGAGAGCTTTTTCATCTTTCATTAATTTTATTTAGTTTCTAATTTTTTTCCTTTTCATTTATGCTATTTCTTTTTCTTTCATCTTCATCCTTCCACTCCCACCCCCGCCCTTTTATTGAAACATGTATGTGATACATGCAGTAAATAAATAGCAAAAATGGGAAAGAAGAAGTCGCACTTTATTTGTAAAATCACATTTCCGTCTTTTAATTGGATAAAAGAAATAGTTGGTAGTTATGAGTGGTTGGTAGTAACCGTAATACATTTGGAAGGTAACAAGAAAATAGTTGCAGCTCAATACTTATATATATAAATAAAGCCTATAAGCATCTATGGGAGTTATGAAAGGTGATCCAGCCTAAAATAGAGTACTGGTCTGCCCTGAAAAAATTTTACAATGAGAGAAAGGTCAGGATAAAGAGAGAACCCTTTTTTAAAGGCCAATTTGCAAATCTATTCGGAGTAAAACTCACAAGGGACGTGTTTAAATAGTTAGCAACCATCCCAATGAGGCATTTAATGCTAGGTGGTTTTACCTAGGAAGCATTCAATGCTAGGCAGCTTTACCTAGGAATTATTTAATGCTGAAGACATAATCTGATAAGACATAAATAATGTTGGCGGCACTTTCGAGAAAGGCATTTAGTGCTATTTAGCTCTATCAAAGAAGCATTAAACGAAAAGTACGCTAGTTTCTTGTTACATTAAATGAGGATTAGCTTGGGGACTAATAAAATGGAGATAGGACATGTCAAACCTAATATAGAGTAACTATGGAGCTGACCAAGCTGGAAGAATATAGTGGCAGTAGACTAGGATGGGACAACTAAGCTTGTAAGGACCAATCTTAAGTCGCCATGTGTGATCTCGATTCAATGAAGGTGAAATGTATAAATAGGAGCATGGGTGTCCATTTTAAAAGGTGGTTGATTCTGCATCCTAGTTTCCATATAAAAATGATTCTTTGTTCTTATCACTTTGTTATTGTAAAATAAAAAACTAATTTGATCATCGGAGCGCTAACGTCTAAATCCTTCTGGTAGTCTTGTGCTGGAAGACAGCGGAAGATCGAGTTAGGAATATTGGGAAGTCTCGACTATTTAGGACCGATCAAGTTGCGCCATATGTGGAAATATTTGGGTTTAAGACGTGAGTATGAGTGGAGTTGAGACATCCCAAATGATCGGGACTTCCTAGAAGTCCTCAATCATGCATTTTTTATCATCGGAGTTTGTAGACTCTTTTGTCCCATCTTCTAATTTTCACCCAATTGATCATGCTATAATGCACCTCTTCACCACCAATCTCAAACAATAATAAGAACTAAATTAATCCCAACCTCACTCCATTAGTCTAAGATAAGGTAAAATATCAAGAGATAAAACTGACTCATATTTATGTGGCTATCAACAAAGAAAATTGGCTCAAGGCCCATACAGGCTAGGAAAGGGATTCTTGCACTTTTTGGTTGGCTTATTGGCTAAACTGGGTTAAATTCAAAGATGGACTAAATTATTTTCTTATTTTGCACGCCTAATGTAACCATCAGATAGAACCAAAGCAAGTTCTAGAAATCACAATTCATGAACGACATTCACACATAAAAGATCACATGCTTATTTTCGTATCAAGTTCAAACACCAAATTTTCTCAATTAATACCATACAACCAATAGATATCATTTCTCAAATTTCATAACATGCACAAGAAGTACATTCACTCACAAAATCATATATTCGCAGTCAACTCGCGAAAGACACTACGCTCCTCATCTATGTCCGAAACAACCTCAAAGCAAAAGCTATAAATGTGCTTACTAACTAAAAAAATAATGTAATATATTATATGTTCCTATATGCAAGTCTTACATATCATGCAATAGTACATTATCGCGCACCCAAGACAACCCCCCAAACTTTATTATGTTTTGCGTTCCAAAAAAACTCACAAGGAAGTTATCATCGATAAGAGAAGCATGACAAGTACTTACATCTATTTATTGTGATGGAGGTGGCGGAGGGTAGTGGCTTTGATGGATATGACACTGATCTATTTGAAACATCATCTCAACCATTTGTAGCTAGCGCTGATCAATCTCGCAAAACCATTTCATGTTTTTCTCTTGATATTCGCCCACATTAGCCGCCAATGTATAAGACTCCTCCAACAACCTACCCACATTCGATTCCAACCATTCAATCTTTTCCTCAATATCATGTGTGGACAAACCTCGTTCGCGGGATTATTCTAGTATGTCAGTTACCCTCTACGACTTGTCCCCTTCTTTCTCTATCAGTGCTCCCAAAGTCAATGTCCCATGATGCATAAGCCAACTCCGTTGATTTCCGATCGCAGTTACGTCGGGGTTTGGGATTTTGAACTTGTTGTTGTCCCCATGTTGCAGCCAATAATCACGCCCATCAAATTTGTTGGGAAAATTTTATGTATAGATTTTGATGATACTATGTAAAACTTAGATTAGGAAGTTGGCACCCCATTTTCTATGTAATTCAACTTGTAATAGATAGGGCTGAATAAGCTGAGTTGAAGTAAACTAAGTTAAAGATTACAATACTCGAATGAAGATTGAAGTGATGACCCAGCTGTGTGTCAGCTGAGTAAAATGAAGAGAAGACTCGGTCAAGTGATAGAACAGATATCTTAGTCAGTTGACTGACAGCTAAATCATTCCAAAATGATTGGAATTGAATGTGAAAGGGGTATGCAACAGACAAGACTTGAAGAAAGTTGAAAGAGATCCGTTGTCAAGATAAGTCGAGGTTTTGCTGAAAATAGGCATATGTCAGGCTGCCAGCAATAAAGTTGTTTTGCTGAAAGAGTGCAAAAAGCAAGGAACCAATGAGATGTACCTGAACACCTGCAGAGATTAAGGAAAGGTTGTAGAGAATTAATTCATGGTACGATCTACATCAATGTTGCAAGACAAGACAAGCCAACAACCTATGAGTGTGATTTGAAAATAATGTTTATCTCTTCAACGGATATATTTTTAAATGTACACTATAAAAGGCTAAGGAAACAAGTGAGAGAAGGTTACCGATTTTAACACAAGCAATCAATCAATAACCTGCAAACATCTCTCAAGCATTTCAAAGAAATCCGCAAGGCTAACTTTGAAGGAATTCAATCCAACACACTCAGTGAAGGAAAGATTACTTCATCAGTTGAAGAGGAAAACTGCTTTCCATACTATCCAAGATTAAACGAGAAGTAGTGAGGTTCCAGATCAAACAGGTGCTTTCAACCTGTTGGAGGGCTAAGTGATCAAGTCCAAGGGTTTGAAGGAGGCTGGAGTAACAGGACATTTGTCTTGTGAAGAAGTTTAGTCCTAGGAGCAGTAGGTTGTGTGATCAAAGCTGACTCGGACTATATAACTACTTTTTAACCAAGCTAAACTTAGTGTATTCCTTCAAGAGTTGGAGAATAGTGGACTATAGTAATTACCCCATCCTCGAACCACTATAAAATTGTTTGTGTCTATTTACATTTAAGCATACTTTATTTCTTACTTTATTTATATCTACTAGATAAGTTAAACTTGCTTATGTATGCTGATAATAAACATTGCTAAAACAAGTGTTGAAAAATGTGCTAAAAATTATAAAGGTGAAAAGTATTCCGCTAACAAAACCAAATCAACTGTATTTCTAAGTGTTAGCTGAAAACAGCTAATTTATACTATCAACAGCTCAATCGAGTCTGTTGAGTGGGTAACTTTGATGTGTAAGCCAACCTAGTTGTCCCTCAAGGACTTAGCTGATTTGAGTTAACTCTGAATATATTTTAAAAGGACTAAAATCGAAAAGTTGGTAAGGTTTATTCAACCCCTCCTCTAAACCTTGCACATCACCCATTGGGACCTACAGCTGGTATCAGGGCGGTTGGTTCATTGAGCCTTCCGCACTGGTTACTGAACAAAATCTCATTCTTTTTCAAAGAATCAACACTTGAGTTTTTAAAGCTTTTATTTCAAAAGCAAAGTTATTATCACGGAAGCAAATCTAACTCGCATTCCAATGTTCACTGTGGAAGAATTTGATGATTGGAAAATACATATACAGGCTCATCTATCATCCCTACATGATGAGATGTGGCTCATTATTTAGGATGGGCCGCTACAGATCTTAAAGGTCAAACAGCTGTAAGAAGGGCAGCTCCTGCTAAAAGAGAAGATGTTACCCCTGCAGAGGCTAGACCTGCCATAGCGGAAAAACCACGTTGTGAATGGACAAATGATGATCAAAAGAGATACAACCTTGACAATGTTGCCAAGGACGTACTTTATAAAACTCTTCCTAAGGCTATGTTTAATAAAGTTAAATCTTGTAAAACAACCAAAGAAATTTGGGAAAAACTCACTTTGATTTGTGAAGGGTCTGATCAAATCAAAGAAAATCAATTAACTGTTGCTATTCAAAAGTTTGAAAATTTTAAAATGATTGTAGGTGAATGTCTGGATTAGCTGGATGTTAGATTCACAGAGATCACCAATGAGCTCTCAGCTCTAGGGAAGGAATATACACAGAAGGAGATGTGTACGAAAATCCTAAGGTCTATCCCAGCTGAGTGGGTATAGGTCCCAAGGGGTGTGAGTGTAAGGTTTAGAAGGGGGGGTTGAATAAACCTTACCAACTTTTCGATTTAGTCCTTTTTAAAGTTCGAGTTGATACTACACACCGTGTCCTCCTTGGTGGATAGCCAATTTAGTTAATCAAGAGAGTTAGTCACTCAAATGCACTCGACTGAGTTTATTGTTAGAATAACTCAGTTGTTAAGACTGAATTAGCTCAACTGCAGTTTGTTTTCAGCGGAAGACTTTACACCCTTAAAAATGATTTAGTAAAGATTTAATACTTGGTTTAGTACTTAGGGATTATCAAGTGGATAGCAAATTTATCAAAGAGTTAAACAAATAAGATGCAGAATTAAAGTCTTTGAAATGTAAATGACACGATAAGATTTTATAGAGGTTCAAGATGGGGTAATTCTTCTACTCCTCTCTTCTCCAACTCCCGGAGGAATCCACTAAGTATTGATCAAGATACAAAGTGGTAATGAAATCCGGATACAAGTCGTGATCACACACGGTGACTTGATCCTTTGGGACTCGATCGAGATGCCTTGGTCATGCAAAATGGCTTCTCGCGACTCGAGCTTTTCTTCACAGGCATTTGCGCTTTGCTACTGCTCACTTGCTCAAGCTTTTGAATTTGATCACGAAGCCCTCCAAAACTCGAGACCGGTTCGACCTTGAACCTTCCTACAATCCTCCGCGAATGTAGACCCCTTTTCTTCAAAAGTTTCCTCTTCAACTGATTGAAGTTATCTTTCCTTCACAGGTGAGTGTTGGATTGATTTCCTTCGTAGTGTAGGCTTGAGAATTAATCTTGAATGATCTTTGAGAATATATCGATTACAGTTCAAATGTTAGTTTGAATGTTTGTGGTTCAGGTAATCAAGGTCCCTCTTTTCTCAGAGTCATTCCTCAGCCTTTTATAGTGATCTTTCAAAAATCTGCCCGTTGAAGAGATAGGTTGATTTTTGAAAGTCACTTGTGGTCGTTGGCTTGTCTTGTTGCAGTCCTTGGAATTGCCACTTCCTCATATGAATTGCTCTTGACTTTTCGTAGTTCGACACGGTGTAGTGCTTCCCATTGGTTCATTCCCCTTGCACGCTTCCTCGGGATCGAGCACTTCGAGAAAGGTAGCATGGAGGTATTACTTGTTTAAGTAATTCTCTTGATTTACGTAAACGGATCTCTTTCGATTATCTCGACTTGACCGCATTTCCTTGCTTTCCCCAGGTGACTTAGAGTCGACTTTCAATCATTGGATGACTCTTCTTCGTCACTTGACTTGAGACTTGGCTATCTTGAGTTGATTTGACCGATACTTTACTCACCGCACCTTCATCGAGTTCCCGTCTTCTCTTCTTTGCCATACTCGGTTGTCTTGCAATGAGTCTCCCTTCTAGTCTCCGATTGTCTTCTTGCATGTTTAGGCATAGCCGACTTAACTCAAAATCTTGACCAGCCCTATTTGTTACAATGCGCTTACAACGAAAATGGGTGCCAACTTCCTAGTTTAAGTTTTACATGGCATTCATCAAAATCTAAACAATAAATTTCCCAACAATTTCCCCCTTTTTGATGATGCGGTAACTTAAAACATTCAAAATGTAAATAGCATAGATACATACAGATAGTGTATTTACAGAGAATGTATGCGTAGAATCAATCCTATTATTGATCATAACATTCTTGTCCTTTACACAACTGTTTACAAGGTGTATCAGAGCAAACATCTATATCTACGCAAAAATAGAGAATTTACAGATTTATTCCAGAAGACTTACATAGTATGTATTTACATAGTAAAATACATGAAGGGGTGGACAGCAACACTTCATCTCCTTCGATGCCTCCTTCTTTCATCTTCTTCAGTTCTGTCATCTTCTGGTCTTCTTCTCTTTTTCTCATCTTCAACCGTCTTCTTCTTCTTTTCATATGCCTTCCGGACAGCTTCATCTCTTCTTAGTCTCTCTTGTCTCTCCTCCCATAGCTGAGTTTGTCTTTTGTTTTCTTCTTCAATTCTTTTCACATACTCGGATTGTTCTTAGCCACTTGCAGATTGGCTACTTGGTCAAGACCGGCCCGGAGATCCCTCTTTCTTGCCTGGATCTATGTACTCAATGTTTTTGGGCGAGGCCTGGTCCAAACCTCTTCCTCCACCACGCTTCTTTCTCTACCTCTTCCTCTCGGGCGTGTATTGTATCTTTGGGTCTTCTTCTTCCCAAATTGAGTGACTAGCGGAGTGACCAGCAGAGTGATCGCGCGTGAGTCTGCCGTCGGCTTCTTCACATAACGTGAGACCCTTTTCCCCAAGATAAGTCCCGTGCTTGAGCCATGGACATGTTTGCAAAATATCCTTCGAGATGCGAGCATTTTAAATTCATCAACCGATCTTGGCTCGATTCCGGCATCCGAGATGGCATAAGTGTCTCTCGTCTCTTTGGAATGCCTCCATGTTGTTTCAAGATATTCATAACTCGAGCATTCATCCTTCCCTCCACTTCCTCCATCCCGGCTTCAACGCTTTTCTCTTTTCACCATAGATACAAGTGTTGGAGTGGCGAGTCACTAGGAGTTTGTCACGATAATATCACCGTGACAAGACCTTGTTGGGGGTTTGTGCAATCATTAGGGTGACATCTCCCGATCCTTCCCCCTCAACAAATTTCTTTTCTTTGCTCTTGAGACCTCCTCACTTTGTCTTTCCCTTTACAACCGCTTCCTCTTTCTCGTACGTCCATTTCTTGGTGACTTTTAGGTATTCCTCTTCCCCCTTTTTGGCATCATTAAAGGAGAGAGGAACCCCGGACACATACTAGCAAGCAGAAGTCGGGAAGTCGAGTCTGGCGATAGCCGGGAAGTTCGCTTCGAGTCCCCGCGCGAGTATCTTTGCCGCACGAAACTCGAACGAGTAGCATTGGATTGACTTTAAGCAACTTCATCTCAAATGCCATGAGAAGGTGAATTTTCGATCCATGTTTTCTTCCATACGCAGAGCTCATTCTTATTTTTCTCACGCAGCAACTTTATCTCAAAGAAAGGTGAGATTCATGCATGTGCTCTATGTGTTCTCTCGGCTTTGTCTTTGCATCGGCATTCTCACCGCTCATCAACAACGACTTGTTGAACAATGTTCTCAAATATCTAGCTTGTTCCACACGCATTGTTTCTTCTTTATTGCCACCACTCCCCGATTCGACTATTATGCCTCTTAAGTCGGCAGTAAGGTTGGCATCTCTCATTATCCATCTCATGTCCATCGAGGCCTGGTGCCTCTCCATCCGTTCAATTTCAGCAAATAATGCTTTGAACACCTCCCGAACTTCGCTTGTTCCTCTCGTGGCGGTGATGGCCAAGCGGCGTCAAAATCATAGTCACCGAACAATGGTATCCGATGGAATGACAGGATCAGTCTGTGGCGCGCGAGATCTTTTTCGACTCTTCGGGAGGTCGGGTACCTCCGGAGAGAATGGAAATGATTCTACGAAGGAATCATCACGGGCACCGGGGATTTGTTCAATGATGAGTGGTGCGTGAAGTTCCTTGTGGAGTCGAACCTGCTGCGGCTTGGGAGCCTGCGCGCATGGACTCTGTTTGGTGGGTCTCATTGTGAAGTTGACCCGACTTGCCGAGCCTCAATTTGTCTCAACAAATCTCGGTCTCACCTGGTTTTTCCAATTGAGTTGACCGTGGTCCTCGACCTTATCGGAAGCGTCATCGGACGATGATGAGATTTCCATGGGTGGCTCATCATCAAAATTGAAAGTTTGACGAGTAGTTTTGAGGTCGACTTGCTCGTGGTTGGAACATCCTTAGGTGAGTCTTTTGGATCAATCACGAGGGATGACTCGGCTTCATCGTCTTCTTCCAATCCCGAAAGGTTACATCGATTATCCGGGAATCGTGAAGTGCACTTATCTCCTTTTCGGATGGATCAATGATAGCGGGAGGGATGTTCTCAGTACTTGACTTCTTTACCCCGGAAGTCCCAACCTCCGGTGGCCTTCATCGCCTCCTGCGGTCTCAATCTGCAATGAGGCCTTGGACATCCCTTTCGACGTTGTCACCGTCTTAGGGCCTTCTGCGGTGGCATCCATTGGAGTCTCAACCCCATGGATTGCACTTTCATCGCCAGTGTTAACTCCCGGATTGTTCCTTCCTCGTGCCTCGACCGCATCGCGCGTCATTAGCCTTCGAGCGGTTGGCACCTCACCGAGACAGTCTCAATTGTCCGAGCTTCGTTGATGACAACTCGTTGTGTACTTTGTGTTTGTTTCTTCTCCACTTCGCCTTCTAGATTCGTTGTGGAGTCATCTGCAGCATCCTCCGACCTTTGCCGCAGGTGGAGGGGAGTTTCCCCCTCAGCTAGCGCACCAGCTGAGTGACTTGGAATGGGGTCACTCGTCTCCAAACTCCCGGTTGTTTCTCTTGAGTTTTTCAGTCGTTGGGGCGGTGGTAAGACACCTTCATTTGGGGTTGGCTCGACCGAGTCCCCATTAACCCGCCATCGCCATTTCCTTAGTTCCTTCTTCCGAGTGAGTGGGAAGTGGTGGCAGCAACAAAAGTGGCAATATGCTGCACCACTCCCATTGGGTCTATCTCCAGCTGTGTTTTGGAGGACTATCCTGGTTCCTCCATCATTCTTCGTTCATGAAGGACTCTAGATTCATGCATTGCTTGCTGCATTTGCAACTCTTCTCGTGGCGCGAAGAACAGGTCCGATCCTCATCGCTCTCGATAGGGCGTCAAGGAGAGGATGTGTATGTTCTGTGGTGCGGTGATAGAGGCGCGAGATGTTGGCCTTCTCACGTGCCTCGCCTTCCTCTACTGTCTCTCCTTCTCCTTGTCCTTGAAGATCCGCAAGATATCTCATGCGATTTTCTTCATCCATGCTTGGACCACAAAGTGGTCACTCCAAGAAAATTCATCGATTCCTCTTCTTCTTCGATAAACTCGGGCCGTTGGAACTGTTCCCGGATCGACTTAACTTCCACTTCCTCCACTCTCAGAGGCGATTTTGGATGTCCGGATAAGGTGGGATAGGATCATCACATCATCATCTCTATCGCCTTCTTCTTGTTGTCCCTCATTCTCGGGGATAGAAGGTAGCAAGCTTTGGTGCTCCATTCAGTCACGTGCATTTGCGGGAGGGGATACGATCCTGTCAACAGTGAGTTGGATTTCTCGATTACTTCTTGTGTCTCACTTGCTCGAACTACGATTGGGTCTTGATTTGCCTCTGCTGATTGCCTTCTGAGAGACTTGGCATTTCATCAATAATTTACGAGACTCTACTTCTCCAACAGATCTCCGTGATCTGTTTTCAAAGTGAGTGGCGACTCACCCGGTTTCTCAAGTTCGAACGCTTGAAGATTCTTCTTCTTCTCCTAGTTTTTACCGGAGGGATTTACGGTTTGGAGAGAGTTTCTTCTAAGTCTTGGGCGGCGGGGTCGGTCTTTTGTTTTTTCTTCGAGGAGCCGGGTCGTCTTGGCTTATCGTTCTCCTCTTTTTTGATGGCCTGAGAAGGTATTTGAGATTCCTTCTCGGCCGGCCGCTCTTTTGGGCGAGACACATGGGCTCATGGGGAGGCGGTGACTCAACAAGGGCGGGAGCAGATTTGGTTTTCTTTTTGCAGGGGCGACTTTCTTCTTTGTGGAGAGGAAACAGATTGTATCTTCTGTGGTCACCGATTCCCCCTCACTTGTATCGGCTCTCTTGGCGTAGGCTCTCTTAAATGCGCCCGAGAGGTTTGATCTGAACATCCTCTTGTTTACATGGAACACATTTCCATGTCGAAGAGGGACTCCTTTCACCTCCATCACCGCCAATCACTGGCCGTATCCCGAGATCCTCCAAATGCTCCATTCTCCTTGAAGGATTTGTTCCCTACATTCTCGGCGAGTCTCACGTAGACAAACTCAGCCCGGTTTGCTTTTCTTCAATGATCGCAGCCATGACGATCAATTTTGCTTTTGATAGTTGGTCAAAGCCGCCAAATTTGATGTCTATGCATTTGGCAACTATGTCCAATAGTTTGTGGTAGTCCTCCTTCAGCAACCTCTTGTTGGTTGTGTAGACTATCTTATCGGATAGTCGATCTTGGCTACTTCCTTCCAAGCGGCCAAGTCTACATCAGCTTCATTGATTTCTCGGTGCTCCTTCCGCCGTGTAATGAGCGGTGTTCCGCCAAATCTTTGGCAGAGATGATGAACTCCTTCCCGTGAACAGAGGATTTGATCCCCTCATCGTGAATTTCAGCATTCACGTAGAACTGAGCAACCTCTTCCACATAGGTCATCGGGAGCTCCATCGTCAGAAATGATTTTAGCCCGGACTTTTCGAGCTTCTCAGAATCTTCTTTATGAGGGCGTCATCGGACCCTGTTTGACCATTCCTTCAAATCCACAAAGAGACCCGGTGTGGATTTGCTTCCCTAGCTTGACGAAATCATAAGTTGATGCCATTTTTTTCATTTTCACGAAAAGAAACTTAGAAATTGATTTGAAGATTGATAGGGTTTTGAGAGAGTTTTGCCTTTGCTTCTGAGAGAGAAATGAACAGTTTTGGTAATATGTGAGAGAAACGGACGAAAATGGTTTAAGTATGGTTTACGAAAGGGCGTGCGGGTGGTTTTGAAATGTGATCGAAATCAACGGCTTAGATTTTGCACGCCGATTAGCATTTAATGTTTCAATTTAATGCGGCAAATTTATATCCAATCATAAGCTTGGTGTGCAAACTTTTGCCTGTACACATCATCATTGTCTTTGACGTCATTCTTAAAAACATTCCCGCTTAGTAAAAACGATCACATTTTTGTCACTTTGTTCATAAATGACTCGGCTTATCCCTTAGTTGATTTAACTCTTCTTGTCACGATTCTCATAGTGACTCAAATTTGTCTAATTCGGTATAGTCATTGTTTTCCGATCGACCGATTCATTTAGGCGATTTTGGGAATTCACTCTTTTTCCCTTTTTGTGTTTCATTTCCTTTCTTTGAGTCTTCCGAGTGTTAGCTCACTCAATTAGCCCTAACTCATGCTTGAGTTCTTCAAATCTTGACTCACATAATGGTTTTGTGAATATGTCATTAATCTTTTTATCGGTTGAAATATATTCCAAGGTGATGTCTTTCTTTTCAACATGATCTCTTATGAAGTGATATATGACATCGATATGCTTTGTTCTTGAGTGCAACACAGGATTTTGAGTGATTGCAATTGCACTTGTGTTATCACACATGATTGGAATTTCCTTTTCTTCAATTTCATAGTCTCTCAGCTGTTGTCTCATCCATAGGATTTGGGCACAACAATTTTGCCCTATGTGTATTCTCGCCTCACCGAGGTGGCTATTGAATTTTGCTTTTTGCTAAACCAGAAATTAGCCTGTTTCCAAGCATTTGACATGTACTGAGGTGCTCTTCCCTGTCAACTCTACATCCAAAGATAGTCGAGTCTGAATAGCCAATTAACTTGAATCCACCTTCCTTTGGATACCATAAGCCAACTTCTTGGCTTCCTTTCAAATATCTCAAGATCCTCTTAGCTGCAGTCATATGGCTCTCTTTTGGAGCAGATTGAAATCTTGCACATACACCTACAGCAAAGGTGATGTCCGGCCCGCTTTGTGAGATAAAGCAATGATCCAATAAGTGCTCAGATCTTGTTTGATCTACGGGCTTGCCATCTCGCATCCATGTCCATTTTGACGATGTATTCATTGGTATTTTCACGTAAGACTTCTCTTCCATATCAAATTTCTTCATTAAATCTCCGTGTATTTTATTTGACTTATGAAGGTTCCATCCTTCAGCTGTTTCACTTGGAGTCCAAGGAAGAATGTCAGCTCTCCCATCATGCTCATTTCGAATTTGCTTTGCATGAGGTTTGAAAATTTTTCACACAGTTCTTTGTTTGTGGATCCAAAAATGATGTCATCCACATATATTTGAACAAGCAGTATGCTCTTCTTGTCTTGAATTCTGAACAGTGTTCTATCTACTTTTCCTTTTGTGAATCCATTCTCAGTTAGGAATTGTGACAAGGTATCATACCATGCTCTAGGTGCCTGTTTCAATCCATACAGAGCTTTCTTGAGTTTGTATACCTTATCTCCAAGAGTCTTCTGCTCAAATCCTGGAGGTTGTTCAACATACACTTCTTCTTCCAATAAACCATTTAGGAATGCACTTTTTACATCCATCGATATACAATAAAATTCTTGTGAGTCGCATAGGCAAGAAACATCCTAATAGCTTCCAATCTTGCTACAGGGGCAAATGTTTCATCAAAATCTATCCCTTCTTCTTGGCAATATCATTTGGCTACTAATCTTGCTTTGTTTCTTACCACATAACCTTCCTCGTTCATCTTGTTCCTGAACACCCATTTAGTGCCAATAACATTTTGATGGGTGGGTCTTTGAACTAACTCCCATACTTTATTTCTTTCAAACCGATTCACTCTTCTTCTTGCATAGCTTGAATCCAATGTGTGTCATCCAATGCTTGTGACACATCTTTAGGCTCTATTTGTGAGATAAAGCATGTGAACATGACTTCTTGTTTAGTTCGATCTTGTTTTGACACCTTTTCTTATATCTCCAATGAAAAGTTAAATTGGGTGGTCTCTCCCATCTTACATCAAAGTTGAAGTAAGTTAGCCGGATTCATCGTCTAGCACTGTGTGTTGCTTTGATCGCTCTCTCGCAATCACTTAGTTGCGAGATGTTCCATTGTTTTTGAGACTCAAACTATCTCATCTTCATCCGAGTTTATAATTCCACTTTCACTTGGCTTGAAGATAGGACTTTTCTCGCATGGTCGATGATTCAAATTATCACCGACTCTTCAATGTCTTCTCCATTTACATTTGGCTCATCGAATACCACATGAATGGATTCTTCGCAACCATAGTCCTCTTGTTGAGTACTCAGGCTTTGCTTTCAAATTTGAGTATCCCAAGAAGATACCTTCATCGACTTTAGCATCAAAAGCCTTTAGATTATCTTTGCCATTGTTATGGATGAAGCATTTACATCCAAATATTTTAAAATATGCAACATTTGGTTTTCTCCTGTCCAAATCTCATAGGAGTCTTTGTCACCGTTGTCTTGCTTATCATGCATCTATTTTGAGTGTAGCATCTTTGTGTTGATTGCTTGACCCCAAAATCTTTTTGGTAACCCCCGCTTGACTAACATGGTCCTTGCCGCTTCTTTGAGAGTTCTATTCCTTCTTTCCGCAACTTCATTCTCACACGTGGAGTCCTTGTCATGAGATAATTCATGACCAATGTCATTTTCAATACAATATCGAGTTATTATACCATTGACAAACTCGGTTCCTCCATCGATCTTATTTTGATAATGGTTTGCTCTTCTCATTTTGAATCCTCTTCATCACCGTGGTAATTTCGTAGAGTTTCTTTCTTCTTACACATGAATATTGTCCATGTATATCTTGAGTAGTCATCTACTACCACCAAAGTATATTTCTTTCCACTTATGCTAGCCGGTTCCATTTGGGCCAAATAGATCCATATGTAGCGTCTGCAATATTCTTGTTGAAGATGAACATGTCTTTTCTTTGAATGATGACTTGATTTGTTTTCCCTTCGACATGCGTCACATATACTCTCCTTTTTGTATCTTGAGTCCGGAAGTCCTTCCACAAGATTACTTCTTGCAAGCTTGTTAATCGTTTTGAAATTTAGGTGACTCACTTTTTGTGCCACAACCAACTTGATTCAAATTGTGCTCTTTGCTAGTAGACAGTCTTTGGGTGTTGCGATTGACCAATCCACGACATACATATTCTCAGTATCTTCCTGGTCTTTTCTTCTCACTCAAATTCGTAGGCTTTGAGATCCGAGAATAGCTCATGGTTGGATGTCTTTGATAGGTCCATGGAATGTCTTAGTGCCATGACCTTCATTTCCCATTCGGTTGGGAGACTTTTTAGGATCTTCATACACATTTCTTCGTGTATATTCTTTTCCAAGAGCGAGATAGCTCGTTGGTAATTTCTCGTGAACCGAGCATCCGGTTGATCCAGGTTCTCTCCTGCGATCATTTTGAAATTCTCAAATTTACATGCCCACCGATAATTTATTTTCCTTGATTTGCTCACGAGCCTTCACAAATCGGTGTTAGCTTGTCCCGATTTCTTTAGCCGTTTTGCATGATTTGACTTTATTGAACATGGCTTTGTCCAAGGTTTTGTAAAGAATTTCTTTGGCCACATTGTCCAGGTTGTATCTTTTTCTCATCATCATTTGTCCATTCGACTCTTGGTTTTTCAACCATAGGGTCTAGAGCGACATCCTCTTCACCTTCAAATTGCGCTCTCTTCTTCTTACAAATGTTCACTTTTAAAATTTGTAGTGGCCCATCCTCTATCACTATCCACATCTCATCATGTAATGCTGATAGATGAGCCTGCATACGAATTTTCCAATCATCAAATTCTTTAATTGTGAACATAGGGATACGTGTCAAATTTGCTTCCATGATAATAACTTTTGATAATAAAAAGAGTTTTGAAAACTTAAGTACTAAAACAGACTTTGAAAAATTTGGAGATCTAGTTCAAGAACCGAAGTGGAAGGCTCAATGAACCAACCGCTCTGATACCACTTGTAGGTCCCAAGGGGTGTGAGTGTAAGGTTTAGAAGGGGGGGTTGAATAAACATTACCAACTTTTTGATTTAGTCCTTTTTAAAGTTCAGAGTTGATACTACACAGCTGTGTCCTTGGTGGATAGCCAATTTAGTTAATCAAGAGAGTTAGTCACTCAACAGACTGATCGAGTATTGATAGAATAACTCATTTGTTAAGATGAATTAGCTCAATCTATGATTTGTTTTCAAATAAGACTTTACACCCTTAAAAATGATTTAGTAAAGATTTAATACTTGGTTTTAGTACTTAAGGATTATCAAGTGGATAGCAAATTTATCGTGAGAGTTAAACAAATAAGATGCGGGAATTAAAGTCTTTGAAATGTAAATGACACGATAAGATTTTATAGAGGTTCAAGATGGGGTAATTCTTCTACTCCTCTCTTCTCCAACTCCTGGAGGAATCCACTAAGTATTGATCGGTATACAAAGTGGTAAAGTCCGATACAAGTCTTGATCACACAGGTGACTTGATCCTTTGGGACTCGATCTGAGAGATGCCTTGGTCACGCACTTCTCGTGCGACTCGGCTTCTTCTTCACAGGCAGTGCGCTTTTGCTACTCTGACTCACTTGCTCAAGCTTTTTGGATTTGATCACGAAGCCCTCCAAAAACTCGAGACTGGTTCGACCTTGAACCTTCCTACAATCCTCCGCGGAATGTAGACCCCTTTTCTTCAAAAGTTTCCTCTTTAACTGATTGAAGTTATCTTTCCTTCACAGGTGAGTGTTGGATTGATTTCCTTCGTAGTGTAGGCTTGAGAATTAATCTTGAATGATCTTTGAGAATATTTCGATTACAGTTCAAATGTTAGTTTGAATGTTTGTGGTTCAGGTAATCAAGGTCCCTCTTTTCTCAGAGTCATTCCTCAGCCTTTTATAGTGATCTTTCAAAAATCTTCCCGTTGAAGAGATAGGCTTATTTTTGAAAGTCACTTGTGGTCGTTGGCTTGTCTTGTTGCAGTCCTTGGAATTGCCACTTCCTCGTATGAATTGTTCTTGACTTTTTCGAGTTCGACACGGTGTAGTGCTTCCCATTGGTTCATTCCCCTTGCACGCTTGGGGTAGCACTTCGAGAAAGGTAGCATGGAGGTATTACTTGTTTAAGTAATTCTCTTGATTTCTATGCAACGGATCTCTTTCAGTTATCTCGACTTGACTGCATTTCCTTGCTTTCCCCAGGTGACTTAGAGTCGACTTTCAATCATTGGATGACTCTTCTCATCACTTCGACTTGAGACTTGGCTATCTTGAGTTGATTTGACGATACTTTACTCACCGCACCTTGATCGAGTTCCGTCTTCTCTTCTTTGCCATACTCGGTTGTCTTGCAATGAGTCTCCCTTCTAGTCTCCATTGTCTTCTTGCATGTTTAGGCATAGGCCGACTTAACTCGGCTTGACCAGCCTATTTGTTACAATGCGCTTTACAACAGAAAATGGGGTGCCAACTTCCTAGTTTAAGTTTTACATGGCATTCATCAAAATCTAAACAATAAATTTCCCAACAGTGGGAAATGAAGGTCATGGCCCTGAGACATTCCATGAATCTCACCAGGACATCAAACCATGAATTGTTCTTTGGTCTTAAAGCATATGAGTTTGAGCTGAGAAGGAAAGAACAAGAAGAGACATTTGTGCCCAAGACAGCTGCACTCACGGCTGGTGAAGCAAAGAGAGTTGAATTCAAGGAGACCATAGACCAAGAAGAGATTGGCATGATGGTGAAAAAATTCCATAAGTTATTCAATAAGAACTACAAAAGAGACAAGGGTGGATCATCAAGAAGACACTCAGCACCCTCCAAAGCAAGGTAGGACAGACCACACAAGAGAGCTGAACATCAAAGAACAGAGTATCAGAGAGCTGATAACCAAAGAGCTGATAGAGCTGACTTACAGAGAGTTGAGAACCTGTGTTGGAATTGCAGGCAACCAGGACACTTTGTTGTTGACTGTTCTTATCCGCCAGTCAACAAATACATAAATGGAGAGGAAAGACAAGAAAAGAAGAAAGCCATGTTGGCTGCTGAGACTGCTAAAATAGTCAAGTGCAAGGAACCCAGTCGGGCGAAGTGAAGTGACTACTCCCGGTGATACAAAGGAAGAGGCTTTGATATGCCTCATGGCCAAAGAACAAGACTCTAAAGATCAAGAAGATGAGGTACACTCTAACTCATCTCATTTTGATTGAAGTGATAGTGATAGTGACACAAACACTTCATCACCCACATATCTTTATGATTCTATTGGCAAAATGATGAAAGATTTTGAGCACATAAAAACCTCTCACACACTCATACATGAGGAAAACAAATGACTTAAATGCCAAAACTCACAGCTGACTAAGGAGTTGAGTACTCTAAGTCATATAGCTGATGAGAACACAAAGTTGAATGCTGAAATTGCCAAGATCCAAGCAGACTTAGTTGCTACAAAAAAGAGGGAAAATGATCTTAAGAATCTAATTGCATCATTCACTAAGGCATCCAAATCATTGGATGAGCTTATAATGATTCAAAAATAAAGTGGTGACAAGACAGACGTTGGATTTAATTCCTTTGTGCATGCCCAAGTCCCAAGAGTATTATGGAAAAAGGATCCTCAAGCAATGAGGAAGTCCAAAAATCCAAAGCACCATATGTTGCACCAACACCCACTCAAAAACAAAACCAAAACCATGATGACCTTGGATACATGGGAAAAGGCAAAAAGCCAGCTGAGTGTGCTGGCGGGACAGCTGAAACTAAATTCAAAAGAGTCCATCAGTAGACTCCAAATAGGAAATACTCTGTAAAAATTCCCAATAGAGCTACCAAAAGCCCCAGAGATTTTAGCAAAGAAAATCACATGATGGAAATGGTATAAACTACCCTAGCCAGGCTGATTGGAATAACCAACTGAGATATCAGCCAAGACCTATGGGATACAAGCCAAAGTGGCAAAGACCTCAATATTATCACAGGTCATTCCCAAAGCAAAAGAGCTATAATCAGCATATATATATGCACCCAAGCACAAAACCCAATATGCACAGAAGTTCCACTATTCCCCAAGAAAGCAAATGCTCAAACACACACACAGGCACACAAATAAAAGAGACAGTTGTATGATCCTAAAACCACCAAGCAATTTGCTAATGTGCATTATGATTATGGAACTGATAGGTGGCAACCTCTTAGAGTCAGATCATCTGGTTATAGGCTGGTTGTAACACCTTATAGCACTAACCCCTCAGGACCCAGGCAAGTATGGGTACCTAAAACTAATTTCCTTAATTGAAGGTTCAAGGAACAGCTGAGTGCCAAGGAAGCTGGTACATGGATAGTGGTTGTTCCAGACATATGATAGGGAACAAGAAAAATCTGTCAAAGTTCAAAGAAATCAAATGTGCTAAAGTCATATTTGGAGGAAATGAAGCTCTAGGAGAAATCAAAGGCACGGGACCCATCAGAAAGAATGGATTAGAGATCACAGATGTTGAATATATTGAAGGCCTCAACTTCAATCTGCTGAGCATCAGCCAACTTTATGACAAAGGTTATAATGTTGGATTCAACATGGGTGTATGCCAGATCAAGAATGCTGAATCAAATGAGATTGTGCTACAATGATCAAGGCAGAAGAACATGTATGTAGTGAATTGGTCAACTGCTACACCAAGTACATGTCTGCTAGCAAAGAGTACAGCCGAATCAAGTTGGTTGTGGAACAAGAAGCTGAGTCACCTGCATTTCAAGACAATCAACAAGCTTGCAAGGAGTCATCTTGTGGAAGGATTGCCTGACTCAGTATATAAGAAGGAAAGCATTTGTGATGCATGCCAGATGGGAAAGCAAATTAAATCATCTTTCAAGGACAATCCAAGTCCTTCTTCAACCAGTATATTGCATTTATTGCACATGGATTTATTTGGTCCTATTGAACCAGCTAGTATCAGTGGAAAGAAATACACCTTAGTGGTGGTGGATGATTATTCAAAATATACATGGACTATCTTTATGTGTAAAAAGAAGGAAACCTTGCAGAAACTACCTCAGCTAATGAGAAGAGTTCAAAATGGGAAGAGTCAAACCATTATAAAAATAAGGTCTGATAGGGGAACTGAGTTTGTCAATGGGATTATAACTCAGTATTGCATTGAAAATCGTATTGCTCATTAGTTGTCAACTGCAAGAACTACACAGCAGAATAGAGTAGCTGAAAAAAGGAACAGAACCTTCAAGGAAGCTGCGAGGACCATGTTAGTTGAAGTTGGTTTGCCTAAGAAATTTTGGGCTGAAGCCATTAATACTGCTTGCTACACTCAGAATAGGTGTATGATTAACAGACAGTTGTCTAAAACTCCCTATGAAATTTGGACAGTGAGGAAGCCAAATGTTGGATAATTTTGAATTTTTTAATATAAGTACTTCATCCACAACAATGGCAAGGACAACTTAAAAGCTTTTGATGCTAAAGCTGATGAAGGTATCTTCTTGGGATACTCAGCTGAGAGTAAGGCTTATAGAGTGTTGAACAAAAGGACTATGGTCACAGAAGAGTCTATCCATGTGGTTTTTGATGAACTTAATGTTAATGGAGAAGACATAGATGAGTTAGCTGACAAGAAGAATCAGCCAATTGTTCAGAAGATTCCCTATGTTGAAGCAGATGTAAGAGCTTTCGACCCTGATGAAGATGAGATAGTTGAATCTCAGAGATAGATGAAAGGTCTGCAGCTGAATGATGATGAGCAATCTATTCTAAACAACTTAGTTGCAAGACGACTGAACCGAGTAGACTTGCTCCAACCAGATGTGAGATGGCTAAAAGACCATCCACCTGAGTTATTATTTGGAAATGTTAGAGATGGAGTGAGAACCAAATCCAGAACTCAACATGAAGTTATGTTTACTTGTTTTATTTCCCAGATAGAGCCTAAAGATGTGTCACAAGCATTGGATGACACGCGTTGGATTCTAGCTATGAAGGAAGAGTTGAATCAGTTTGAAAGAAATAAAGTTTGGGAATTAGTTTAAAGGCCTACCCACCAAAATGTTATTGGTACTTTGTGTGGGTATTTAGAAACAAGATGAATGAAGAAGGATCGTGAGTAGAAACAAAGCAAGATTGGTAGCCAAAGGGTATTTCCAAGAGGAAGGTATAGATTTTGATGAAACATTTGCTCATGTTGCTAGATTGGAAGCAATTAGGATGTTTCTTGCTTAAGTTGCACACAAGAACTTCACTGTGTATCAAATGGATGCGAAGATTGCATTTTTAAATGGATTTTTGGAAGAAGAAGTTTATGTGGAGCAACCTCCAGGTTTTGAGTAGAAAACTGTTGGAGATAAAGTCTACAAGCTCAAGAAAGCATTGAACGGATTGAAACAAGCACCAAGAGTTTGGTATGACACATTGTCTCAGTTTCTTATTGACAATAGATTCACCAAACGCAGGGTTGATAGAACACTCTTCAGAATTCAAGATGGAGAGAGTATACTGCTTGTTCAAATTTATGTGGATGATATCATCTTTGGATTCACAAACAAAGAGCTGTGTGACAAATTTTCAAAGTTCATGCAATTAAGTTTGAAATGAGCATGATGGGAGAGCTGACTTTCTTCTTTGGTCTTCAAGTCAAGCAAATGAAGGATGCAACCTTCATAAGTCAAACCAAATATACCAGAGATTTGATGAAGAAATTTGGTATGGAAGAGAAGTCATCAGTGAAGATTCCCATGAATACGTCAGTCAAGATGGATATGGATGCAGATGACAATGTTGTAGATCATACCAGATACAGAGCCCTCATAGGATCATTGCTCTATTTGACAGCAAGAAGGCCAGACATTACCTTTGTTGTATGTGTATGTGCTAGATTTCATTCTGTACCAAAAGAGAGTCACATGACTGCAGCCAAGAGAATCCTAAGGTATTTGAAGGGATGCCGAGAAATTGGCTTATGGTATCCAAAGGATGGAGGATTCGAGCTAGTTGGTTACTCAGACTCAGACTATGTTGGATGGAGAGTAGACAGGAAAAGTACATCCGGTACCCGTCAAATGCTTGGAAATAAATTATTTTTTTAGTTTAGTAAGAAACAAAATTCAATAGCTACATCCACAGTTGAAGTAGAGTACATAGTCTGCGCAGTATCTCTGCCCCAAGTATTATGGATGAGGCAACAGCTGAGAGACTATGATATAGAAGAAAAAGAGATTCCAATTATGTGTGATAACACAAGTGCTATTGCAATAACCCAGAACCCAGTATTGCACTCAAGAACCAAGCACATTGATGTCAGATATCATTTCATAAGAGATCATGTTGAAAAGAAAGACATAACTTTGGAATACATATCAACTGATAAGCAGTTAGGATATATTCACTAAGCCATTATGTGAATCAAGATTTGAGGAGCTTAAAAATGAGTGAGTTTTGATTGAGCTGACATAGGAGGCTCAGAAGACTCAATCAGTGAGTCAAAGAAGAGAGAATTAAAAATCAAAGCAAAGTTTCATTTTTCACCAAGTGAAACATTCAAGATGGCTAGTCAGTTATATCGAGTTAGGCTGGACACCGAGTGATGTTATGATGTTATGAGAAGAGAGAAGCGAGTTAAGTCTTTTTTGGAAAATAGCTGAGTTATTTAAGAGCTAAGTGACAAAACACAATCGTTTTACGCGAGGAAATGTTTTTGGCATGACATCGCCATAATTATGGTGTCGTCGTAAAAACATGTACTCGTTTAGCCTATGATTGGATATAAACGAGGTTGCATTTAATGCAGGGAAATTAATGTGATTTCAAGAATTAATCTCAACTGTTGATAGTGATCAAACTTTTTGAATTCTAAAAACCATCCTATCATATCCCATATACTCGAATTCATTTTCTCTCTCCGCACTTAACATTCATCTCTCTCAAGAAAGACTAAAACTTTCTCTGCAAACCAAAGCAAAAACCCTAGTTCGTGTTCCGTTCAACGTTCAAGTTTCCAAGTTCTGATCTTATAAATGGCTCCAACTTATGATTTTGTGCATATGGCTGAGAAGATCCACTCTGGTTCGACGGTGGACTTCAAAGGTATGGTGAAGCAAGTTGTTGACAAAGCCCTTGCCAAGAAGATTGCTGAGAAGTTGGAGAAATACGGTCTGAAGGGATTTCTCACGATGGAGTTCTCGCACACCTATCTAAAAGAGGTGGCTATGTTCTATGTGAATGTTGAGGTTCACGATGGAGAAATATGTTCTTCCATCCAAAACACCGACATTAAGATAATTGTTGCGGATTTGGCTGCTAACTGTCATCTTCATTCGTCTAGGTTGAAGGATATCATAGAAAAGGACATCAACCTGGCTATGGCATGGAAGGAAATCGCCAAGCCAGAGTCTGCTGCTAAGGCTGTTTACACAACCAAGAAGTTGCTCATCAAATATGACTACCACAAGCTAATGGATGTGGTGTCAAGTGTATTGACATGAAGTTCGGGTTTCAATCAGATGTCGAGGGCTAAGCTGATAGTGATGGCTGCTATGACGGAAGAGAAAAATGTGAACTGGGCTGAGTTCATCTTCAACTGAATATGTTAAAATGTGATGAACAAGACCATTAACGATGTTGGTCTATTTGTTAGTTCGCGGGAATATGGTTTGGTGATTGGCCATTTGGTGGAGGTGAAGGGCATTCCTCTCAGGAATGGGAAACCCTTCCACGTAAACAAGAAAATGTTCAAGGCGAACCTCTCAGCTGCTCAGAGGCAAGCCTATGCAAGAAGAGCTGACACCAGAGAAGGTGAGTCAGCTGATCTTATCCCCGAGGACACTGCTGCAACTGCAAAGGCTACATCTCCGAAGCATGTGCAGAAGAACAAGAAAGTTGCTATAATCTTGATTTTAATTGCAAGTTTTTGTAGATATCAATCTCCAAGAAGGAGCTTATGTCTGGAAATCAAATCCCAGAGCTCTCCTATAAATAGATGAAGTCTTGAAGCAACACAACAAGAGAGAATACACTACAACACAACAAGAGACATATCAAGCAAATATTTTGTTCTTCACTTTCACGTTCTTGTTGTAATAGCATAAGTATTTCACTTTCATATCTTGAGGTCTAGGCTTGATTCTTGAGTACACTTGCACTTCAAAGTTGTATACTTCCTTATCGAGTTGTAATCTTGAATTTGTGTTCGTCATTCAAACACAAGATATCCTTGTGAGTGTTCTTGTGGTAAGAGCACACTTGGGTGATCTTAGGTGTTGAAGAGTGTGGTACTCTTCATAGGTGTAAGAAGATTGTGGTAATCTTCTTGTGGAAGAGTTTGGTGCTCTTCAAGTTGGAAAAATGTAGTAATCTTCACAAGGTGTCGTTGCTAGAAGATTGTGGTAATCTTCAAAGAGGTATTGTAAGAAGAATGTGGTACTCTTCAAGGTGAAGTTGTAATAGTTTTGGTAACTATTAATAAAATTCTTTTTTTTTTTGAAATCCATCCCGGAGATACTAGGGTGGTAGAGGATTAGGCCCTAGGTGGGTTGAACCTCTATAAATCGACGTGTGTTGTTTACTTTCCCGCATTTTCATTCTTGTCATTACTTATCCATTCGAAAAAGAGGGCAAAACTCGGAAAATCGGCATAATCTATTCACCCCCCTCTAGATTATCATAGCCACTTGGACTAACAAGTGGTATCAGAGCCAAACTCTTTGGCAAGCTCATTCCACATTGCGAGTAAAGAGGAAAGATTCATGGCTATGAACGAGAGTTATCTACCAACCGTTGCTTCATTCAATGGACCGCCTCTTTTCGACTCTAATAATTATGCATTTTAGAAGGATCGAATGGAATGCTTATTACAAGGTTGTAGGTTCGATATTTGGAACATGGTTATAAATAGAGTATACATCCCGATGAAGAAAAAGGAATACGGAACTCAAATCCCCAAAGCTCTGAAGGAGTTTGATGATGAAGACAAGAAAATATTCTCCTTAAACGGTAAAGCTCTTAATATTTTTCATTATTCTCTTACTGCTACGGAATATAATCATATTAGAGGTATTTGATCCGCTAATGATGTTTGGGAAAAGTTGGAAGTTATCTATGAAGGCATAAAGAAAGTGAAACAAGCTCGTAAGACTATATTGGTCAAATAGTTCAAAAATTTCACTATGAATATTGGTGAAAATATTTCTAAAATGGTTGAGAGGCTTGACAATATTGTAAATCCTTTAGTTGCACTTGGGAAAATTATTTCCAAAGAGGATAAGGTTACAAAAGTTTTTAATGCTCTTCCTACCTCTTGGTCCGAAAAAGTTACCGCTATTACGGAAGCTCAAAATTTGGAAAATCTAAATTTTGATGAGCTTATTGGCAATCTTCTCATCTATGAAGTTTATACCAATGAAAGGAGTAACTCAAAGGCATCAACTTCTCAACCGGGTATGGGATCAACTCCAAAAGGTCTTGCCTCAAAATCGAAAAATTATTATTCTAGTGATGAGGAAGATGAAGATGAAGATGAAGATGAAGATGAAGATGAGGAACTTATTAGAAAATTTACCAAATTTATAAATAAAAACAAGAGACAAGTCTTGTTTTAGATGCGGAAAACCCTGACACCATATTGCAAATTGTCCAAAAGAGAAAGAAGAACAAAGAAAGAAAAAGCACTTTCTCAAAGCCTTGAAGGGCAACACCGAACCAACAACATGGGATGAACTTCTTGCTACATCCGATAATGAGGAAGACGAGCAATGTCTAATGGGCATCAAAGAAGACAATAAGGTACGCTCTAACTCATCTATTTATTTTAGTAATGAATTGCAAAATAATTTTGATGAGCTACAAAATGAATTCCAAAGCTTGCTCTTTAAATACAAAAATTTGAAAAAGGAATTCAACGCCATGAAAAATGATAATGATAGTTTACATGCCTCTTATGAATCTCTTACTAGTGCTCATGATGTTACACTTGATAAGGTTACAAATCTTGAAAAAGAAAATAGTACTCTTGTTAAGGATATTGATTGCATGAAAAATAATATGTTAAAGTTTAATTTGAGCACCGATAAAATGACCAAAATTCTTGATGTTCAACGTTGTGATCATTTGAAACTAGGACTTGGTTATAAGCCAAATGTTATTAATGATATGAAAAAGAACCAAGTATCTATGTATGCTAATCATTATGCTTCTAGAACTATTACATGTTTTTATTGTTGTACATGTTTTTATTACATGTTGGACCGGTCGAACAGGTGCAAAATTTTGTTAAAATCATTTTTGTTTCCAAACTTAGCCATTTTTGCTCTTTCTTTCCATTTTTCGACCACTTTGCAAAATTCACACACAATTCACTCAAAATGATTTCTTTCTTGTAAATTCCATTATTTTGAGTTTATATTACTTGTATTTCATCATTCTTACCCGACTTCTCTGATTTATTGGTAAGTTTAATTCCTTTTTTATCTCAATTTGGGTTGAACCCTTGAGAAAATGCTTATTTTTGATATTTTGATGGAATTCTTGTATATGTGTGTTGGGTATGATGATTGTTGATAGATGATATTTGTAGAATTGTATTTGGTGATGAAAATTTTGGCTTGATTACAATTACAAGGGCTATATACATCTTCTTTGTTATTCGACGCACGCCAAGTGTTCGATAAAATGTTTCAATGAAAATTTCTTCAATTACATGATTCTCTCGATTTCAAAAGTCTTATAAGTTTATAGAGATCATGTTTTACTAATCAAATGAGCTTTTGCAAGTCAAATGGTCGACTTTTCCCTTTTTATTTGGATTTTAAGCTTAAATATTCGAAAAACTCGATAAATCGGTAATATTGAGCACTTTGATATAAATAAATGATATTTTTATCGTGCTAACATTCTTTTTGACGATTCCAAATGGGGAGAAACACGAAACAAGCTCATGAAGCTAGAAAAAGCTCGCAGAAAAAGCTATAAGATGTGGCTCTTAAAAGCCAAAAGCTGTGAATCATACTTAGTCCATTTGATGTATTATGGACTTTTTGACTTGTCTAATGATGTCTTTTTGACAGGGGGAGCTTCTAAGCTCATGATATTCAAGTTTCCATTGTAAAAGCTGAGCTTTTAGCTTTTGTTTGATTGTTTCTATACTTATCCTGTTGTGCATGGTGAAAGGGCGAGCTTTTATAAAATGTTTTGAAAATCTTTACTCCCATCCTTGTGGCTATTATGCATGGAAAGTTGTCGCTTAAACTGGATAGTTATTTTTTACCGCAAAAATTGTTTTTGTTTTCAAAATTGACCTCTTAAATTGTTTTGGTTTGTAATCATAAAAAATGGGGAGTTTGTTAGATAAATATTTTTATCATGATTTTGATGATTTTGTTTAACTACGTTTTTACACCAAAACAATGTTCCTAAATGTTGTCCAAATACTCCTAAATGATTTAATATATGTTTACTAATTTTTCGGAGTATTTCTTGAAGTTTATTTTTGACAAAAATTGGACAACACTTATGTCTCGTGTTCAACCCGACGCCCTATAGGGAAACCTGTGTTTGAAAGATGATTTCCAAAATAGAAACGAGATGTTTGAAAAATCCCTGGAGGTCGACCGGTCGAACAAGAGGTCGACCGGTGCCTGAAGAAATCATATTTGAAACAGACCTCTATGTAATTGATTTTGGGGGGTGTTGGACTGGTCCAACTAGGGTCCGATCGGTCGAACCCCATGTCGATCGGTCCACCCCATGTTGGACCGGTCCAGGTGATAGTTTTTGCATTGTCAAATTATTTTTTGTATTAGAGGTCGACTGGTCGAATCTACCATTTTGACAGCAGAAACTATCCGTTGACAGTAGAAAACTTTTCCTCATTTTGTGGGATTGATTTCTAGCTATAATCTTTATTTTAATTGCAATTTTTTGTAGATATCAATCTCCAAGAAGGAGTCTATGTCTGGAAATCAAATCAAAGAGCTCTCCTATAAATAGATGAAGTCTTGAAGCAACACAACAAGATACGTATCAAGCAAATATTCTGTTCTTCACTTTCACATTCTTGTTGTAATAGCCTAAGTATTTCACTTTCACATCTTGATGTCTAGGCTTGATTCTTGATTACACTTGCACTTCAAAGTTGTATACTTCCTCATCGAGTTATAATCTTGAATTTGTGTTCGTCATTCAAACACAAGATATCCTTGTGAGTGTTCTTGTGGTAAGAGCACACTTGGGTGATCTTAGGTGTTGAAGAGTGTGGATTATAATCTTCTTGTGGAAGAGTTTGGTGCTCTTCAAGTTGGAAGATTGTGGTAATCTTCACAAGGTGCTGTTGCTAGAAGATTGTGGTAATCTTCTAGGAAGATTGTGGTAATCTTCAAAGAGGTGTTGTAAGAAGAGTGTGGTACTCTTCAAGGTGAAGTTGTAATAGTTTTGGTAACTATTAATAAAATTCTTTTTTTTTGTTTTTGAAATCCATCCCGGAGATACTGGGGTGGTAGAGCATTAGGCTCTAGGTGGGTTGAACCTCTATAAATCGACGTGTGTTGTTTACTTTCCCGCACCTTCATTCTTTTCATTACTTATCCATTCGAAAAAGAGGGCAAAACTCGGAAAATCGGCATAATCTATTCACCCCCCCTTCTAGATTATCGTAGCCATTTTGACTAAAAGGGTAGGGCCTTTGACTTCTGGCCGAGAAACTAAGAGAACATGAGGTCCAACTCGAAGGCCTCCAAAGAATATTAGTGAGTTTATTGACACCGAGATGAACTCCATTTCTTGCATAATACTTCAATCCGACCTGGATGCTTATAAGAAGCGGTATGTGATCCCGGACACGATGCACTTCTGGTTGCTGGAAGCTGACGAGGTGCCTGAGCATCCACCTACGGGGTGCACCACGATGTACTACTGTAGCCTCTATTATGGGTTGAGGTTTCCCCTGCCGAGAATGATCACCAAGTGGTTTCAGAGGTGGAAGATTTCACTAGCCCAGGTCTACCCTCTGTCCTGGGGAAGATTGATTGGGATGCTCGTCCTTTCCCACAAGCACCGCTTACCCCAGCCAACCTTTGACGAGATAAATGAACTGTTTCTAAGGAAAGCCACACCGACCAGGTTTAAGGGGAGGCTATCTGGATGGTATTATCTGGTAACCAGACCTGGATACCCTGACAACATAGTTGAAGGCCTTCCTGGATCCTTGAAGGACTAGAAGGATAAGTGGTTCTATATTGGTGGGAATTGGATGAGCTTGGGGAGAGAGACGAGCCATTTCTTGTTCCTCCCATTAACTTTACATATAATTGGCGTAAGTTTCTTTCTCGGTTCATCATTTTTACAGAGAATTCTAATTGCTCATTATCTATTTCATATGCTGAGAACCGACCTTCCCACGAGAGGTTGTTCGAGGAGTTTTTGGTGAGACTTGTCAGATAAAGGAGACTTCAAAGAAGAACTGAGGCATAGGTGTTTTGACTCTAGAGGCCAACCTGATCAGCACAGGTTTATGTGCTAATCGGTGGGCCCCATTGGATACCAGGGCGAGAACAGAAACCCAGGACTCCAGAACAGAGAACAAGAACTCTGGTACGACATCCAACTATGCTTGTCCATGTTGAGTATTTATTTTTCAAGTTATAATATTTTTGTTGTTTTGTGCAGCTCCTCCTCCAGACATGGATGTATAGATTGTCTTAAGAAGGTGCATCAAAGGGCTGGCGTCGCGACTAAGAAAATAGTCGAGCAAAGAAAAGAGATCGAGCTTAGCACAAAAAAAGCGGGCCATGAGACAAAGAAGACTGTGACACAGAGGTAGGGGTCTGGGATTGAGATCCACGGGACCGAGCCACCCCCCACAGAGGTTCCTATTGTTCCTCCACCAGCTGCAACAACCAACATTGCCAGGAGGACTTTTTCAGACGATCTGGGACCCAAGGCTCATTTCATCCCACCTAATGCCAGTCGAGAGGATCCATGCGAGCAGATGGTCGGGCTGAGGCCACATTGGTTTGTTGAGTATGCTAAGTGCTCCACTCCAATTGAGGAGCTAATTGCATCCCTACCTGAGGTTGAACGAGCAGCCAGAGATGTCCCAGCTCAGTCCTGGACCACGGGTATAGAGAATTTTTGTCGTGATGCCACCATGGAGAAGAAGATCCAATACTGCATGGGTCTTTCTGGTCGGATAATTGGAACTTTGTGACATGCGGTGGGTAATGGGCATGAACTGACCAAGCGCCATGAGGATCTAAGCGAGGTTCATGGTGTCTGTGCTGCGGTGGAGGGATCTTTGAAGGAGCAGGTTAAGGAGGCAAAAAAGAAAGCGGTAGTAGCAAGCAAGGCCGAGCATAAAATTGTCACCGACAAGGAGCAGCCGAGAGGGCGGAGGAGGTCCTTCGTGATGAAGTCAGGTTGCTCAAGGAGGCAGCGGCCAAGCGCGTGGAAAAGTTCGCCATGCATGTGGAGGAGGCCTAAATTACTTTAAAAAATTAGCAGAGTGTGGTTATATGTTCATTTGAATGTGTCGAGCCTGGACAACCTTTTGGGCGAGCTTCGAAAGGGCAAGAACATTGTCCAGCTCAAGGATGGCTGAGATCGAGGAGCTAAGGCCCCAGTTTCCCAATGGTGATGTCTCTTCTGAAGAGAAAGAAGGGAATGCTGACACTAAGGAGGAAGGTGCGGAGGAAGGTGTTGGAATTTGGTTATAGAAATTGAGTGTTGACTCAATTTTGACCAAATATTTAAGTGGTTTCCATTAGTAAGAAATAGAATTAAATTATATGTTAAAATTCTACTAATTGAGGAGATGATATTGGCATTTGGAATTTCTCAAAACCAATTCCGGATGAATGAAAAATTAATGCTAGAAGTTAGTCACTTAAATAAAATGGTATGGAAAATGTGGGGAAGGAGAAAAGCTCCATCCCACATAGAGTATAAAGGCAAAGTTTGCTCAATTTATAAATCCCAAGTTGGACAATTGGATTTGGGCCCTTGAGGCACCAAAGTTTTTTAAAGGAGTGAGGACATGCATGATTGTGGGTTCGGTACAAAACACGCACACGCGCGCCGCCGTCGGTCGGCCGGCTCGGCCGGTCCGATTCGAATCGTGGTCGTGGTCCGGTCTGGTATGGGTCGTGGGCCTAGTCTTGGGCTTCAAGGACCTTATACTTTTTGGACCAAATTTATTTAAACCATTTAAAAATTAATTATTTTTTAATTAATTATTGCTTCCAACTAGGGTGCGTTATGCGCAGTGCGCGGGCGCGCACTAGGACCGCGTGCGGTGCCGGGCACTGGACAGCGCAAGGCGCGCACCTTGGAAAAGTGCGCGCACGTACACTGCAGACACTGTGCGAAACCTGTCGCGTGACACATGTCCAAACTGGTGCACCTGTTCGAGTAACCAGGTGCATTTATTGGCTGTAGACATGTCTTTTCGATCCAAAAAATATATCCTTTCCATCGGGCACCTTCATGCCTTTATATATGAGCCCCCTGCATATGAAATTACACACAAAAATTAGATAGTAAAATCGACCCATTTGCATCTGCATATTGAATTACTCCCTTCAAAAGTTTGAAAGCATCAAATACTATAGAGTTTGCTGTTGTTTCAACTTTTGCAAGTGCTGCTAAGTTGAAACAGTAAAGTCGTTGTATCTTCGGGACAATCGCCGGAACCAAAAGCACTTTGTATGCGGGACGATTTTGTCGTGCAGATAATGTATTAAATACAGGCCTCGACTTAGCCTGATTATCCAAACACTTTTAGCCATTTTCTTGTAAATAGTAAACTAACCCAAACAACAATCTCAAGACAAAATTCTTTTGTTGTTTTCAAGACGATTGCATCCGTTGCATTCACTTTGATGGTTGTTGCTCCTACTCACGGCGAAAAACCGGCAAAGTTCTCCGGTGTTAATTTCAAACGCTGGCAACAAAAGATGTTCTACCTGATAACTTTGGGTCTGCCCGTTTCTTGAAGAAGGACCCCCTACCATTAGCGATGAAGAATCCGACAAACAACGGAGAATCGATGTGGATGCTTAGTATAACAACGATTTTATCTGTCAGAATTATGTTTTGAACGGGATAGACAATACCCTTATAAACGTCCAAAGAGTTGTGGGACTCTTTGGAGAAAAAGTACAAAACATAAGATGCTGGCACAAAGAAATTTGTTGTCGGCAAATTTCTAGATAATAAGATGTTTGACACCAAGACGGTTATCAGCCAAGTGCAAGAGATTCAAATCATACTTCATTACTTATTGTCTGAAGGGATGATTCTGAACGAATTGTTCTAAGTGGCTGCGATTATCGAGAAATTGCCACCATCGTGGAAAGATTTTAAGAACTACCTCAAGCACAAGCGGAAGGAAATGGTGTTTGATACATGTTTTTATCTTAATTTTGATGATTTTATTTTTACACCAAAACAATGTTTTTAATTGTTGTCCAAATACTCCTAAATGATTTAAAATGGTTTTAATATTTTCTGGAGTATTTCTTCAAGTTTTATTTTTGATAAAATTGGACAACACTTTTAATGATTTTATGTTTATAAGTTTCTACTTCAAAATAAGGGCTTCTAAATGTTGTCTAAATACTCCCGATTGGTTTAAAATATTTTTACTAAATTTTCGGAGTATTTATTGAGTTTTATTTTCGACAAAAATCGGACAACATTTCTGTCTCAAGGTCAACCGGTCGTCGTATAGGGCAACCCGTACCTGAAGATGTATTTTAGAACAAAAAATGAGACGGGAGGGAAAAAGGCCAGGTCGATCGGTCGACCAGGGTGTCGACCGGTCGACACCCATGTCGACCGGTACCTAGGCATAAAAATTGAAACAGAACATTACATCTTTGAAAATCAATGAGGGAGACCGATCAGGGTCAAGGTCGACCGGTCAAAGTCCCCCCTGACCGGTCGCCCTGTGTTATTTTTCTATGTGTTCTTCAAACGTCTAGTTCTGTGTGACCGGTCGCCCTATCTTTTGACAGCAAATTTTTGACTGTTTGACAGCAGACATCTTTTCCTTAAATTGTGGGATTGATTTCTAACAACTATATTCTTGATTTTAATTGTATTTTTCTGTAGATTTTCAATCCCCAAGAGGAGCCTATGCTTGATCAATCATCTCCTATAAATAGAGGAAGTTTTGGAGCAACCAATACAACAATTGAGATACAACACAACAAGATACACTTCAAGCAAACACTTGTTCTTCATAGTTATTATTCTTATTGTAATTTTGCCTAGCTTATCACTTTCACATCCTTTAGGTCTAGGCTATTCTTGATTACACTTTGCACTCATATTGTAATATTCATTATTGAGTTGTAATCTTGATTTTTGGTCATCATTCAACACAAGACATCCTTGTGAGTATTCTTGTGGTAAGAATACACTTGGGTGATCTAGGTGATAGGTGTTTCAAGAGTGTGGTGCTCTTGAGGTGTTGAAGAATTTGGTATTCTTCAAGATTTGAGATTGTGGTGATCTTCAAAGGTGCCGTTGAAGGAAGATTGTGGTAATCTTCAAAGGGAGATTGTGGTAATCTCCAAAGGTGGTGTTGTTGAAGAGTGTGGTGCTCTTCAAGGTGTTGTAAGTTGAATTTGTATTAATTTTGGTAATTAATAAAATTCTTTTTCTTTTTGAAATCCATCCCGGATATACTGGGGTGGTAGAGCACGTAGTCCCTAGGTGGGGTGAAGCTCTATAAATCGATGTGTGTTGTTTACTTTCCGCACCTTCATTATTGTCTTTGAGCATTCGGTTTGAAAAAAAGGGCATAATCGAAAAGATGGAGATAATCTATTCACCCCCCCTCTAGATTATCGTAGACGCTTGGACTTACAAGTGGTATCAGAGCCAAACTCTTTGGCAAGCTCGTTTCACATCGCGAATGAAGAGGAACGATCGTCGGCTACGAATGAAGCTCACCTTTCCTAAGACCTCCACCACCAAGCCACCTCGGTTTGATTCCAAAAATTTACATTTTGGAAAGAAAGAAATGGAATATTATTTACAAGGTTGCGGGTTCGATATTTGGAACATCGTCATAAATGGAGAATCCATTCCGATGATAGACACACCATACACCTCCAAAGTTTTCAAAGAGCTCAATGATGAAGAGAAGAAAATCATCTCCTTAAATGGTAAAGCTCTCAATATTTTATATTGTTCACTTACCAACTTGAATTTAATCTTATTGTAGGAATTCGATAGGCTCATGAAGTATGGAAAAATTAGAAGCCATTCATGAAATATATGCAAATGATAGGAGCAACTCAAAAGCATCTACTTCTCAAAGGGATACAAGGTCAAATCTAAGGAGCAAGCCTTTTACAACATCCAACTATGAAGTAGTTGAACAATGTTTTATGGGCATCGAAGAAGAAAACGAGGTATGTTTTAAACCCTCTACTTCCTATGATATTGTTATACAAAATGAGTATAGTGATTTGCAAAATGATTTTGATGAACTTCAAAATGAATTCCAAAGCTTGCTTGTTAAATACAAAAATTTGAAAAAGGAATTCAATGCTTTGAAAAATGATAAGGATAGTTTATTTACCTCCTATGAATCACTATCATGTGCTCACACCACCACACTTTATAAGGTTAGAAACCTTGAAAAAGAAAATAGTACTCTTGTTGAGAATGTTAATTGCATGAAAAAGGATTTATCAAAATCCAACTTGAATACCGATAAAATGACCCATATTGTTGATATTCATATTTGTGATAAATTGAAACAAGGACTTGACCATAAGACTAATGTTGTTAATCATATGAAAAATAGTCAAGTCCCTATGCATGTTGGTCATTATGCTTCAAAAATTATGACTTGCTTCGATTGCGGTAAAAAAGGTCATACGGCTAATTCTTGTCGGGCTAGAAATAGCTCTAATTATTTTTGGAGACCTAAAAGTCTCAAAACTAATTCCAAAGGACCCAAGACTTGAGGGTACCACAAACAAGGTTATATTAGGTACCCGTGAATAAAAATCAAGGAAAATTTATACAGCCTAGAAGACATCAAATGAGTGTCTCATTTGATCAAAGGAGAAGATATCACCACAATGAATTTTCAAGAGAAAGACACTTTCAAAAATGGGAAGGCCACAATGCTTGGAGATGGAGCAATTGGAGAAGCCATCATCAACAAGATGATTTTCAAAGGGGAAGATATCATCAACAACGGGAACGGCACAACCCATGGAAATGGCGTAATTGGTAAACCGTATCTCCCCATTTAAATATGCATTTTACCTTTTTATGCATGCTTTTATTTATGTCTAAATTGCAAAATGAGTTTTCATTTTTTTTAAAATTAAGGTCCTCAATAAATATTTGTGTTTTTAAAATCCTTTGATAATGAGACCTTACATGTTGTTTTAAACTCTTATGGATTTCTATAGCATAAGTTTTTTTTTTTTGTGATATCTCTTATTACTTGGCCTACACTTGTGCTATCACATCTTGTGCAAAATTTGTTTAAAGTATTATGTAGGATTTATATCTCCTATTCATTGGCTATCGTCTATTACTTCTTCTAAGAGTTTCTTAAACCATCGAGGTATGTTCACTCATATTATTCTTAGAACTCGATATTTTGTTTATGCACGTATCTTTCAAAAACTATTTCATCTCATCCCCTTTAGTGCCACTAAATGACTTTGTGATGTTTCTTAAAAGGGCATTACTCGTTAAATCTCGTTTTTCTCGTATATGTGTTTTTCTCGAAACTCATATTTGTTGAATTTAGTCCATAATTATCTTTTTGCAAAGTTTTAAAACTTTTGGGGTGAAAAATCGAATTTTGGAAAATTCTGGAAAAATGAAACTGGTACCCAAGAGCAGGTACCGATCGACCAGGGGGTCGACCGGTCGACCATACCGGTCGACAGGCCGGTCGACCGGGTTATATCAGACGGGCAGTATATCTTTATTTGAAACAGGGGATGCTGGTTTTTATTTCTTCTTCTCAAAAATGTCGAACCCTAGCTCATTCATCTTCAAAAATTCTTTCTTATTTTCTCATTATTTCTCTAATTATCTCATCTTTGAGTTTATATCACTCAAATTCATCTTGCTTTCATGGCACCCCTTCAATTCACCGAACGAAATCCTCAAAAGAGGAGAAGAAAGCAAAGGGGAGAATCTTCCTCCAACCCCCAACAAGATGATATTCCACAAGGAGATAATCAAAACCGGCTCACGGAAGAAGAGATTGATGAATTGAGAGCCAGAGTTTCAAAATCAAACATTCATTGGGATTCAAGTAAGTTATCACTTCTTTACGAGCCTCCCTCTAGAGCCAATAGATTTCGATTTCTAAATAAACTTGCGGAGGAGCATTATGAGAATATTGGATTGAACGACAAGAAAATTGCTTGCACTCGTATGGTTCGATTTTTGGATTTTCATGATGAATATCCGGAAATTAGGGCTTATTCTGAAATTCAAGGTTGGGTTTCATTATGGTATAATCCATGTTTGCATTATGATGACGAGCTGATAAAACTTTTCTATGCAAATATGTGGATTGTTGATGCTACGGAAGATAATCCGTTGGAACTTCATACATTTGTAAATGGTAGGCATTTTTCATGGACATTGGTCGATATTTGTAATCATTTTAATGTGCCAAATGATGGTGTTGTTAATGTGGATTGCGCTCATTGGGACGATAATGTTTTTGGTGTCTCACTTCATGAGGTAAAAACATTTTTAGGAGTTTTTCCTGAAGTAACCTTCTTGGATATGCCGCCAAATTATCGGATTGTATCTATTATTTGCTCCTATTGTGTTTGCGGAAAAGAAGTAAAACTTCCGAGTAATCTCGAACTCTTTCTTACCTATAAGATTATCCGAGGAGAAAGAGTAAATTATGGGGCTATTTTTGTGTACTGCTTGTCGGAATCAAGAAGGCTTACCAAGAAAAAATATACGTTGGGAAATTTGATTTGTCGACTACTATATCTATCGGGCTACCCGGAGAATGAGATGAATACCGAAATTCGTCATAATGATTATGATAATGCCAACATTCTCCAAATGGTAAGAATGCGACAAAATTTACCACGAGTTCCCACCAAAGCCGCTAGGGGACGTGCTTGAAATCCACAACAACCTCGAAATGATTTCTTTAATGACAACGAGGTTGAAAATATTGGTAGAGGGAATGTTGAGGAACAAGAAGACGAGGAAGAAGATTATGTGGGAAATGAAGGAGAGGAACAAGAAGTTAGGGAGGAAGAAAATGAGGAAGAACATTATAATGAAGGAGAGGATGAAGAAAATGAGCCGGATGTTGAAGACTTGAATTTAAAGAGAGAATGGAAAAGGTGGAAAGAGAGACATTTAGAGATGTTGCATCTCTTAGAAAATAGCTCTGGGTTGTGAAGGAAGAAAATTCCAGATTGAAAAAGTTTATGGGAAAATTGAAGAAATTCATCAAAGAGCTTATTCCCGCAGCTTGCTTCTCTTCGGATGAGGATTGATGTCCCTACCCCTTTATTATCTTAGCATTTTCTTTTGTTCATGTTGTTTTGTATTTCTATGAACTATCTTGTAAAACTCTAAATTGCACTAATGTGATTTGCTTGTTTTCTTGAAAGGGTTAAAATAGCAAGTTGAAAATGGCTTGTGGATGATCATAATATTGATGGAGTATTTGATGGTAAAAATACTCTAGTTTGGCATTGTTTGATAGTTGGTATGAAGTACTTGATGGTAAAAGTGCTTCTTTTAATTTTTGCTTAAATGCATTTGAGATGCCTTGATCATTTTGTTTAGATGGATAATTTGGGACATTTGTAATGTCTTATTTGTATGCATTACTTGATGGCTCTTTAATTCTTGCTTGATGGCATTCGTAATGCCTTGATCTCTTATTTGGCTAAAATTATCTCAATTGTGGTAATCTCCAAAGGTGGTGTTGTTGAAGAGTGTGGTGCTCTTCAAGGTGTTGTAAGTTGAATTTGTATTAATTTTGGTAATTAATAAAATTCTTTTTCTTTTTGAAATCCATCCCGGATATACTGGGGTGGTAGAGCACGTAGTCCCTAGGTGGGGTGAAGCTCTATAAATCGACGTGTGTTGTTTACTTTCCGCACCTTCATTATTGTCTTTGAGCATTCGGTTCGAAAAAGAGGGCATAATCGAAAAGATGGAGATAATCTATTCACCCATCCTCTAGATTATCGTAGCCGCTTGGACTTACAAATGGGACTTGAGGATTTGATAGTTCGACTTCGGATTGAGGAAGACAACCACGATTGTGATTGGAAATCGACAGTTGTGGGGGTGTGACCACACTTTATGGAACACAAGGGGAGCTTCTGCTGCATTTTTTAAATGTGACAGAATGTGTTGCCAAAAGTATTGTAACACCAAAACCAACGTTGCATGAAGTGTTGCCCAAAGTATTGTAACACTAGAGTTAGACACTGTAACCAGTTAAGTCTGAAGTCTTACTAAAGTTGTGATAACACCGAAGGTTACACAGGTGTTGGAACTAAGGTCTGAAATCTGTTAGAACGAGGTTCTAACTGGATTATTGGGACAAGGTTCTAACAAAATAAAAGAAAAGTGGCCGAGAGCCATAAATGTTCTGGAGATCTTGGGTTGACAAGGATACCATAAATTGGAAGGGGTAGCTTTACTTTTTAACAAACCACATAAAAGATAATATCTTGAAATGTGGGGTTGTTTTGGCTAAAGTAGCTTCCAAGGAAAATAAATCAGCATTTATGATATAAATAAAGGTACGATCATTAAATCAAGAAATGTTGTATTTATTAAATGTGTTTTTTTTTTTGCAAAGGAAAGAGGTAAGTCTAGACATATTCGTCGAAGACACAATACAATTAGACAATTGATTTCGAATGGGGTTATTTCGGTTGACTACGTGAAGTCAAAGGAAAATCTTGTAGATCCGCTTACAAAAGGTATAAATTGAGATTAATTGTATAAATTGTTAAGGAGAATGGGTTTAAAATTCACAAAATAAAGAATGTTCATAGCGGTAATCAAACCTTGTGAATCGGAGATCCCAAGACCTTGGTTCAATGGGACAACTAAGTTATGAATGTTCAGATGAACACTTGGAAAATGTGTTAGCTCATTCGCGGAACATCCAAGTGAAATAGAAACCTGTTGAATATGGTGAGGTTAAGTTTAAGACTTCTAATGATTCCTATACCGAAAGGTGGAATATAGTTGGATACTCTTTAATAGGAGATCACCTATATAAGTGAGAAGTAATGGTCGCTTCAAAGAAACACTTATGAATCTAAGATATGGTCCAGGGCCGAAATGGACACAATGTGAGAACAACGAGTGTTAGAATTGTTATTGTGCAAGTAATGTTGTCTTGGTTTACACAAACAGCAAGACATCGCGTCACTAACCAGCTAGTAAATCCGATAGTATTTTACTAAGGAATGTTCAAAGCCACAAGCTACTTATCCTGACGCAATAACAGTTCGCCGTGAATTTGCATACACACATGCATTAATTTCATTCATATGGGGGATTGTTGGAATTTGGTTATAGAAATTGGGTGTTGACCCGATTTTGACCAAATATTTAAGTAGTTTCCATTTGTGAAAAATGGAATTAAATTATATGTTAAAATTCTACTAAGTGAATAGATGAGATTTTGAATTTCATTTGGAATTTCTCAAAACCACTTAAAACTATAAAATGGTATGGAAAAAGAAAAATATGGGGAAGGAGAAAAGTTTCATCCCACATAGAGTAGAAAGCCAAAGTTTGCTCAATTTATAAATTCCAAGTTGGACAATTGGATTTGGGCCCTTGGGGCACCAAAGTTTTTAAAGGGGTGAGGACCTACATGCTTATGGGTTTGGTTCAAAACACACGCGCGCGCACGTAACCACTTGCCCGCCGGCCTACCGGCCCAGCCCGGGTCGTGGGCTTGGGTTTGGGCTTCAAGGCCCTTATACTTTTTGGACCAAATTTATTTAAACCCTTTAAAAATTAAATAATATTTAATTAATTATTGTTTTCCAACTAGGGTGCGCGGCGTGCGTGCGTGCAGTGCAGACGGCGCAAGACCGAGACCGCACGCGCTTCCAGCGCTAGAAAGTGCACGCACACACCAGGGCCGTGCGCGCGTGCGACTGCGAATAGTGTACGAAACCTATCGTGTGTGCGCACTTTGCGTCGCGGACGCGCACGTCCGAACTAGTGCATCCGTTCAAGCGAAACAGTGCATTTTTGGTCAGAGACATGACTTTTCGATCCAAAAGATATATCCTTTCCATCGGGCACCTTCATGCATATATATATGAGCCCCCGCATATGAAATTACACACGAAATTCGGATAATAAAACCGACCCATTTGCATCCTGTTTGAATTACTCCTTCAAAAGCTTGAAAGCCTCAAACACTATATAGTTCACTATAGTTTCGACTTTTGCAAGTATTGCAAAGTCGAAACAAGAATGTCATTGTATCCTGTGGGACGATCGCCAAACCGTAAGCACTTTGTATACAAGGCGATTTCGTCTCTTGTGGAGATCAGATAAATATAGGCCTCAACTTAGCCTGATTATCCAAACACTTTTAGTCATTTTCTTGTAAACAGTAAACCAATCCAAACAGCAAAAGTTAATGCAGAAGAAGTGGCATCCAGCGGGCAGCCCCCTGCCATTAAGCTTTTATTTCCTTTTTTGTGAATTTGTAGTCGACCTCGGGCCAAACAATCTTGTAAATATTTTGTCCCTTAATGAAATTTTTTTTCTAGGATCATCTCGTGCTTCTTTGGAATTGTATTTATTTAAGAATTTTTGTCATGTGTTTGGTACTAGGTCAACATGCTTATTTTGGTGTGCTTGTGCTAGTAGAGATTAATATGATGTAACAAAAAATCAAGTAATTTTGTTTCTCGAGCTAGGCCGAGGCCAAGATGATATATTAGAAAATTATTAAGTAATTTGCTCAGAGCTAGGTCGATGTCAATATGATATAATATGAAAAATGCCAGGTAACTTGCTCGGTGCTAGGCCGAGAACATGCGTTTTATTGATAATGTATTTTCAAGTAAATTAAATTCCAGGGATGATTGAATTTTTCTACATTTAGGTATTCAAGCTTGTATGCTCTATTCTGCAAAACTTTGCTGATTCTGTAGGGGCCTTCCCAGGTCAGCCTTAGACCAGGATCACCTCCGGTGACCTTCTTCAAGACTAGATCACCGACCTGGAATTTTCTTTCCTTCACTTTGGATTTAACAACCACCTAAACTTTAAGAATTTTTTACTTTGCAAACTCTGGCAAGCCGAAATTTAAATATTCCAACTCCAGCTAGCCGGGAGTTGCAAAATGAAAATTCCACAAAATTTAGGTTGTAAGTTGAAAAGAAAAATAGTTTAGGTTTCAAAGTGTAAAAATAGTCAAAGTTCAGATTGCAAAACAACTATTTTCTCATGATAGGAAAATTAATACAAACATTTCCTTCATGCCCAAACACAGAAAAATAATTAATATTATAGAGTTTCGGTACGGATACTCCTAAATGGGTGGGTATCCTACCCGTTGACATCACTAGTAGTCACGGTGAGCTTTGTAGCTAAAGTGGTGTCTTTCACCCTTTTTATAATGGTGTTGATCAGGTTCGAACCTGAGCATTTTTTAGTTTCTTTTCATATTTATCCCTTTCCCTCTATTCCTCCCAATTCATTTGAAAAAATAGAAATAAGAATTGAGTAGAGCTAGCAATGATCGAGTGGGGCCAGCTCGGCCCGGGCCCATCGGGCCAACATAGAAAATTGGGTCGGTTGGTCGGGCCAAATTTCATTAGGATCACCCAGATCCTTGGCCCAGATCAGATCTTATTTCATGCCTAAACATAGTCCTATTCTCGGGCCGCCTCGAAATTGTTAGCTCTAGTTTTTGAGTGTGGTCTCCTTTGACATGTATCATTTTAATTGTTGGACAAAATAGAGCTTTGAGTGTGGTCTCCTTTGACATGTATCATTTTAATTGTTGGAGAAAATATCTGATCTGTTGAATTTATGATGCTCTAGTACTGCGCGCTAGGACATAGTAAGAAATCTATAATGGCGCAGAGAATAGATATGAGGACCATAAATTTGATGCTACTTTTACCTGAAATAGTAGTATAGTACTTTGAGTTTGATGTTTTATTTTACTTTCTATCTATGAAGCTGATTAACAGCTGGACCACATGGCTTTAAGATATGATATTTGGCGTTATTAGTATTTGTAATGAAAACCGGATCGGATTGGATTGCCGGTTTAATAGTGAGTCGGTGGTCCAATTCGTTTGGTTATAAATAATTGAAAATTCGGTTGAATCATCTTTAACCATATAAAATTGGATCAATCGGGAAAATGACAGGTTCATAACCTTTTTTTTTGGAAAAGCTTGAACTTGGTATTTGATTATTTATATTTATGTAGATTTTCTGAACTCTATTAGATGTGTTTTTTTGGCTGGATATTTATTTATTTATTATTGTTTATCTTTCAGTACATAATGATTAATTTAATATATTAACATTTGATATAATACAATAAACACTTGCAATTATAGATCAATCAATTTTGCAATTAGAGCTGCCAATGGCCAACGCAACCCTAGCCCATCGGGCCAAATGAAAAAAATTGAGTTGGTCAGGTCGGGCCGAAAATACTTGGACCACTATTTTCCTTTGGCCCAATCCAGCCCAAACTCCATGTCTATGCTTAAATATAATCGGACCACTCGGGCTTCAGGCATAGGCCCGAACTATTTCGGATTTATATAAATGTAGCCCAGATCAGGCCGGCTCTATTAGCAATACACACAAGAAGTTGACTAGATAAGTAGGTGTAAAAGTGCAGTAGAACTTGTACCAAGAATTCATCAATAAAGCCTCTCCTTGTTGAGCTTGTGGCCAGCTTTTATTACATGAACAAGTTGGGTGGGGGTCAAAAAAATCCCAGATCTATTTTGAGCCACAAATTAGAGGCGTGCAATAAATGAATGATCAAGAAGAAAAATAAACTGTTGCCAAGCAAGCAAAATCACAATAATAATATCTGCCCACAACCCTTTCCCATTGAGGAAAAAGATATTATATTAAATACATATCTGGTGGGGCTTGCTTGTAGTTGGTTGGTTCAATATCTTCCACGGAAAATCTTGACAAGTGTTCTTGTCTTAGAGATAAAGATAAAGAGAGAAATTAACACAATAACAGACTCCTTTCTACTACCTTCTAAGGCTAAATTGTAATCGAGTCTAAATGAATTTATTAAATATTAATTATAAATTAAAATATTCTTCAATTTATTACAAAAATAAAATTATATATATCTAAAATGCATAATTTAGTTACTAAAACTTATTATAATGTTATTCAAACAAATAAGTTTATTGAAATATTTTTATATTATCATAAGTAAAAATATGAAAAATTAAAATTAAAGTCAAATTATTAGTTTAATTTATACGAGCTAATCGAACCGAATATCTCTAAATTTGAATTTAGTTCATTTATTTTAACGAGTCTCATTTAACAAACTCGAGCTCCGAATATTTTACGAGCGGCTTAATTCATTTACAGCTCTACTCTCATTTGTAGAATGTCCACGTAAGCAAATTAATTTACACATCAAAGTGTTTGACTGGAAATGTGAACACTCGGATTTTACGGCCAAATTTCCAATTTTTGTAGTCAAAAAACTGAAATCGGGAGTATTTTGAACACAAGATTGATTGTTTTGCAAGATGTGATTTCTATATGATCATTATTTCCAATCACTATAGTTACAGATTAAAATTGCAGATTAGCCCCTCTTCTAATTTCTTTTTTTTTTTAATAGAGAAAGATGACAATTGTTGGAAAACTGAGAAAAAGATTGGGAGACATAGCACACAAGGGACACGTGGCGTGGGCCCATAAAAGTTTTGAGCCACAAGAACTCCCACAGCCCCACCACCAAAGATCCTTTGCTCTTCCTACCTTCTTCTGGAGCTTTCTATTACTATTTTATTGGATAAATTTATTTATTACTTTAAAATTTACAGATAAGGATATAATAATATTTATAAAATTAAATCCTATGTGGCGATCGCTGTTTCCTATTTTTCCCCTTTCATCTCCATTTATACACCATTCACACAACTGTTCTCCTCTCTCTCCTTCATAATTTCTTTCTTTTTTTTTTTTTTTTGAGGGGACTTCATAATTTCTTTCTGTTTTGCGTCGTTGATTCTTATTTGGTGGCTTTTCACATTTCTCAAACTGTTTATACCACGCTGGGGAATTTTTTAGCTCAGCTTTTTGGGTCTTTCTTGAAATAATTTTTCATTTGCCCATTTTGATTTTCTTGTATCAGTGGTTTTTGGAGCTATGGTTGCTGAAGCTAAGGTGTGTGTTTTCTTTGAAACCCTATTTTCTATTTTGGGATTATTTTACTTTCGTATGAGTAATTTATGCTTTTATATACGTTTATTTGCTTGGGTCAAGTGGTGAACTGCTTAATTATTGATCTATATTCAGATTTGTGCTTACAGAACGTAGAAGTATATAATTATTTATGAAGGAAGAAAATAATTTGTTTTTATTGGGTTCTGGTTTAGAGTATGTTTTCCTTCTAGCTGATGCTGAATTATACAATGGAAAGGGACTATTGAAATTTAATGATGTAGGCTTCTGTATAGTAAATTCAGTAAGTAAGTTTCTCGTCAGCTCCATTGATGGAGATAATATTTAGTTTATTATATTTTAGGATTTTAGAATATCTTATATTTTAGACAGTGATTTGTTTAGTATTCTATTTGAGTTTATCTTTTAAGTTTCCTAGTCAAGTTAGGAGTTTTATTGTGGTAGGATTTTAATCCTATAAATATTTGTTATTTTGTTAGTTTTAGGAAGGTTGAATATTATTAAGTTTGAGATTATTCTCTTTGCAATACATGTTCTTTTGAGAATTATATTGCTTTTTTCAACACTTCCGGTATTTCTTGTTACGCATCATCCATCCAAGAAATTTAAAAGGATCTTCAGTTATACCAATTTGTTGTAGCTACATTTGAACACTAAGTTTTAAGATTTGTTATTACCACTGAAAATATAGTTTAACTTTCTGTCCATGCCGATGCTTGGAACTTGGAAGTTTGGTTAATTATGTTTCCTAGTGTGATTTCAGTCACTGCAGAAGCTTAGCTGATTAACCTGAAATTGTAGAAATTTTGTTGTTTGCCCCCAGAAATTCATTCAGTTGGTTTTGACTCAATGTTGTTGGCAGTTTAGTGGATTTAGGCATTTAGTAGCATTTGAATATGTTCTATTGTTAAGTTTATGTTGGGTAGGAGTTCTATTCTTTGGAAAGAAGAGGGATGAATAGTATTAGAGACGACACAGGTTTAATTTTAATGTTAAGCACGCCCCCACTTGTGCAGGTAGTGAGATTTGAACCTAGGACTTCTTGATTGGCTTGACGTGAATACCATATTGAATGTTCACCTCAAGTAAAAGCTAATATATAATATCTAATAACAGAGAAGTTGTTGCATCCTGAGGTAGAAATATTGAGGGGCAAAATTTCCTGGGAAAAATTATATTTACTGAATTTCTGCTTGTGGGGTATAATTAAAGTTTTAGTAGTGGAATGAATTAGAGTCAATTTAATTGAATAATTCAGAAAAATCCCATTATAACATCCTCTCTTATTGTTCTGTCTTTGATCTGCAGGATCAAACTGAACTTGCTTACCCGGAGGCCTCTGTTATGGTTAGCTCGCAAGTCGAGCCTGTGGCTAATCAATCTAAAGCCTTATCCTCTGATGGAAATGGCTATGCACCTAAGGTTTCAATCTTTCCATGAAGATTACATCGATGTTTTTGTCATGTCAGATATATTACATCCATGTTTTTTGTCATCTCCACATAATATAGATGTTCATTTATTATCTATATTAGGTGAGAAAACCCTATACCATTACGAAACAGAGAGAAAGATGGACAGAGGAAGAACACCAAAGGTTTGTTGAAGCTCTGAAGCTATATGGCCGTGCATGGCGCCAAATAGAAGGTGAGTGTGGTATAGGGTTGTTCTACACCAGAAAAAGATCTAATATGAAGGTCTTGTTCCAGCTTTGGTTTATTCTATCGTACATTGCTTTTAGCGTAAATTAAAAAACTATCCTGAGGTTTAAACCTAATTACAAAATAATCCAGTTATCTTTCAGAATTACAAAAACCCCCCGTTAAGGTATGTTGTTTGTATTTACTTAACAAGTACCCCTCAATAGGTGCAATTTGTAAAATAGAAACAAATATTAATGGCATATTTGTAATTTCCAAAGATAACTGGGATTTTTTGTAATTAGACTGAACATCAAGAGTAATTTTTGCAGTTAACCCTTGCTTTGAAATTTAAAATCCTTAATATAAAGGTTTTGTTGCTGTGCAGGACACGTGGGCACCAAGACTGCCATTCAAATCCGGAGTCACGCCCAAAAGTTCTTTGCTAAGGTCACTAAGGATTCATGCGTTGATGGTGAAGGATCTTTGAATCCGATTGAGATCCCTCCTCCTCGGCCAAAAAAGAAACCTTTACATCCTTACCCTCGTAAAACAGTTGATTCGGCTAATGCAGAAGTTGTGTTCTCACATCAAGCAGAAGGGTTGACCGATGTATCCGTTCCCGAAAGGGAGAATTACTCTCCAACTTCAGTTTTGTCAGCTAATGGTTCTACTAATTTAGAATCAAAAGTTGCCGAGATGCACAAATCTCGCCTGTCACCAGCCTCATGTGCGACCGATGATGCTCTTTCTGCCAAATTGTTGACTGAGAATGATAAGGAATATGCGACATCAAACATATCTTCTAAAGAGGAAGATGGTTTACATATATCGATGAAAGCATCTTCTGCTTCAACCCCGGAAACTAAATCCACCATGGTATGTATCCTATTATTTTCATCTCTCCGGCAACTAAATCTGATTTGGAATCTTGCAGATGGATTGATATTTTTTTTCTTCTTTCGTTTTGGCTTTTTTGTGTGTTTGCAGAAATTTGAGTTGTTTCCTCAGGAGACAGAATCTTCTCCATGTGCTGGAAAACCTCATACAGGTATTAAACTATTTGGAAAGACAGTTGTTCTAGGAGATACTTCAAAACTGTCTTCAGAAGTTGTGGAGAACTCTGAATCAGTACTGCCTGGTGTTATCAATCAGATGTCTGAAAATAATAATGGCAAAGTATTAAACTTTGATTCAGAAGTATCTGGATTAGTTTCAAACAGTGCAACTCCTCCCTGTTTACCTCTGCATCCACTGCACGTCAACATATTTAGTTTGCCTTGGTTTACTTGGTACCATGGTCCAGTTTACTACCCTTATTCCTCATCCGGCAATAATACAGCTGCAGAAAATGTCGAAAATTCTCCCCAAGAAGGATTAAATGATGAAGAGATTCAAATATCAGGATCTTTCGTCGGTTCAAACAGTGGATCGATCTGCGAAGTCGATGCTGATAACCGAAATAGTGATGTAGTTGACTCAAAACATCCGCCGTCGAATTCTGGGAACAAGAAAACCGGAAAAGGTTTTGTTCCATATAAGCGTTGTTTGGCAGAAAGGGATGATAAGTCATCTTTTTCATTTATACAGGGACGGGAGAGTCAGCGAGCCCGTGTTTGCTCATAGCACACAAATGTTACTTTTAACACGTTAACTTGCATCAGACATTCAGCAAAGGGAGTCGATTTTCTTGGACAGTTTTGAGTTTTTGCCATTTCTTGGAAAGAATGGAATTCTTACATTCAACCATGCAAATGGTTCGAGGAATGGCAACAACTGTGCCTAGAATGACAACTTTCTTGTCTTCGAGAGTTGCTGCTCCTGTTTTTTTTTTTTTTTTTTTTAATTTTATAGGCCGCTTTTAATCGAGGGATAGTGAAGATCTTGAAGGATGGCTGCCAATTGTGATTATTTTCCGAGCAGCTCATTGGACAACTTCTGAATTCATAGGTGGCTACACTGACCAGAACACAATTGGATCTGAGTAATATCCTGTTGGTTTAAGACGTACGTTTTTTCAGGTTTTTGTAATTTGGCTCTGTAAGGTGAGACCTGTATGAATAACTTTTATTTTTCTAATTTTGCTGCAAATGCAGCTTCTTTTTTTTATTTTAAACGCCTTTGTTTTCTCCATCTTTTTTAACATCAAATGCTTTGGATTTAAACTATCTGTGCATTAATCCTTTTCCTTTTTCCCATTTGAAGTGGGATAAATTTGCAAGAAAGGAAGTGAAAACCTCATAATGTTGTCGTAAAATCAAATCAATATATTTTTCCTCTAACATTCTCAGATACGTTAGATAAAATACCAAAAAGAAACGATAACTCGATTTTTTTTTATAGTAATAGCCTGCTTATTGTATACACAAAAAGAAAAATGCAATTATGGGTATTCAACTATATATGTCGTACGGACACTGCGATTGAGTGAACCCGATTTCTACTCATCTGAGCTGCCATTGTTAGTTGTCTGCGGCAAGAACGCAATATGAAATTATGGGATAATCACAAAAACACCCCTGAGATATAGTCTAATTATTAAAAACTCCAGTTATATTTTTAAATTATAAATGCCCTTATAGTGTTACAAATGCTCACTCTTGAAGGTATTTATAAAAGAAATAAATGTCAAAGAGATATTTGTAATTTTTGAAATATTACTAATTTGTTTATTATTATTTTTGTAATTAAGTTAAACCTCAAGGATATGTTTGTAATTATCCAAAAAATTATTGTCAAGGCAGATATATCACTTGTATGTACCTGATAGGGGCAGACAATCCTAACCAGCGGTTTTCCCATTATGGAATGCAGTAGTGAACACAAGCTTATTAATATCACATGTAGCCAATTTCACAGGCAACCACGCCAAACAAAGCCAGAATAACTACAGAATGCAATGACTCATAACATTTAGATAGTGTTTGGCAGAACTTTTAACCTCTTCAAAACATTTGAGACCTAATAAGCTTTTAAAAAGTATACGCTATTATTTTATTTTAAAAAAAAATCTTACAAGCTCTTAAATAAGAGCTCATAAACTGTTTTTGAAACAAAGTGGAAAATTCAGACTTATTTTCAAGACAATATCTTATTTTAAGATACTCCGGCTCCTTGGCTAACCATTTTAATTACAAAATTGTAATTACTAACATTTTATAAGCTTTTTAACTTATTACATCCAAACACTAGAACATCTTATATTCAAAATAAGATCTAGCATCCTATTAAGCTCATAAGATCTTCTAAATAAGCTCAGCCAAACACCCTCTTAGCATATCATCATTCCCAATCGATATATCATCATACGCAGATTGAACTAATAAAAGAAACACAACCCGCCACGCCAGAAAAATAATAAAATGTCATCAATCGATAATAGTTCAGAAAAATATCAGCAGCACACCAATGATTCACCTAATAATAAATAGCAGCATCCCCAGATACAAGTATCCAAACTCTTAATTTATTACAGCCTAACAATCCACAAAGATGCAAATAAAGCCCCCGAGCCTCAGCAGCAAAAAAGATGATCAAATTCATCCCATTAGCTTACCTACCAAGTTCGCATGCTTGTGACCCCACCAAAACAACCTTTTAACAGTAGAACATTACCCTTTTAACATTGTCCCTAAGCTGAGGGAGGGGTCTCACAGCAGCATTAGCCCCCGGAACCCTTGTACTCCTTATGCCTCCAACACCACGACCAGTAACTGCACTGCTTGTCATTGAGCCACTATCCGATGTTTCTGGCTCCATGTAGAAACGAGCACGGAAAGCAGCCAAATGTGCATAATATGCAGGAGGCACTGCCAGCAATCAAAAGAAAAATGGGTTATCAATTTGAAGAATCGAATTAGGTTTGGTGGAAGGGATAATTACAAAAACTATCCCAAGGTTTAGCCTAATTACAGAAACTCCAGTCTTTGAAAATTGCAAATACCCGTCTAAGTGCTACAAACACCCCCTTGAGGTTTTTGTGTTAACCTAACAAATACACCCCTCTTGAGGGTGCAGTTTGTAAAATGGAAACAAATGTCGAGGAAGTATTTGTAATTCTGAAAGATAATTGGGTCCTTTTGTAATTAAGCTAAACCAAAGGGGTGGTGTTTACAGAAAACTCCAGTTATCTTTCAAAATTGCAAATACCCCTTAAAGTGCTACAAACAACCCCTTGCGTTTTTTGTGCTTACCTAACAAATACACCCCTCTTGAGGGTGCAGTTTGTAAAATAGAAACAAATGTCAAAGGAAGTATTTGTAATTCTGAACAATAATTGGGTTTTCTGGTAATTAAGCTAAACCTCAATGGTAGTTTTTGTAATTAACCCTAAGTGGAATGCAAAAAACAAATCAGCACATCAAAAATGCATACCAATTGAAACGGAGCGTGTGCACCTGGCGTATCTGCAAATCAAAAATAAAATTGATTAGCAAATATAACGGAAGAACTCACAAAGAAGATTGAGCAGTAGCTTACGTGTAGCAAAGGTTATTAGTAAGACTCTGAAGAGCATCAGCTGTAAATTTGTTTTCATCCCACAGCACATGGTAATGAGCCGGACGGCTAGTCCCCTAGAGTTGGATAAGAGTATATCATAATGGATGCATACAAAGTGAAACCACGATTAGATCTTATCAAGGAAAGGTATATGAAGATGTACCTGTATCCCGCATGGCTGCAGAGGTAGAAATCAAACTCAGTTGGGTGGCAGATCTTTGAATCTACAACAGTGCCTGTAAACAATCGCAAGAAGACATTTTCAGTGGCCAAAACCAAAACGGAAATATTAAGGGGAAATTACAAAAAATACACCTGTGGTTTAGCTTAATTTACAAAAAAACTCCAGCTACTCAAAATATTTGTAATTTTGAAATATAAGGGGATTTTTTTGTAATTAGGCTAAACCTCAAGGATAATTTTTTTGTAATTATCTCAAATATTAATGCTTCACGGAATCAAGTAATGTACCAGGCAGAATGTTCCCGCTTCTATCAACTGCATGTCTGTCATGGTGGTTATTAGCAAACAACCTAGTATGATGACGTTTCTGAACGACAACAAAGGTAACAGTAGGCTGATAGTTTGGCTCCAATGATGCACATGCCTGGATGAGTATAAGACATCAGATACAACCTTAAGACAATAAACTTAATTCTAGAATAGATACCAAGACCCGCAGAAGAAATAATTACCTTGCGAATAGCATCGAGTTCATAAAGCAAAACTTGATAAAACTGCCCTTCACTCACACCATCCCTATAAACACAACAGCCGTCTATGAGATGGAGGAAAAGGACGACGCAGGAGTAATAAATAGGGAGGCGACAAAGAACACATTATAGTCCAACACATTACCGATAGAAAATAATCCTCTGTGGTTTCTGTCCAGTTGCTCTACGGAATGAAATAAGCAGTTCCCTGAATTATATAAAGACAACCATTCGTTACCACATATTAGTAAGTATATAGTTTCAGCTAGTCACCATATCCACAAACAGGAAACAAGAACTATTTAAAGGGAATTTTCTTTCAGTCAGTCGTGCATAAAAGTTAACTTTTGAAACCGTACTTAATCATGCCACCATGCATAGTTCCCTTAACTGGATCCTGCCAGGTTTTATACAAATCTTGGATGAGCTCCTGCCTATGGGCTTGAGCACAGACCAAGCCTGCATATTTTGTGACTTCTGGCCAATCCTGTGAGGCAACAACCTGAAAAAGAAATTCCAGCCAAAATAAGTAAGCACAGGGCATAAAGCATCTCTACGGATCCATGCATCTTAATTTCAAGTAGTAGAAAATTTACAGCAGCAATGGATGGGCTAGAATCCTCGCCAGGATGGGGATGTGTAACATCAGCACCAAAAATAATAGTTGGTCGATCACTGACAAGAGGTATACGCCTGGAGAGCGCATCAACCAGCACAGTATTCCTCCCACCAACTTTCACATTAATCTTCAAAGCTACATTCGCGAGATACTGTTTGCTCATCCTGTAAACATGCTTCTGCAGACAGCATTGGGACACAATGCCAAGATCCGTTTCGCATATCCGCTTCAGATCACCTGAAGAAAATACAATAAGAATTAACTACAAAAATCTAATCCAGTCACATCTCTGGTGCATGCACATATTTTGGAAATCAATCTCTTACCATAAAGGGAGCCATTATTGTCTGGCAATACAACAATAAGCAAGTCGAGCTCCTTCTTCTGGGGCTGCAATTTTGTCATCACATCGTGAAACCTAGCTTTTAGAACTCTTTCTACCTGATCTGCGCGACCACTCAAAACTGGCAGGACAGGTTCAGGATTAAAAGCCTGCATGAGACAAAAATAATATCAGAAGTGGCAAATACAGCAACTTCAATAAACACGTGTCGATCAATCTTTACCATGCCAGACGTACTGCACATCTGGGCAAGCTCGTGACAGAAACTACGTGCAACACTGTCTTGAACATTGCGGGCAAAGTTAATACAGATCCAATTGTTCACTGTCCCACCATTAACCATCCTCTGCATGAATCAATAACAGGTGTTTAAACCACAGATACACATATTGCCAAGTAAAAAGTTGAGTCATCAAGCATTAAAAAAAAAAAAAAAAGGTAAAAAAGATGGACCTGCTGTCTGCAATATGACAAAAATGTAAAATATAATATTCGAGTGTTAGAATAAACCAGCTAACAATCTCTCAAATTAACAAATATTTTAAACACCCAGGCAACTCTTACTCCCATCTGCCCATGTATTGCAATCCATAATTATATTATATTTAAACACACAAAATTAGCACATCTTCTTCTGACATGAATTAAAGAGAATAAACTTTTAGAAGACAAAAGTACCTTGTTCATCATATTCCACTGCCCAACTTGAGGAAGACAGTCCTTCTCACGACCCGAATCATGATACTTCAGCTGTAAAGAAACATGGAAATTATATAACAAAGACGTAGTAAAAATTCAGAAAAACCAGAATCTAGAGCTTTTTCATTACCCAAGGTGCAGGTAGAACACGAGCTTCAACCTGTGCGAGCTTCGCACTAATTTTTATTCCAAACTCCTTAGCATAAGGGTCATCAGCATATGCATTGTGGTGTACAGTCTGAAAAAGATAAAAGTGTCGTTACTAGAAGAACGCAATTGGAAAATACGACATACAACAAAAACTTAAATTATGTTGAACTCAACCACGCTAACACTCATGGATTCGGAAAAACTAACACATCAATCAAATCACAACAACCACAATATATACTAGAGTTTCATAGCAAGACCAACCTGAAGTATGTCATACTCTCTTTCCTGGGGACGCTGGCAAGTGACTTTGAGGAGTGCAGTAATCTGTCTCTCATTTAACCTCTTAGAGTACCTCTGGCCCTCTACTATCTTGCACACCTATATGACTCAAAAAGTAAATTTAGTAATTTTGGTTTCTATATTGAACAATTAATCACAAAGACAGTAGACAGACCTCCATTGGCAAGTAGTTTGGCCGTTGAGTATTTCCCACTTGCAGACAAGGCCATTGGGTGTGTTGAATAACAAACCCATAGGTTTCTTGAAAGTATTCAACTACAGATTTCATTGTGCCTCTTTCATCAACCGGAAATCTAACACAACCAGAATCAGCTCAGACAGTCAGCATAGAGATTCACAGAAGGATCTAAAACATTAGATTGTTGGCACTATGTATCACTAAAGAAAAACTAATCTACAACACTCAATATCATAGTCATATTTCAGAATATGAATCCATAAAGATTTTATCTGTGGGGTAAGCAATACTGCCATGAGAATTACTAAAGACAGCTCCGGTTACTGGGTCAGAACAATGTTTTAAGATATTTAAAACTGCAGATCCCTTAAAGGGACCCAACTATTAGTTTCAATGTATTTGCTTTCTTAAGCCATGACAGTAACAGAATAACAAACTGTAATTGATCCCTTACGTTAGCTCTCGTGTTGCTTGTGACGTCAAACCAGAGATGCGATATTTCCTTCGCATGTTCCCTCGATGAGTAACCTCTACCTTTACTCCTCTAAGTGCTTTCTTGATCTGTCACAATTCAAATGATGTTAATAAAAGCACAAAGAGAATCAAAAAGCCCAGTCAAGTACACAAAAAAATTGCCAGCCAAACCACAACAGCTTGATTGGAATAAGAGCAGGGAATATATAACATATAATATAATATTTAACAGACCTAAAAAAGTACCCAAACAGCATCAGTTCTCTAGCAGTCATGTACAACAAATCAAGCATATGACCTCAAAAACTTACTCAAATTCTCAGTTTTCAAAATGTGCAAAAATCCACTTAAAAGAAATTGAAGAATAATATCAAAGTACTAAATAAACGATTACACACACAAAATTAAATTGAAGAATGAAGATCTAACCTTCACGCGGTCAGCGTCAGATAATGGTCTAGCTGAAACATCTCTATTCAGAAGCTGGGTGACAAAATCAATCACCGGGAGTGGCTCAATGAAAGCAGTGGATGACATATCTGCTCAATCAAGAACAGTGATTTAAGAAACAAAAGTCATTGTCATTAACAATAAAAGGCATGATCACTGTACCAAAATAACTAGTAATTCTCATATATGAAATTGAACTATTTAAGATTAATTCTAAAAATCACACAGAATCTCCTATGATTAACAAAAAAACTACTATAAAGATTGAATTGAAAACCAAGAAGAGGCTTGCTCACCAATATTCAATGACAAACCCATCTGAGTGGGGCGGATACTCTGATAGAAACCACGCCAGCTTTCCAGGCCTTCACCCAGAGGCTGCCTTCTACCTAAATCAGGGGAATAGAAAGAACGACCAACTGGACAATACCTGAAATGAAAAGAATGATCAGTACAAAAAGGGGGATGAAAATCTTGAAAGAATGATAAAATTGCCAAGGAAAAAACATACCTAGAGGTGGGAAGTTCACGCAGAACTATGTCCAAAACCTGAAGAGCTTCTTGGGGTGCATCAGCTTGCCTACCCTGTAAAAACATGCCTAAATGATGCAAGTCAGCACGTGCGGCAAACTTGATGACCACCTTGAATTCCCTCTCACGCCTGCACACAATTTAGTAATCCATTAACTCAATGAGAAACAAGTCCAAAATATAATATCTCATGCAAACAAAATGGGAGACAACAACTTCTCGGAGAGAGTATGGATGAGAACCTGGCAGTGCCTGGTCCATCTTCTTCATCGATAAGGGTAATTCTAAACTCCTTAGACACAAAAGGCAGAGGACCAGCAGTGTAAAGACTCTTTCTTCCATCATAGGCGGGAAGCCTCTTTCCCAGATGAGATTCCCTGTATAACTTCACTAACTGCTCCATCACAGCTCGATTAACTCCACGGGATGTGACTTCAGGAGTTATTGAAACCTTTCACCCAAACAAAAAGGACAAATCAATCATGTGCAGACACAACAAAACGTAAGGAAGTAGATGCTCGAAAGAAGCAAATAAAATCAAAGAGATGGCTTAATATAAACTACTCACATCATATTGATGCAAGTCTTTGTCCGGCAGCTCAGCGAAAAAGTGGTTGGCTTTCACGACACACCTGGTACCATAGCTACCCTTGCCTGGCCTCAAAGGGAATCTCACCGACTTGCTTGAAGCAGGTTGCATTTCTTGGCTTGGAGCCACTTCCTGGATAGAAAGTTGCTGGATTTGCTCAGACACTTCCATCTGCGTCGGCTCAGGTGCCTGGGAAGAAGAACTAGCCCCTCCAAGTGTCTCTGGCCTCTCATATGGCTTTGGCTGAGTTGTCACAGATTGATATGGAGACTCGGTAGCTTGGTGCAGCTCGGGAGCTGGTGGCCTAGATGGCCCGCCACCAGAAGAGGCCTCGCGGCCACCTACATATGCGCCACGACGGGATGGACCACCTCGCTGATATTGCTGACCACCCCGACCCTGCTGATACTCAGGAGGTCCACCATAGTATTGCTGTGGAGACGTTCTGCCACCTCCACCACCACGGCCACCATATCCTCCACGCTGGGGTCCCCCCCAGGTTCTTCCTCCTCCCTGATTTCCTCCTTGCTGCAGTGGCTGCTGAGGCTGTGGTTGTTGTTGTGCAGGTGGGCGCTGTACACCACCGCGTCCTCCACCAGTTTCCTGAGACTCTGAGCCCTCACCAGCCCCAGGAAGATCAGTTCGCCTCTTTCTCACCATGGTATCAACTATACCAAAAAAAATCACCAGAAATCAATGTCATTCAACAATATCAATTCATAGATGAAATAAACGAGCAAACACAACCAAATAAATTAGAAGAATAATGACATCCTAGATCACATGAACAAACCATAACCACTGGTACCAACGAAACAAGCACAACCATCGCACACAACCCTTTCTTTGGCCCAACTCAAAGCACTACGTAAACTTTCAAGACAAGTATAAAATGTGCAAAAAAGAAATGCAAATAGAAAAAAAAGATTAGTTGATGTTGAAACAAGTATATGCAAACCTAGCCAAATCAACTCCAAAAGGAAAATAATGCCAATGCTTAATACTCTCCCAAAGAAAAATTACAAATCATTCTTATGTGGTATTAAACCACTAAACGGTACAGGCAACTATATGAATATTATATCTTAATGCATGCATTTGGGGTTTTTGCAAGAGCACAATCACAATGAGTCTCCCGTTGTAGGTGACAAGGAAAAACTAGAAGGATATTTACATGTAAAAACCCAATTAAAAAAATTCAAATTACTGCAATCTAGCCTGCCATGATCACAAATCCAAAATTTAACAGCCAACCTATAACACATTAAACTTCTCCATAGATAATTTCATAATTACAATTACTAACTTCAACCCGAAAAAGCTCAGATTAAGGCAAACAAATTTTTAAGAAAGCAAAAAGATACACAAAATGGCTAGTATATTCGTAAACAGTCAATTAACTTTTAAACAAATAAGATATGTTTATATTCAATAAACAGGTTAGAAGGCCCATCCATATTCTGCATCATCTAAAAATCAAAATAAAGGTAGGTGCTTTGGAAACCACTGACTCCAAAATATTATGCAGCATTTATATCTCACTCAGAATCACACCCTTATCAGCAAACCCATTTTAAAAAGGTTTTAGAACTATGAAATAAGAGAGCACCAAAAACGTGGTAATGTTGAGAAAAGTCCAAACATATAAGTTGATAGCAGGACAAAAGTAGAACTCGAAATACACATAAAAGAGAGATTACCAAAGAAAAAAATAAATACCTCAAACGAATACGGAGAGCCCAAAAATAACACCCGAAGAAAAACCTTATGGAACTTTCTCGATTTTTTTAAAAAATAAAAAGCCAGTTATCATTAAAGGAGAAAAACCCAATAAGAGAAGCAAACTTACCAAAAAAAAGAAAAAAACCACCACCACCACAAACACAACAGCAACACACGAAATCAAATTCTAAGATCAGACCACCATCATCGCCAAACAAACCCACAAAACGCTACAGGAAACAAAGACAAAAAAATTGACAGCCCACGATGAGTTACAGTAGTAATAAAAACAAGGTACGAAAGCCCCAGATCCAACAAGATCCAACCATATAAGTTTAACAAATGGAAATGGAACGCTTTCTGACAAGTCTTAGCAAAAAACCCTAACAAAATTCACGACAGATTTCAACAACAAACTTTAAATCACTCGTTCAATTTTTACCTTGAAGTTGCGAAACCCCTCAGAAAAATTCCAACCCACAAAAAACACTGTGATTATGCGTTTTGTGTAATGTGCAGCAAAAACGCATAAAAGAGAGAAACTGCAAATAGAGAGAGAGAGAGAGAGAGAGAGAGAGAGAGAGAGAGAGAGAGAGGGTGTGATGACAGGGAAAGTGGAGAGAGGGATAAAAAAGGACAATAAGGAGTGCGGGTCGGAAATGACACTAGAGCGAAATAAAACTACGAAAATGCCACGCATTAGGTCCCTTTGGAAATGACAATTCAACCCCTAGATATCCGTTATCTTGGACTGGAGTCCCACTGGTGTGTTGACGTGGCGTTGACTGGTTTTAGGTGGTGATGTGGCGTCTGACGTGGAGAATCTCGAGACGTTGACTGGTGGGAATGACAGCGTGGATTCTGATGTAGCATAGGGGCCGCACAAGTTTACGATAACTAGGTTTTTGGGTCTTTTAAGTTTCGGTAAACTCATTTTAACCCCGGTCTTGAGGGATCAAGTATATTTCAGACTTTTTCAAAAAAAAAAAAGTATATTTCAAACTTTATTTGTTTCAGTGATTTTAACTAATTATACTTAAAATTAATAAATATAATTAAAATTTTTTTGATGATTGGTTGTTTGTTTTAGAACTAAATGAATTGTATATAAAATAGGTACTACTAATTTGACTCGACTTGTTAATTAGTTTATTTCAAAATTTTAACAACCCCTATATAGATTAATAATTGATTTTATATACATCGTCAGTCCATCAATTCAAAATTTTCAATTTAATTCACCTCAAAATAAGTTCATACAGGAACTTATCTTTTTCATGTATTTCTCACATTGAGCCATTGAGGAATTGATTCGGTCGTTATTTCGAATTTTATTTATAAAATACTATAAATATGTAATCACCTCAAAATTGAAGAGTGTTTCTTGCCCAATTACAAGTATAAGGTTTTTTTTAAAATATATATTACAATAAAGCATATTGTAGATATATAATATTTATTACCAACTATTAATTGAATGTGTAATATAATTAACTTATAAATTTTATATTTCTAATCAGTTTTGAGACTTTATTAAGTTTCGATATTGAATTATATGTTTAACTAATAATCATGTACTACCATGGAATATTAATATTTCGGTAATTAAAATCACATCTTAAAATACGGTCAATCAAATTGTGTCTCTTGGTCAAATAATTATAAATATTACTGGTCTTCCATTTATTAATAATTCTACATTTAAGATTTAAGTTTTCTTAATTTTTTGTTTAAATTCATAAAACTCAGTAACATCCATCAAATCAACGTTATTGAAGGACAAACCAGATTTTAATTAAAGAATTAAAGTGTCAAACTTCAATTTCCAGTACTAAAAATCTGAGTAAAGCCTTTTTAAAAATAAAAAACTATAGAACCAAATAGAATTTGTCTCCACAATTGATCGTCAAATTCAATAACATTTATTCACACTATTGCCTTTCTAAAAAGAAAGTTAAGGATCTTATTCATCTCCAACCCAACTTTCTACACTATCACACCAAATATGCAAAAACTCCTCCAACCCAAAAAAACTATAATAAGAACACCAAATTTGGTGTAACACTATTCATTTACACCAAATTTGGTGTAATGTCTCTCCTATTTGCCCTCTAATTGAAATTTAAATTCCAATTGTATCCTCATTTTAAATATAATTAATTTATATAACTTGGTTTTAATAATTAATTAACATTTGATATAAATAATTATAAATAACAAATAATTATAATTAAATTAAAAGAGATACTAACATTAATTTTAATATTTAATATTTTAATATAATTAATTAATGTAATATTAATTAAATATAAGTTTTTAGTTAATTACATTAACAATAGTAAACTATAATTAAATGAAATGGTTGTATAAATAAATAAATTTGGTTACTAGAAAATGAAAAAGAAAGAATAAAATATTCATTTGTTTTTGGTGTAATGGGTTGGAGATGATTTTCAAAAATATGGGGCCTTAAAGAAATAGTTTTAAAATATGAAAAAATAATATAAATGAAAAATAAGTGAATGGCAAAGAAAAGGAAGGTCGTGCCACATGATTGGCCACGACCCGTCTCGATTGCTGCAGACGAAAAAAGCAATGCATGGCCCTTGATTATCGCAACCACTTGTGCATGTCTGAATGAGACTCCCTACTCGCTCCTATAAGTTACCACGTGTACGAGAGTTGGCAGTTTATTGCATAGAATTGTACGTTTACTTTTTGGAAAGTAAAATTGCTGGTACTATCTATTTGTTTTCCAGAAATGCCCTTATGGTGTGTTTGGTGAGGGGTAAGTAGATGATACCAAGTCTTCAACTCCCATCGGATTGTGACGCGATGCCCATTTTGATTTTCTTTTTTGGAAAAAAATACATGCATATGTTTGGAACACTTGAGGGTTGGGCACAACCCACTGAAGATCAAACCCCTTTGGGGAGATGTGATTGTGAGAAAAGGAAATGTGGCTGGAAATATTTCCATAATTTATTTAATTTTTGGTAAGTTTGTTTTTGGTAAAATAATGAATTTTCAACCTCATTTGTTTTTACGGGGTGTCGAGCTATGGCATGGAAGAATGTCATCCTATAAATACTTATGAGTGTGAGAGTGTCTTTGCTAAGGTTGTTATACCTACACCAAAGAAGGTGAACGTAGGTCTCAAAATTGTTGACTGCATATTTATTGGATATGCACATAAAAGTGCTGCTTATCGGTTTCTTGTGCATGAATCTAAAGTTGAAGATATACACAAGAACACGATAATTGAATCGAGAAATGCCTCATTCTTTGAAAATGTATTTCCGTGCAGATCGAGAAAAGAATCAAGCTCTTCTAAACGGATACATGATTCAATAGAAAAAGAGCAAGGAAATAAAGAAGAAGAGGTAGAACTAAGACGTAGCAAACAAGCTATGATAGAAAAATCATTTGGTCCAGATTTTCTAACCTACATGTTGGAAAGTGAACCTCAAAGCTATAAAGAAGTTGTATATGGGAAATTCTGTCACTTCTGACATCAAAGGTCAAGGGAATCTGGTTCTAAAAATGACGTCCAAAATCAGCCGACTCTCACGAATGTGTTATATGTGCCAGATGTCTGGCAAAACTTGGTGTCTGAATCGCTTTTAATTAAGCATGGTTTTCGTGTTGTATTTGAGTCTAATAATGTTGTAACTTTACTCAAAAATAGATTGTAGGAAAAGGGTATGTAACTGATGGGCTTTTTAAGCTCAGTGTAATGGTTGTGAAACCAAAAGCGATAAAATGAAAATGTTACGCTTTTACTTGCTTAAGTCTTCCAATTTGTGGCATGGTAGACTAGGACATGTTAATTACGATACTTTACGTAGATTAATTAACTTGAATTATATACCAACATTCCATATTAATTCCAAGCACAAGTGTGAAACTTGTGTTGAGGCAAAGTTAACAAGGACATCATTTAAAAATATTGAAAGAAATAATGAACCACTTGATTTAATTCACACTGATGTATGTATAAAATCAACACAAACACGTGGTGGCAACAAGTACTTCATTACTTTTATTGATAATGTCATGAAAGAACGTGGATTTAAAATAAATGAATGTGATAAATGTGTCTATGTTAAAGAGACTGGAAATGACTATGTCATTTTATGTCTTTATGTAGATGACATGCTTATCATTGGAAATAATGATAAGATAATTAAATCCACAAAGATATGTTGAACTCGATGTTTGACATGAAAGATATGGGTTTAGCTGACGTGATCCTCGGAATAAAGATTTCTAGAACTTCAAATGGACTGACACTTGATCAGTCACATTATATGGATAAGATTCTAGGGAAATTTAGTAAGGATGATACGTCATTAGCTAGAACTCCAATAGACACAAGCAAACATCTATCGAAGAATAGAGGTGAGGTTGTGTCTCAAGATGAATACTCACAAGTCATAGGAAGTTTAATGTACTTAATGAGTTGTACAAGACCAGACATTGCCTATGCAGTGAGTAAATTGAGCAGATACACGAGTAATCCAGGGCATGACCACTGGAAAGGGATAGTGAGAATACTAAGGTATTTAAGATATACTCGTGATTTTGGGCTACACTATACAAGATATCCCGTTGTTATTGAAGGATATAGCGATGCTAATTGGATATCTGATATTAAAGATTCTAAGTCTACAAGTGGATTTGTATTCACTTTAGGAGGTGCAACAATATCATGGAAATCCTCTAAGCAAACAGTTATAGCAAGGTCTACAATGGAGTCTGAGTTTCGCTCTGACAAGTGTGGTGAAGAAGGCAATGGCTTGAAATTTCTTAGAAGATATTCCAAAATGGCCTAAACCTGTGCAACAATTTGTATACATTGTGATCGATCAATCCGCAATTGGCAAGTACGAGCAATATGTACAATGGTAAGTCTAAACACATACGTCGTAGACACAATACCATTAGGCAACTACTCTCAACTGGTGTTATCTCTATTGACTACGTGAAGTCAAAGGATAATTTAGCGGATCCATTAACCAAAGGGTTGAATCGGGAGCTAGTTGTGAAATCATTAAGAGGAAAGGGACTTAAGCCTCTAGAAAAATGAGTTGATACAATGGAAACCCAACCTAGTTGACTGGAGATCCCAAGATCTAGGTTCAAAGGGACAACCTAGTTGTAAAAAGACTCTATGATCACTGTGGGGGAGTTATCCCTTGTCCATTCCTTAACATTGATGCCCGTGGAGAAGAGGATAAGCAAATTGGCTTTTAATGATTCTTGTGCATCGGTAAGTCGAGCAGGGTAGTACGGGCTATTTTAAATGAGAATCACCTATGTGAGAGAGAAGTGGGGCCGCTTGAAGAGAATTGTATGAGGCTCAATTCTTAGAACCTCTTGCAGAACCAGGCGTATGTTCAGGGCCATGAATGAACATAACCATGAGAACTGAAGTATGTTAGGAAGAATCTTGTGTGAGGTATATCATCGTTTACACAAAAGGCAGAACAGTTCAAGGACATCGCGTCTACTGATCAGCTAGTAAAGTAAATATACTTTCACAAGGGAAGGTTCAAAGGGTAACACCTACCTATCCTATGCATGGTTCAACTGTTGAATTTATCACCAAAAATTAGTATCTTCGTAATTTTCTTCATGTGGGGGATTGTTGGAAAATTTGAAGAAAATTACATATTTGACCTTTTAATAGTAAAGGGTATTTTGACCTTTTAAATAGTAAAGGCCAAATTTATTTGACCTTTTCAATAGTAAAATTCAAATATTTTATTTGATGAAAGGTCATATTTTTTCCTATAAATATGGCTTGATTTTCATTTGGAAAACACACAAAAACTTACAAAGTTTCCATACATCTCCAACTCTTGCAATTAAATTTTTTGGTGATAATTTTCGGGCATAATTTTTAGTTCGTCGTAATAGGTAACCCGGTTTTCTCGTCTTATCCTAGGAAACAGACGTCCATAATAGGGGACGAATCTGTTTTAAGGATAGTGTGTTGAACACACGATTCGAGCTAATTTTTATTTTGCTTACTTTGCAAATTTTATCGATTTAGGTTTTTCAATTCATATAAATTGTACTAGAAGAAATACTACTATTTTCCGACAAATTGTTGGAAAATTTGAAGGAAATTACATATTTGACCTTTTAATAGTAAAGGGTATTTTGACCTTTTAAATAATAAAGGCCAAATTTATTTGACCTTTTCAATAGTAAAATTCAAATATTTTATTTGATGAAAGGTCATATTTTTTCCTATAAATATGGCTTGATTTTCATTTGGAAAACACACAAAAACTTACAAATTTTCCATACATCTCCAACTCTTGCAATTAAATTTTTTGGTGATAATTTTTGGGCATAATTTTTAGTTCGCCGGAATAGGTAATCCGGTTTTCTCGTCTTATCCTGGGAAACAGACGTCCAGAATAGGGGATGAATCTGTTTTAAGGATAGTGTGTTGAACACACGATTCGAGCTAATTTTTATTTTGCTTACTTTGCAAATTTTATCGATTTGGGTTTTTCGATTCATATAAACTGTACTAGAAGAAATACTACTATTTTCCTACAAACTTAAAACAGATTTTCTTTTAACTTCTGGTACAGTTTAAAATTTCCAGTTGATGTTGCAATATAATTTGATTTTGTTGTAATCAACAACAATCTTTATTTGCAATTTTTTAAATCTACTTTACTGTGCCGAATGACAGTCAATTCATGTTTGCAATTCATGTTGGGTATCTTTTCATAGTGGTATTAAATATATTACTGTAGGCATGAATTCATATTTGGGTATTATTTTATTTTGGCAAAATTGTTTACATGATTCATGATTCTACTTTATTATAATAAATTTGGCTTGATCCATCATGCTGCTTAACTTGATGAATAAATTATCTTTCCACTTACAAATTCTTTATTTGTGGTATTGGATACATGATTAATTATTTGCCAGATTATAAACTTGCAATTAAAATCAAATGTTTTGCATATTGTTAGCAACTAAAATTTTATTTCGCAATTGTAATTTCGATCTCTGCAAATTCGGACTAATAAGCTGATTATCATCCGTGCTATTCGGAGTAGAAGGAAAATTGCGATTTGGACTGATTTGGACTAATCTTTGGACTGATTGGACTATACTTTTGGACTGATTGGACTAACGGACTAATAAGATAGATTTCATGTGCTTACTTGGAATATAAGGAAATTGCAAATGCCTTATAATAAAAACTTGAACAATTTTAATAAATTTGTTTTTATCGTTTTGTTCCGATTGATTGATAGAAGTGCTAAACTACTTGTTTTATTTGTTTCAGAAATGGCATCTGAATCAAACAGTGGTGGGTCTAACCCCGTTGTGCCTAATCCAGTGGTTATCCCAGTTGTGCCTCGGGTAGTGGCTAACCCTACCGTTAATGTGTCGGTGAATCATGCTGAGAAACCGGAGAAATTCAATGGCTTGGATTTCAAATGTTGGCAGCAAAAAATGTTGTTTTACTTGACTATGTTGAACCTAGCAAGGTTCTTGACTGAAGATTCTCCAAAGTTGAGTGAGGATGAAACAGATGATCAAGCCGCTCATGATGTTGATGCTTGGAATCATGTTAATTTCTTGTGTAGAAATTATGTAATGAATGGATTAGCAGATCCGTTGTATAATGTTTATAGCTCTAAGAGAATTGCTAAAGAATTGTGGAATCTCTTGACTACAAGTATAAGTCTGAGGATGCGGGGGCTAAAAAATTTATTGTTGGCCGATTCTTAGACTTTAAAATAATTGATTCCAAGTCTGTAATAAGTCAACTGCAGGAATTTCAGGTGATTATACATGATATTCTTGCTGAAGGAATGGTTTTGAGTGAAACTTTCCAAGTGGCTGCAATAATTGAAAAATTGCCGCCAGCTTGGAAAGATTTCAAGAACTATCTGAAGCACAAACGAAAGGAGATGAATGTTGAGAACTGATTGTTAGGCTTCGAATTGAAGAATATAACAAAGGTTCTGAAAGGAAATTGTTCATTCATGTGGCTGTTAAAGCCAATGTTGTGGAGCATGGCGAAAGCTCCAAAGGAAAAAAGAAAACCGGGAAAACTGGTAAAGGGTTCAATAATTTGGGACCAAAAGGAGGCATTTCGAAGAAGAAATTTGAAGGAAAATGCTTCAATTGTGGCTGCAAGGGTCATAAAGCTTCTGATTGCAAGAAACCGAAGAAGAATCGGGAGGCTAACATGATTGATGACATTTCTAAGGAGGTGTCCATTTGAATCTTGTTCTTTGTGATTTCGGATGTGAATTTGGTGGGTTCAAACCCTAACCAATGGTGGATTGATATTGGCGCTACCAAGCATGTGTGCTCCAATAAGGAGATGTTCAGTACCTTTGAGACTGTTGAGAATGGCGAGAAGCTGTATATGGGAAATTCTGCCACTTCTGACATCAAAGGTCAAGGGAATGTGGTTCTAAAAATGACGCCTTGAAAGGAGCCGACTCTCACGAATGTGTTATATGTGCCGGATGTCCTAAAAACTTGGTGTCTGGATCGCTTTTAATTAAGCATGGTTTTCGTGTTGTATTTGAGTCTAATGTTGTAACTTTACTCAAAAATGGAATGTTTGTAGGAAAAAGGTATGTAACTGATGGGCTTTTTAAGCTCAGTGTAATGGTTGTGAAACCAAAAGACAATAAAATGAAGAATGCTTCTGTTTACTTGCTTGAGTCTTCCAATTTGTGGCATGGTAGACTAGGACATGTTAATTATGATACTTTACGTAGACTAATTAACTTGAATTATATACCAACATTCCATATTGATTCCAAGCACACATGTGTGAAACTTGTGTTGAGGCAAAGTTAACAAGGACATCATTTAAAAATATTGAAAGAAATAATGAACCACTTAATTTAATTCACACTGATGTATGTGATTTAAAATCGACACAAACACGTGGTGGCAACAAGTACCTCATTACTTTTATTGATGATAACACAAAGTATTGTTATGTGTATCTTCTTAAAAGTAAAGATGAAGCTATAGAGAAATTCATTCTCTATAAAAATGAAGTTGAGAATCAACTCAACAAGAAAATTAAGGTGCTAAGAAGTGATCGTGGAGGTGAATATGAATCACCATTTGCTGATTTCTATGCCCAACACGGAATTAGACACGAAACAACAGCACCTTATTCACCTCAACATAATGGCATTGTAGAACGGAAAAACCGTACACTTAAAGAAATGATAAATGCCATGTTGACGGCTAATTACCTTTTAAATAAGGTATCCCGTAAGAAATTAGACAAAAGCCCTTACGAGCTATGGCATGGAAGAATGTCATCCTACAAATACTTACGAGTGTGAGGGTGTCTTGCTAAGGTTGTTATACCTACACCAAAGAAGGTGAAGGTAGGTCCCAAAACTGTTGACTGCATATTTATTGGATATGCACATAAAAGTGATGCTTATCGGTTTTCTTGTGCATGAATCTAAAGTTGAAGATATACATAAGAACACGATAATTGAATCGAGAAAATGCCTCGTTCTTTGAAAATGTATTTCCGTGCAGATCGAGAGAAGAAACAAGCTCTTCTAAATGGATACATGATTCAATAGAACAAGAGCAATGAAATAAAAAAGAAGAGGTAGAACTAAGACGTAGCAAATGAGCTAGGATAGAAAAATCATTTGGTCCAGATTTTCTAACCTACATGCTGGAAAGTGAACCTCAAAGCTATAAAAAAGCTATCAATTTTCTGATGGACCATTATGGAAAGAGGCCATAAAAAGTGAAATTGATTCCATCTTGCAAAATCATACCTGGGAACTAGTGGATCTTCCTGATGGAAGTAAACCACTAGGTTATAAATGGATTTTCAAGAAGAAAATAAAGGCGGATGGAACAATTGATAAGTACAAGGCTAGACTTGTAATTAAAGGTTACAGACAAAAAGAGGGCCTTGATTGTAAGTCCAAGCGGCTACGATAATCTAGAGGGGGGGTGAATAGATTATCTCCATCTTTTCGATTTCGCCCTCTTTTTAAAACCGAATGCTCAAATACAATAATAAAGGTGCGGAATATAAACAACACACGTCGATTTAAAGAGGTTCAACCCACCTAGGGCCTAATCCTCTACCACCCCAAGATATCCTGGGATGGATTTCGAAAAGAAAAAAGAATTTTATTAATTACCAAAATTAATACAAATTCAACTTGCAACACCTTGAAGAGCACCACACTCTTCTTCAACAACACCTTTGGAGATTACCACAATCTCCCTTTGAAGATTACCACAATCTTCCTTCAACGGCACCTTGTGAAGATTACCACAATTTTCAACCTTGAAGAATACCAAATTCTTCAACACCTTAATAAGAAGATTACCACAATCTTCTTCACCTATCACCTAGATCATCCAAGTGTGCTCTTACCACAAGAACACTCACAAGGATATCTTGTGTTTGAATGATAACCAAAAAATCAAGATTACAACTCAAGAATGAATATTACAATTTGAGTGCGAAGTGTAATCAAGAAAAGCCTAGACCTCAAAGATGTGAAAGTGATAAGCTAGGCAATTTTACAACAAGAATAATAACAATGGAAGACCAAGTGTTTGCTTGAAGTGTATCTTGTTGTGTTGTATCTCAATTGTTCTCTAGGTTGCTCCAAAACTTCCTCTATTTATAGGAGATGATTGATCAAGCATAGACTCCTCTTGGGGATTGAAAATCTACAGAAAAATACAATTAAGATCAAGAATATAGCTGTTAGAAATCAATCCCACAATTTAAGGAAAAGTGTCTCACGTCAAACGGTCGAAATTTGTTTGTCAAAGATAGAGGCGACCATCGCACGAAATAGACGTTGGAAGAATACACAAAAAATAACACGGGGCGGCCGACGCGTCTACCTCGGCCGACCATCACCCCAACCGTCCCCCATGGATTTTGCAAAGATCAAGTGTTCTGCTTTGAAACACACTTGCACACCGTCGCACTGGCGGCCGGCGCACGGCCGACGCGGCCCGGTCGACCTGCCCTTTTACACTCCAGGCTCAACTTTTGGGTTCAACGTACTCTTTCAGTGCGGGTTGCCCAATAGGGCGACCGGTTGGCCTCAAAACCAAAGTGTTGTCCAATATTTAATCGAAGATAAACAACAAGAAATACTCCGAAAAATAGTAAAAACATTTTAGACCGATCGGGAGTATTAGGACAACATTTAGAAACATCGTTTGAGAGTGAAAACCCAATAACGTAAAATCATTAAAAGCGTTGTCCAATTTAGACGAAAATAAACTTGAAGAAATACTCCGGAAAATATTAAAACCATTTTAAATCATTTAGGAGTATTTGGACAACAATAAAAAAAAAACATTGTTTTGGTGCAAAACAAAATCATCAAAATTAAGATAAAAACATGTATCAAACAATCTCCCCCTTTTTGATGATTACAAACCAAAACAATTTTAACACAAACTAAGAGAGCAATGATTTTCCGAAAAAAAAACATTTGACCGTTTGGAAGCAACCAAAATTTCCAAAAATATTAAAGCAACCAAGTAGGGAGTAGATATTTTCAATAATAAGCACAAGCTCCCCCTATCAACAAGCATATCAAGAATAATGTAAAAGCAATTTTCCATAAGCTAAAAGCTTTTAGCTTTTACAATTTGTTCAAGAGCTTATAAGCTCCCCCTGTCACAAAACATCATTATATAAGTCCATCAAGCAACAATTGGACTAAAAATAAATCACAACTTATGGCTTTTATGAGCCATAGCTTATAGCTTTTATTTCGAGCTTTTTATTAGCTTCTTTGAGCTAACGAGCCATTTTCCCTGTTTCTCCCCTTTGGAATCATCAAAAAGAATGTTAGGATGATAAAAACATCATACAAGTATATCAAAGTGCGCCAAAGAGACAATTTATCAACCATTCGAGGAGATAAGCTTATAATCCGAAAAAAATGGGAGAAATGTATCATTTGATATCCATAAGCTCGTTTAAGTGTCAAGACATGATCTCAATGAGTATATAAGACATATGAAAGCATAAGAGTAAAAGTCGAACAATTCATTGTGACAATTCATCGAACACCTTGAGTGCATAAAAAAAAAGAGGTTGTATATAGTCCTTGTAAAAGGTTCAAGCCAAAAATTATCATATCAACAATCAACCTTATTCCAAAGCTCAATAAGATCATATGCAACATACGCAACATTTGTTCATCAAATAAGAAGCTCAAAGTAGATTTTCAAGGGTTCAATCCAATTGAGATAAGCTAAGAGGAATCAAGGCATTACAAATGCCAAAAATTAGAGCAACCATCAAGTAGTATAAGTCATGCCTTAAACAATACATGTATGATATATCAAATGTCTCAATGCATATGCAACTAAGCATAATGATCAAAGCATTTAAAAGAAGCACTTTTACCATCAAGTACTTCATACCAATTATCAAACAATGCTTAAATTAGAGTATTTTTACCATCAAATACTCTATCAATATCATGAACACCCACAAGTCATTATCAACTTGCAATATTAACCCTTTTAAGAAAAACAAGCAAATATCATTAGTACAAATGAGTTTTACAAAAGTTCATAAAAGTACAAAACAACTTAAATGAAAATGCTAGAAAGTAAAGGGGTGGGGTAACATCATTCCTCATCCGAGGAGAAGCAAGATCCGGAATTAAGTCCTTGATGAATTTCTTTAACTTGCCGATAGACTTTTGCATTTTGGAGGTCTTTTGCTCCAAAGCCTCATACCTCGTCTCATGAAAAGCCCTCATCTCATCAAATTCGGCTTGAGTATACCTCCTAGGCGGTTGAGCACCGGTATTACCCTCCGGATTGCTCGGTTCGCCCTCTTCCGCCAATCTTGCGGCCTCGATGTCATCAAAGAAGTCATTAGGATCGGAGACTCTTGACCTCTTCCTCTCGCCATTTTGGTTGGTCGGTTTCCATGTTCTTGCGCATAGTGACCATTTGGGCGATGTTATCAATGTCAAAGTCGTTTTGAAATACCTCCGAGTTACACTCCGACGAAGGTAGTCCCGATTGAATAAGAAGTTTACAAATCCAATTTCCCATAACCAATTTCTTATTACCTTGAGTAATGGACTCGATTAGACATTGAATAAGTATGGCACCAAAGTTAAGTGGTTCCCTCCTAGCAATCTTATAAGTCAAAAATAATCCATATTGCTAGGCATCTTTCCCGACTTACCACAAATGCAATATGCGACAATGACCGATAAAATACGATGCTCAAGTGTCATTGCCAACAAAGAATACTTTGGCCATACTCCCAAATACGTCTTAACTTCTTTCATCGATCACACCCCAACATTTCATCATTCCAAGTCCCACAAGAGAAATAATCCCAACCACCTTCTCTAACATGTAAAAGCCGGCAAATATCATTGGGAGTCCATCTAAAATGACGACCCTTTATAAGCGAATTAACGGCAATCGGCTTTCTTTCATTATCATATTGCACCCACATATTAGCATAAAAATGTTGGATAATATCATCATCATATAAAACATAAGCATGCTCCCATAGATACATCCAACCTTGTTCCTCAAAAAATCCCCTAATGGTGGGATACTCATTTGTAAATGAGCTAAAACGACACATTTTAGTCCGAGCAATAGATTTACCTCCCATCCCCGAATCCTCATAGTACCATTCCGCATACTTATTGATGAAATTAAGAGCATTGCGAGAATTTGGAGCTTGAGAAACAAAAGATTTTTACCTTTAAGCCCAACGACAATTTTCGAGCGAAATTGTTCATGGCTTCGGTAATTTGGGCCCGAGAGAGAATGGGATTTTGAACATCATCACCTTCTTGGGCCACGTTTCTTTGAGTGGCTCGAATATCCCTTTGTTCGGCCGTTTCGCCGATTTCTCGAAAGTACCCTCTCCGCCCTTTCTTCTCTTAGAAGTGGGATTTTGATCGGTGGAATTTCTTGGAGGAGCCATATATGTAAGATTCTTGTGAAAATAAGAAGATTAGCAACAAGAATCGTGAAAAATGATGAAGAATTGAAGATTCTAGAGAAAAGGGGATAATTCTACGCTGCAGCAAGGGTTTGGGGGATTTTCTTCGTCTGTTTGAAATGAAGAACGAGCGTTTAAAACCTGAAAAATTGGCACAGGCGACCGGTCGAGGTAGGGAGCGACCGGTCGATGTGCGCGATGACCGTCGCCCTGCTTTGGCACCGTCCCAGGTGATTTTTCTTTCTCCCAGAGTTTTCCAAAATTCGATTTTTCACCCCAAAAGTTTTAAAACTTTGCAAAAATATAAGTTTGGACTATATCCAACAAATATGGGTTTTGGGAAAACATATAAACGATAAAATCGAGACTAAACACGTAGTGCCTTTTAAAAGAAAATATTTGCAAGATCAATTAGGGGCACTTAAGGGATCAAAATGAAATATCTTGAAAGATATGTGCATAAGCATAAAATCGAGTTTAAAGAAAAATACGAGTAGACATACCTCGATGGTTTAAGAAACTTGATGACGTAATAGCCAATGAGTATGAAATATGTATCCTACACAATTCTTAGACAACATTTGCATAGAAAATACAAGTGTAGGCAAGTAATATGAGATATCAAAAGAGCTTATGCTATAAGATTTCATAAGAGATAATAAGCCACATAAGTCTAATAAAATGCTCAAGAGTTTTAGAAAATCATGCAAGGTCTCTTTTAAAAAAAAATTTGAAACTCATAAATATATAAGAGACCTATATTAAAAATAAATACTTGAAGATTCATTTTGCAATTAAGACACAATTAAAAGTATGCATAGATTTAAAAATAAAATGCATATACAAATGGGGAGATACGGTTTACCAATTCGCCGTTTCCATGGGTTGTGTCTTTCCCATTGTTGATGATATCTTCCCATTGAGAAGTCACTTTGTTGATGATGACTTCTCCATTTCCAAGATTGGTTACCTTCCCATGGTTGATGGTTTCTTCTTCTTTGAAAATCATCTTGTTGATGATGTCTTTGCCATTTCCAAGGATTGTGTTCTTCCCATTTTTGATTATACGCTCTTCTTGGAAATTGGCTTTGTTGAGAGTAGTTTCTCCTTCTTTGATCAAATGAAACGTTCATTTGATGTTTTCTTGTGGCATGAATTTTCTCCGATTTTTGCTTTGCGGGTACCTAATAGCACATTGTTTTGTGGTACCCTCATGTGTTTGGGTCCTTTAAGATTAGCTTTGAGACTTTTAGGTCTCCAACAATATTTAGAGCTATTTCTAGCCCGACAAGAATTAGCCGTATGACCCTTTTTGCCACAATAAAAACAAGTAATAATTCTAGAAGCATAATGACCAATATGCATAGTGACTTGATCCTTTTTCATATGATTAACAACATTAGGCTTATGATCAAGTCCTTTATCACAATTATGAATATCAACAATATTGGACATTTTATTGGTACTCAAGTTGGATTTTAATAAATCCTTTTTCATGCAATCAATATTCTCAACAAGAGTACTATTTTCTTTTTCAAGGTTTCTAATCTTGTCAAGTGTGGTGGTGTGAGCACATGATAGTGATTCATAAGAAGTAAATAAACTATCCTTATCATTTTTCAAAATATTGAATTCCTTTTTCAAATTTTTGTATCTAACAAGTAAACTTTGGAATTCATTTTGAAGTTCATCATAATCATTTTGTAAATCACTATAATCATTTTGAATGACAATATCATAGGAAGTAGAGGGTTTAAGACATACCTCATTTTCTTCATTGATGCCCATAAAACAATATTCAACTTCTTCATAATTGGAAGTTGTAGGAGGCTTATTCCTTAGATTTGAGCTTGTATGATCTTGAGAAGTAGATGCTTTTGTTTGACTCCTTTCATTTGCAAATACTCCATAGATGGCTTCTAATTTTTTCCATACTTCATGTGCCGACTTTATTCCTACAATATGTTCATATTCTAAATTAGTAAATGAACAATACAAAATATTTAAAGCCTTACCGTTTAAGGAGATGATTTTCTTTTCTTCATCATTGAGTTTTTTGAAGCCTTTTGAGGTGTATGGTGTATCTTTCGTCGGAATGGATTCTCCATTAATGACGGTGTTCCAAATGTCGAACCCGCAACCTTGTAGATAGCATTCCATTCTTTCTTTCCAAAAATTAAAATTCTTGGAATCAAATAGTGGTGGCTTGGTGGTGGAGTGCGGGATAGATGAGCTTCGTTCGTAGCCGTCGTCGATCGTTTCTCTTCACTCGCGATGTGAAACGAGCTTGCCAAAGAGTTTGGCTCGATACCACTTGTAAGTCAAGCGGCTACGATAATCTAGAGGGGGTGAATAGATTATCTCCATCTTTTCGATTTCGCCCTCTTTTTAAAACCGAATGCTCAAATACAATAATAAAGGTGCGGAATATAAACAACACACGTCGATTTAAAGAGGTTCAACCCACCTAGGGCCTAATCCTCTACCACCCCAAGATATCCGGATGGATTTGAAAAAAAAAAGAATTTTATTAATTACCAAAATTAATACAAATTCAACTTACAACACCTTGAAGAGCACCACACTCTTCTTCAACAACACCTTTGGAGATTACCACAATCTCCTTTGAAGATTACCACAATCTTCCTTCAACGGCACCTTGTGAAGATTACCACAATCTTCAACCTTGAAGAATACCAAATTCTTCAACACCTCAATAAGAAGATTACCACAATCTTCTTCACCTATCACCTAGATCATCCAAGTGTGCTCTTACCACAAGAACACTCACAAGGATATCTTGTGTTTGAATGATAACCAAAAATCAAGATTACAACTCAAGAATGAATATTACAATTTGAGTGCGAAGTGTAATCAAGAAAAGCCTAGACCTCAAAGATGTGAAAGTGATAAACTAGGCAATTTTACAACAAGAATAATAACAATGGAAGACCAAGTGTTTGCTTGAAGTGTATCTTGTTGTGTTGTATCTCAATTGTTCTCTAGGTTGCTCCAAAACTTCCTCTATTTATAGGAGATGATTGATCAAGCATAGACTCCTCTTGGGGATTGAAAATCTACTGAGAAAAATACAATTAAGATCAAGAATATAGCTGTTAGAAATCAATCCCACAATTTAAGGAAAAGTGTCTGCTGCAGATCAAACGGTCGAAATTTCTTTGTCAAAAGATAGAGCGACCGGTCGCATTTAAATAGACGTTGGAAGAATACACAATGAAAAATAACACAGCGGCCGGTCGACGTCTACCTCGGCCAGGTCGACCATCACCCCAACCGGTCCCCTCATGGATTTTGCAAAGATCAAGTGTTACATTTGAAACACACTTGCGAGCACGTCGCACCACTGGCGGCCGGTCGTCTGACCGGTCGACGCCTTGAGAGCGATGCGGTCGACCGCCCTTTTACACTCCAGGCTCAACTTTTGGGTTCAACGTACTCTTGAGTGCGGGTTGCCCAATAGGGCGACCGGTTGGCCTCAAAACCAAAGTGTTGTCCAATATTTAATCGAAGATAAACAACAAAAATACTCAGAAAAATAGTAAAAACATTTTAGACCGATCGGGAGTATTAGGACAACATTTAGAAACATCGTTTGAGAGTGAAAACCTAATAACGTAAAATCATTAAAAGCGTTGTCCAATTTAGACGAAAATAAACTTGAAGAAATACTCCGGAAAATATTAAAACCATTTTAAATCATTTAGTAGTATTTGGACAACAATAAAAAAAAAACATTGTTTTGGTGCAAAACAAAATCATCAAAATTAAGATAAAAACATGTATCAAACATTAATTACTTTGATACGTATTCTCCAGTTACGAGAATAACCTCCATTAGATTGGTACTTGCAATTGCTGCATTGTGAAATCTTGAAGTACATCAAATGGACGTAAAAACCGCTTCTCAATGGAGATTTAGAAGAGGAGATTTACATGGAACAACTTTGAGGATTCTCTGCACTGGGCAAGAGAACAAGGTTTGTAAACTGGTCAAGTCATTATATGCCTTGAAACAGGCTCCGAAACAATGGCATGAGAAATTTGTTAATGTCATGAAAGAACGTGGATTTAAAATAAATGAATGTGATAAATGTGTCTATGTTAAAGAGACTGGAAATGACTATGTCATTTTATGTCTTTATGTAGATGACATGCTTATCATTGGAAATAATGATAAGATAATTAAATCCACAAAATATATGTTGAACTCGAGGTTTGATATAAAAGATATGGGTTTAGCTGGCGTGATCCTCGGAATAAAGATTTCTAGAACTTCAAATGGGTGACACTTGATCAGTCACATTATGTGGATAAGATTCTAGGGAAATTTAGTAAGGATGATACGTCATTAGCTAGAACTCCAATAGACACAAGCAAACATCTATCGAAGAATATAGGTGAGGTTGTGTCTCAAGTTGAATACTCACAAGTCATAGGAAGTTTAATGTACTTAATGAGTTGTACAAGACCAGACATTGCCTATGCGGTGAGTAAATTGAGCGGATACGAGTAATCCGGGCATGACCCTTTGAAAGGGATGACCAAGGTATTTAAAAGGGATTTTGGTGAGAATATCTATTGAAGGTATTTAAGATATATATTAAAGATTCTCGTGATTTTGGGCTACACTATACAAGATATCCTACTTTATTGAAAGGATATAAAATGCGATGCTAATTGGATATCATGATATTAAAGATTCTAAGTCTACAAGTGGATTTGTATTCACTTTGAAGTCAAAGGATAATTTAGCATCAATATCATTGGAAATCCTCTAAGAAATGGGACTTATTATAGCAAAATGAGTCTACAATGGAAACCCAACCTCTGGAGATCCCAAGTTTAAAAGACTTGCTCTACATTCCTTAACATTGATGTGGTAAGCAAATTGGCTTTTAATGATTCTTGTGCATCGAATAGCTAGTGAAAATTTCTTAGAAGATATTCCAAAAACCTGGCCGTAAACCATGAATGAACATAACCATGAGAAGCCAGGTATGTTAAAGAATTTGTATACATTCGTTTACACAAAAAGGCGAGCAGTTCAAGGACATCGCGTCTCATCATTAGCTAGTAAAGTAAATATACTTTCACAAGGGAAGGTTCAAAGGGTAACACCTACCTATCCTGGCATGGTTCAACGAGCAATATCTTCGTAATTTTCTTCATGTGGGGTTGTTGTAAGGAAATTACATATTTGACCTTTTAATAGTAAATGGTATTTTGACCTTTTAAATAGTAAATGCCAAAATTTATTTGACACATAGTAAAATTCAAATATTTTATTTGATGAAAGGTCATATTTTCCCATAAATAGGCAATTTTCATTTGGAAAACTCAAAAAACTTACAAAGTTTTATCTCTTGCAATTGAAATTTTTGTGAAGTCAAAATTTTCAGTTCGTCGATAAATTTTATCCTGGGAAACGTCTTATCGGACAAATGTTTTTTAAGGATAGTCCGCTTATTGTCATGCGGGATTTTCTTCAAGCAGGCGTCGAAATAGCGGACAAATGCAAGGATAGTGTGTTGAACACACGATTCGGGCTAATTTTTATTTTGCTTAAAATTTTATCGGGTTTTTCGAATCGTACTAGAAGAAATACTATTATTTTCTTACAAAATGTTGTGAAATCATTTTGAAATAGAAAGGAATTTTGACTAGGGACTTAAGCCTCTAGAAAAATGAGTTGATACAATGAAAACCCATAGAAGGTTTCGGTTCGTTAGAACTGGAGATCCCAAGATCTAGGTTCAATTTTTGAATTTTTAACCTTTTAATATTAAAAATTAACACCATTGATAAATTAACACAATTGATGAAGGAAATAAAATTGAGTAACACAAAAAATAATTTTATTGATTTAAAAGTAAAATTCAACTTAACATTGATGCTAATATATTACAATTCCAAAGAAAAAGGATAAGCAATTTGGCTAAAGTTTAATGATTCAAAGTGCAAAGTCAAACCACAAAGAAAGGAAAAAGAAAAAAAGAAATGGGTTTGAGTTTTATTTTAATATTCTAAGTTAAAAATTTAAATTTAACTTTGAATAAAATTACCACCTATGTGAGAATCAAAACCCTGGGGTTCTCTTACCTTTTACTTACCTTAGAAAGGTGGCATGAGTGATTCTTCTTATTTTGAACCTCTTGCAAGATTATCGCTTTCTTCGGAATCATCAAAATCGACTTGTTGCTCACGTGTTTGTATATTGGAGCAATACTTGAGCCTCTAGACCATGAATGAACATAACTTACTCTTGTTAATGATATTTCATGAGAATCACTAACCTCCGTTTCGGCACGGAAATGTTAGGAAGAATCTTGTGTGAGGTATATCATCGTTTACACAAAAAAGAGGAAGACCTTCCAAGGACATCGCTTTGTTCTCTCACAAATTCGATTAAAAGCTATGTTAAATATGTAAATATAAGGGGATGCGCTTTCACAAGTTTTGGTAGGTTCAAAAAATTATCTAATGGTAACACCTACTATCCTATATCATGGTTCAACATCGTGTGAATTTATCAAAACTATCAAAATTTTATTGAATATCTTTAAAAATATCATATAAACATTTTCTTCATGTGGGAGTGTTGTTGGAAAAAAGCATTTGAATATATTCCTAACAATTCTTCAAACCATCTAATTTGATCTAATATTTTTGCAACTTAATAGTAAATGGTATTTTGACCTTTTAAATAGTAAATGCCAAAATTTAAAAAGTTGACAATTTTCAATAGTAAAATTCAAATATTTTATTTGATGAATCTTTAAAAACCTTTAAAAGTCATAAATTAGAGCATATTTTCCCTATAAATAACATAAAGCTTGATTTTCATTTTTAAAACACACAAAAACTTTTCATAAACCATTTTCTTCCATTTTTTTCACATCTCCAACTCTTGCAAACCATCTTGATTAAATTTTTGGTGATAATTTTGCCACCAAAATAGAAGGTTCATAAATTTTAACCATCTAACACATAAATTAATAATATGACATATCAAATGTAAAAAATAAACTAGCAGGAAAAAATTTTTGTAACTAAACCATAAAAATAGTATGAATTTTATGAGAAATATTAATAGCGGTTTTCTTTGCCTTATCCAAATTGAAACTTTTGTTTGTAAATTAGCAAATGAGTTAATTAATTGAAACTTATATTCACAAACTGTTTTTTTAATATCGCGAGTCGTGTAGAACGTGAAATTTTATTAGCGGAAAAATCTAGTATTTTAAAAAAAGTGAGGAAATAAAGAAGAAGTTGAACACCCGTCGATTGTGTTTGAGCACGATCTAGACTTTATCCGGATGCTTTTTTTTGAGGTTTTGCTTAAACTTTGCAAATTTTATCGATTTAGGTTTTTAGGATCGATTCATATAAATTGTACTCTAGAAGAAATACTTTGATTATTTTCTTTGACAAATTGTTGGAAATTTTGAAAAAATTACATATTTGACCTTTTAATAGTAAAGGGTATTTTGACCTTTTAAATAATAAAGGCCAAATTTATTTGACCTTTTCAATAGTAAAATTTAAATATTTTATTTGATGAAAGACCATATTTTTTCCTATAAATATGGCTTGATTTTCATTTGGAAAACACAAAAAACTTACAAAGTTTCCATACATCTCCAACTCTTGCAATTAAATTTTTGGTGATAATTTTCGTTAATTTTTTCAAATTTTGAATTTTCAAAAAAAAGGTAATCCGGTTTTCGTCTTATCCTGGGAAACAAAAGCGTTACGTGACGAATTTGAAATTTGGGGGCGAATTGTAAAAAAAAAAAAAAAAAAAAATAGAAAAACTGCATTTTAAGGATAGTGTGTTGAAAATTACACGATTCGAGCTAATTTTTATTTTGCTTACTTTTCGCAAATTTTATTTTGATTTTAAATAATAAAGGATTTTTTGATTCAATATAAATTTAAATATTTTATTTGATGAAATACCATATTTTTTCCTATAAATACTATTGATTTTCCTTGGAAAACACAAACTTAAAAGTTTCCATACATCTCCAACTCTTGCAATTTTCTTTTAATTTTTCGGGCATAATTTTGGTTCGCTTAGGTAATCCGTTTAAATTTCGAAAGCAGGCGTGATGTTGCAATATAATTTGATTTTGTTGTAATCAACAACAATCTTTATTTGCAATTTTTAAATCTTTCGATTTATAAATTGTACTAGAAGAAATACTGTTTTAATGGATGTTGCAATTAATGTTTTGCAATTCATGTTGGGTATCTTTTCATAGTGGTATTATATATTTTTTTTTTAGTACTTTATCTAAGGCTACTTTGAGATTCGGTCCTTTTTCTTTTTACTTTTTACAAATGGTCCTTTTTTTGTATAAAATTTTGAGATTCGGTCCTATTACCGCCTGTAGCAGGTAATTTTGACCTGCTACGCTGATGTGGCGTTTTTATTTCCGAAATTTTTAATTTAATCACATTTTTTGCTGACTTGAAAGACTTTTGGGTTGTTTTGGAGGGAAAATTAAACCTACATGGCAAAATGGAGGGAAACTTAAAGCTATTAATGTATTTCCCTCCTCTCAACTTCATTATACCAGAAGAAAAAAAAAAAACGACTTTAGGAGAACCAAAAGGTGAAGGAAAAATGTCTTCTTCATGTGTTCCCCGTCCCGTCGTCAAAATCTTTTGTTATTGTGGAAAAATAACTCAGCTTAGGACTTCATGGACACAAGACAACCCAGGGAGAAGATTCCATGGGTGTGAAAATTGGAGGGTTAGTCACTTTTCCTTCTTTGCATGTTGTGTTTATTTATGGAAATTGGAGGGTTAGTCTCTTTGTGGAAAAATAACTCGACTTAGGACTTCATGTTGTGTTTATTTATGTTAGTTGAATGATTTAAAATAGCAACTTGTAACTTCTCTTTTCCTTTATTAAGAAGTTGCACATAATATTATTGACATTTTATTTCCATTATGTTTAAAAGCTGAATGATACAATGTTTAAAAAGAATTTTAATATGTTTAAAAAAAAAAAGCTGATGTTACAAAAAAAATGAATTTAATAACATGTGATGAATTACGATATGATAATGAAGTTTAACTAGTTTAAGAAATGTAATTCAATTCACAATAAAAGTAATAACATCAAGGATCAACAAATTTTAATAATGCACTGATCAAAATAGCATCAAGTTATAACATCTTGTTTACTGAACCTTCAAGCTTAGAGACAATTGTTTGGCTTGTATTACATATTTGGTCAAAAACTAATTCCAAAAAGAAGCCAAAGATATTCAATCATTCAGATCAACAAATTTCCTTGTCTTGTTGGAGCCTTGCTGCATTTGGAGCTGGTCCCACATTCTTGGTGGTTGTTGAAGTGGTTTGTCCAATGGAGGTGGACCTGATTCCTTGATTTGTAGAATAATAATGCATACACAAATTAATATGAATTGTTTAGGTGGGTTACTGATTGATTAAAGTATACACAAATTAATAGTATTTACACAAATCAAATGAAATAAAAAAAAATTATTTTACCTTCGTGGCCTGGGTGGTTTGCACTCTTGGTGGTTGAAATGAATTGTTTGCAGTAGCCTTTTTCTTACTCATAACCTATACCAAGTTAGTTTGAATCAGTTTTATGAATATGAATATGATTAAAAATTACATGTGATATTTAAATACATGTATCTTTGGAAGCCTTTGAGATGGTGGCCTTTGGGATGGTTCAACTTGAGTCGGTTGGCGCAACCTTGACTTGAGTAGAATTTTCTTGTCTTTTTAGCTTGTATGGATTTTTTTCTTTTGTGCCTCTCTTCTTTTTTTTTTTGCTTTTGAACCACTTCATCCCCCCCTACTTACGGCCTTAGGAGGCCTACCACGGCTTGTCTTCCAAAATTTGGTGGTAGAGGAGGAATAAATTCGATATTGGCCATTCATCTCTGCCATTCATTGGCATAATCACAGGTTCATAAACCTTGTGATAAGTCTTCACGAAATAACAACTATTTGTAAAATCATTGATGTCCCACCCTTGACAATAGATAGCTCGTATGGCATGTTTACATGGTATTCGATGAGTCCCATTTCCTACAACCACATGTCCTATTTTCCAAATCAACACCAAGGCCCCATCTTTGCAATTAATTTGATAATGTCTATCATCGGCCTTCACGGTATACAATCGACAACTTTGCCACATTTTTTTCAACTATTTTACTGGATCCTAGGGCATAAAGTGTTGTTCCATTTTTTTAGTCCTATCTCTGTTCTATTGCATTCTCCTCATCAAATACTCCTGTATCCATTCCATCATAGACAAAATAGCCTTTTCCATACCCTCTAATATGTTACTATTGAAAGTTTCACATAAATTGTTAAGTAACATATCAGACATACGGGTTTAGAAGTGAAATGTGACCTACTCCATTGATGTGGTGGTTTGTCATTTGAACCATTCATATGTTTTCTCATCTAATGCCCTCAATTCACTCATTCTCCTCATAAACTCATTTACGATTGTGGCCTTTGCGACTCTCCAAACCGCGCAATTTTATAGGTCTGTCCCCTGAAGCCAACATTTTTGAAGTTGTTGTGCATGTGTCTTACACAGAACCTATGCTCAACATTAGGGAAAACTTCATTGAAAGCTTGTATTAAACCTTTTTGCTTGTCAGACATAAAGGTCCACTCATAATCCTTGTCAATTTGCATGTCAAGTTTAAACAGGGTTAGAAACCAATTCCATGTATCCATGTTTTCTTTACTAACCACAGCATAGGCAATTGGGAATATGTTATTATTAGGATCAAGACCAATGGCAGTTAACAATACTCCACCATGTGGACCCTTCAAGTGACAACCATCTACATCAATTAAAGGCCTACAACCATGTAAAAACCCCATTTTTAATGCATGCAGGCACACATACAATCTATCAAAAATGTTCTCCCCACTATCCTGGTTTGTTCCAATGATGACTGTGGATCCAGGATTTGTCCTTCCAATTTCATTAGCATAGTTCCAAAGTAACTTATATTGTTCACTTGAATCTCCTTCAAGCTGTTCCACAACCAATTTTTTGGCCCTCCAAACTTGAAAATGTGTGATATTGCAATTAATATCCTCCATCACATCAATCTTAAACCCTTTAACATTCCTCTTGGGGTCAGACTTGAACTTGTTAATATATTTCCCACTTAGCCAATTGGACTTCAAGTTTTTAACATGGAAAGTTGGGGGACATGTATGAGTGGGAAAATACTCTCTTATCTTAAAGTGGTTTTCATTGTTAGGTTTGATTGCATGCAACCTCCAATGACAGTTAATATCAACACATTTAGCATGTAACCTTTTTTTTGTCATTTTTAGTGATTCTAATGTTTCTTTTTTGTTGGATTGCATGTGAATGTACAGCCACCTTAAGCTCTTTTTTATTGCTAAAAATCATCCCTAACTCAAATGTAGGATCATAAAGTTCAACAGAGTTAAAAATAGGAACAACTTGTCCATCAACTTCCCCATCAGAATCTTTACCACTAAAGTAGTCATCTTCACTTTCCAAAACATTTTCATCCCCCAATTCATCTTCCTCATCACCTTCTGGACCATCAAAATCACTATCTAATCCACACCATTCAACATCAAGATCTATGTTCTCATTAAAAAGCTTGTCATCATCTTCTTTCTCATTGTCTTGAGATTCCAATTCACATTCACTATCTTGTAAGATATCAGTCTCCATTTTATCCTCATTGTCCCCTTCAACACTACCCTCTGCTCCACCATCTCCCATGTTAAGTGCCTCATTCATATCTTGTATCTCATCATCATTTAAACCCCAATCACAACAGTCTCTTGGATTAAACTCAAAGTTCATACTGGTTTTCCCACCCAACATACTACCCTCTTCCCCATCCTTATCTTTTAAGTCTGTAAAAAAAATTGACAAAAAAAGACAAACCAACAAACTATCATTTATATCCACGTGAACCACAAAAAAGTAGAAGTTAAACATATCAAATAACATAAAAAGACAATAAACAAAAAAGCCCCACAAGCAACTATCAAAAATAAAGCAAAAGCCTCACAAGCCCTACAATAAAAAACAACAACAATTATTCAACAAACGCCATTTTGATAAACAATACATTTCAATGAACCACTTACCGACTTTTGGAGGTGGAGAATCAAAGGATTCGGGATCCCTTAGCTTCATTGTGACACACTTTGTCAGATTTTTCTAATGATTTCGTCAGTGCTTAAGGATTTGGGAACTTTCGAGTTTTATGGCTTATTTTCATATTTGGAACGTTTGAGTATCTTGACATTTTAGGATTAGATATTAATTTTTAAATGAAAATTAAAAATTTCAAAAATAAAAATGCCATGTAGGATTAGTTTTCCCTCCAAAACAACCCAAAAGTCTTCCAAGTCAGCAAAAAATGTGATTAAATTAAAAATTTCGGAAATAAAAACGCCACATTAGCGTAGCAGGTCAAAATTACATGCTACAGGCGGTAATAGGACCGAATCTCAAAATTTTATACAGAAAATGACCATTTGTAAAAAATAAAAAGAAAAAGGACCAAATCTCAAAGTAACCTTAGATAAAGGACTAGAAAAAAAATTGCCTTACTGTAGGCATGAATTCATATTTGGGTATTATTTTATTTTGGCAAAATTGTTTACATGATTCATGATTCTACTTTATTATAATAAATTTGGCTTGATCCATCATGCTGCTTAACTTGATGAATAAATGATCTTTCCACTTACAAATTCTTTATTTGTGGTATTGGATACATGATTAATTATTTGCCAGATTATAAACTTGCAATTAAAATCAAATGTTTTGCATATTGTTAGCAACTAAAATTTGATTTCGCAATTGTAATTTCGATCTGTGCAAATTCGGAGTAATAAGCTGATTATCATCTGTGTTATTCGGAGTAGAAGGAAAATTGCGATTTGGACTGTTTGGACTGATTGGACTAATCTTTAGACTGATTGGACTATACTTTGGACTGATTGGACTAATCTTTGGACTGGTTGGACTAGTGGACTAATAAGATAGATTTCATGTGCTTATTTGGAATATAAGGAAATTGCAAAGGCCTTATAATAAAAACTTGAACAATTTTAATAAATTTGTTCTTATCGTTTTGTTCCGATTGATTGATAGAAGTGCTTAACTTCTTATTTTATTTGTTTCAGAAATAGCATCTGAATCAAACAGTGGTGGGTCTAACCCCGTTGTGCCTAATCCAGTGGTTATCCCAATTGTTCCTCGGGTAGTGGCTAACCCTACCGTTAATGTACCGGTGAATCATGCTGAGAAACTGGAGAAATTCAATGGCTTGGATTTCAAACGTTGGCAGCAAAAAATGTTGTTTTACTTGACTACGTTGAACCTAGCAAGGTTCTTGACTGAAGATCCTCCAAAGTTGAGTGATGATGAAACAGATGATCAAGTCGCTCATGCGGTTGATGCTTGGAATCATGCTGATTTCTTGTGTAGAAATTATGTAATGAATGGATTAGCAGATCCGTTGTATAATGTTTATAGCTCTAAGAGAATTGCTAAAGAATTATGGGAATCTCTTGACCACAAGTATAAGTCTGAGGATGCAGGGGCTAAAATATTTATTGTTGGCCGATTCTTAGACTTTAAAATGATTGATTCCAAGTTTGTAATAAGTCAAGTGCAGGAATTTCAGGTGATTATACATGATATTCTTGCTGAAGGAATGGTTTTGAGTGAAACTTTCCAAGTGGCTGCAATAATTGAAAAATTGCCGCCAGCTTGGAAAGATTTCAAGAACTATCTGAAGCACAAACGAAAGGAGATGAACGTTGAAGAACTGATTGTTAGGCTTCGAATTGAAGAAGATAACAAAGGTTCTGAAAGGAAATTGTTCATTCATGTGGTTGCTAAAGCCAATGTTGTGGAGCATGGCGAAAGCCCCAAAGGAAAAAAGAAAACCAGAAAAACTGGTAAAGGGTTCAATGATTGGGGACCAAAAGGAGGCATTTCGAAGAAGAAATTCGAAGGAAAATGCTTCAATTGTGGCTGCAAGGGTCACAAAGCTTCTGATTGCAAAAAACCGAAGAAGAATCGGGAGGCTAACATGATTGATGACATTTCTAAGGAGGTGTCCGATTTGAATCTTTTTGTTGTGATTTCGGAGGTGAATTTGATGGGTTCAAACCCTAACCAGTGGTGGATTGATATTGGCGCTACCAGGCATGTGTGCTCCAATAAGGAGATGTTCAGTACCTTTGAGACTAATGAGAATGGCGAGAAGCTGTATATGGGAAATTCTGCCACTTCTGACATCAAAGGTCAAGGGAATGTGGTTCTAAAAATGACGCCCGGAAAGGAGCTGACTCTCACGAATGTGTTATATGTGCGAGATGTCCTGAAAAACTTGGTGTCCGGATCGCTTTTAATTAAGCATGGTTTTCGTGTTGTATTCGAGTCTAATGTTGTAACTTTACTAAAAAATGGAATGTTTGTAGGAAAAGGGTATGTAACTAATGGGCTTTTTAAGCTCAGTGTAATGGTTGTGAAACCAAAAGACAATAAAATGAAGAATGCTTCTGTTTACTTGCTTGAGTCTTCCAATTTGTGGCATGGTAGACTAGGACATGTTAATTATTATACTTTACGTAGATTAATTAACTTGAATTATATATCAACATTCCATATTGATTCCAAGCACACATGTGTGAAACTTGTGTTGAGGCAAAGTTAACAAGGACATCATTTAAAAATATTGAAAGAAATAGTGAACCACTTGATTTAATTCACACTGATGTATGTGATTTAAAATCGACACAAACACGTGGTGGCAACAAGTACGTCATTACTTTTATTGATGATAACACAAAGTATTGTTATGTGTATCTTCTTTAAAGTAAAGATTAAGCTATAGAGAAATTCATTCTCTATAAAAATGAAGTTGAGAATCAACTCAACAAGAAAATTAAGGTGCTAAGAAGTGATCGTGGAGGTGAATATGAATCACCATTTGCTGAATTATGTGCCCAACACGGAATTAGACACGAAACAACAGCACCTTATTCACCTCAACATAATGGCATTGCAAAACGGAAAATTCGTACACTTAAAGAAATGATGAATGCCATGTTATTAAGTTCTGGCTTGCCTCAGAACATGTGTGGGAGAGCTGTCTTGACAGTTAATTACCTTTTAAATAAGGTACCCCGTAAGAAATTAGACAAAAGCCCTTACGAGCTATGGCATGGAAGAATGCCATCCTACAATACTTACGAGTGTGAGGGTGTCTTGAGGATTTTAATGGATTCCACGAAAATCTAGTATCCTCAAACATTCAAAGAATTCCATGGACAAATTCTAGTGAAATTATAAGCTAGATTTATGAAGGATAAATTCTCATCCCCCGTCCCTCTCAGAGTTCAAATCTCATTTTCCAATAATAATAATAATAATAATAATTGCTATGGTAAAAAAAAATAACATATTTTTCTCTCATGTACATCTCCCCACGCATCGTCTTATAATCTCAATAATTAAACATGTTCTACCTCAATTTTGTGAATAATCACCGTAGAGTAACTAGAGTTGATTTATCGTCTTATTTCAATTGCTAATATTTTTAATTTTATCGATAAATTAATAAGAAAAACTATTGTTATAATAATATTTTACTGGGAATCATTGTTGATAAATTTTCATTCATTCATCTTAATATACACATTGTTTTTGTCTTAGAAGATGTGGTTTTAGAATTATCTGGTACGATTTTGATCATCACTGTTGTTGTTGTTTGTTGAATAAATATTTTAAAAATAGTTGTTTATGGAACTATTCCAAATTTTGACAATTTTAAATTATATTTTTGTAAAGTTTATGGAACTTCTTCTTCCTTTTTTTTTTTTTTTGCTAACAACTTTCTTTCAATATTTACATTTCATATTTTTAATGATTATAATGTTATGCTACTACTTTCATAAAAAATTATTAATTATATTTTTTATAACATCCAACAAATTCCACTAAAATCCATACAATTCCATAGTATAAAATTCCATTAGAATATACTGGAATCCATAGAATTCTCTTAAAATCTATAAAATTCTATAACTTAAAAAATCCTTGAAAATCCATGTTGGGGACACCATCCTTAGCTTTCATTCTCACTCTGGATCCTCAATTTTAAATTTTATTTAATCTTATATTTCAAGTAATATCGATTATATCCATTTACATTAATAGCCTCACCAATATATTATTAGTGATACTAGTATATCGCTCGTGCAATGCACGTACTGCAATATAATAAAGTATTGTACAATTCTCGTTTTGATATATTGGAGGAATGATCGGTGGTGTCTCAAAAGTCAAAATCCAAACTCGCCCTGCAAATAAAAAGATCATGTGTGATTCATTCTAGACATTAAATAATTTGTTGGGAACCTTATATCCATCAATACTATACATATAACCGAAGACAATCAAATAATTGCAATTTTTTTGTCTAACATTTATTTATCAATAAATACAAATATTTAACTAGTTTCTTTCCTTTCAGACTTTTACTAGTATATTGTTCGTGCGATGCACGAAGTGTAATATAATAAAGTATTGTTAATTTGTTATCAAAAATTTAATATATTATAGAAATTGTAATGGAGCAGGGCATGGCGGGTATCTCAAGACTCATCCCTGTCATGTCCATTAAACTGAGGAAGAGTTGCATGATGAGCTTCTTGAATCGAATAAAACAATTTAGGATTTATTAAATTAGTATTATTATTATACTAATTTAATATATTTTCACAAAATATTATGTTAGATATCCAATAATAAATTACAACTCTAGAAAAAAAAATATATAGAAAACAAATTGATTATATATTTGAAGCAAGTTCATACACCTATTGAAAAACACTTGTTGAGATGTCTTTTTGTTTTTTGAAACAAAACGGAAAGCTTTCATTAATAGAGCAGATCGAACTGCAATTCATTACAGATAAAAAGGGGTGGGGAAGATCTCCATTCTTTGACACCAGACACATAATAAGTTGCTCTTGCTAACACATGAGCAACACCATTCGCTGATCACTTGATAAAAACACAAGACACGTTAGGAAGATCTAATAGTAATTTTCTACACTCTCTAATAATATCAGTAAAATAAGAGTTCTCCACGACATTTCCTCGTAAAGCTTTAATCACCATAAGTGAATCCGTTTCCAAGCACACATAAGAATCACCCCAAGAGTTCTTCAGCCAACTCAAAACTTCTCAAAATCCTATGGCCTCAGCAATTTCTGGAGTTGCAAAGCTATTAACAGAAGCGTGAGTAGCAGCCACAAACTCCCCATTCCAATCCCTTATAATGCTTCCATAGCCCATCCTCGAAATATCTTGGAAAAGAGTTGCATCAACGTTACACTTTAACCAACCGGGACTCAGTTTTTGCCACTTACTTGCTCCCGTCTGAGGAAGATAAAAACCATTCATCAACGATAGACACTTGTGCAGATTGCCAGAGCAAAAGCTGAAAACTTGCAATATCTTGGAAAAGAGTTCCATCAACGTTACACTTTAACCAACCTGGACTCGGTTTTTGCCACTTACTTGCTCCCGTCTGAGGAAGATAAAAACCATTCATCAACGGTATACATTTGTGCGGATTGCTAGAGCAAAAACTGAGAACTTGCAAGTTAATGACCTGAGGAGGGGATTTACCACTTTGCTTCCAAACTATATCATTACGGTTCTTCCAAATAGTCCAAAGAAGCATGACAATTTGGCACTTCATGTCATTGGTACTCATTGACCAGTGTTTATTAATGCAACTAAGAAAAGAAACATGCTCCATGATAAGCTCCCAATTAAACACCAATTCCCAGCAAGACTTTGCAATAGAGCAGTAAAATAGAGCATGAGCCGTTGTTTCCACTTCCAAGTTGCAAACCGGACATACAGATGATACCTGCACATTTCGAGAAATGAGTCTTTCCTTTGTAGGCAACGCATTTAGGCACGCTCTCCACACTAATTTTTTGCTTTTGCTGGAACTTTTAAACACCAAAAACTCTTCCAGTCGAATTAATTATCAAAATTGAGCTCTACTTCAATTTCCTTACAGACAATTGATAGACAGATTCACAGAATACATACCCCTTTTTATTTCCCATCCATTTACAGAAGTCTCTCCCAGTATAAGAACTCAAAGGGATGCTTAGAATTAGCATCCTATCACGGTGATTAAAAATGTCACAGATAATGTCATCATCCCCTCCAAGTTTAATTGTGGAGATGAAATAAAAGCATTGACATCAAGCAACCAGGGATCATTCCAGACTGAAATAATTTTTCCATCTCCGACCTTCCTTCGACTATTAGAGAGCACGACATCTCGAGCAGCAAAAATGCTTCTCCAAATATGACTTGAGTTTGACCCAAGTTGAGCACAAATAAGAGACGAACCAGGATAATATCTTGCTTTATAAATGCGAGCCACCAAATAATTATCATCAGTTAACAATCTCCAAATTTGCTTCCCCAACAATGCCAAATTAAACTCATGCAAACGTCTAAAACTCAACCTTCCTTTGCTTTTATGAATGCACAATTTATTCCATGTTAACCAGTTTATACCTATAGTCGATGTTTCTCCTTTTCCCCACCAGAATGAATTCATCATACGTTCTAACTCAGTGCATAGCTCTCTAGGAAGAAGAAACAAACTCATCGCATAAATAGGAACGGCTTGGGCCACAATCTTAAGAAGAATTTCTTTACCCGCCCTTGAAAGAAGCTTCTTCTTCCACCCTTGAAGTCTACACCACACATTTTCCTTAATAAAAGAAAAGATTTCCTTCTTGTTCTGACCAATAAGTGACGGCAAACTAAAACAAGCACCATGATTTTCAGTATTTGAAACACCAAGAATTTCACAGATATCATTGATATCCTCAGTTTTGGTGTTCTTGTTGAACGATATGGAAGATTTTTGGTAATTAATGATCTGTCTCGATGCCCCAGAATACAAATCCAAGCATTGTTTGATCCTTGAACATTCTTCTCTGTTAGCTTTGAAAAATGAGAAACTATCCTCCGCGAAAACAAGTGTGTCACACTAGGAGCATTTCTAGCTATCCGACACCCATGTAGCCAGCCTTTGTCTTCAAAATTTTGGATAATAGCCGATAATCCCTCAGCACATAAAATGAATAAATACGAAGATAAAGGATCTCCTTGACGCAAACCATGTTCTGGCGAAAAAATTTCTGATTCAAAATCCCCGTGTACCACCTTATATCTACCCGTTGTCACGCACAACATCAAGATATCTACCCATTTTTTATGAAAACCCATCTTGAGTAACATAACCTTTAAATAACCCCACTCAATACGATCATAGGCTTTACTCATGTCGATTTTAAAAGCTGCTACCCCATTATTACCTTGCCGTTTTCTCTTGAGATAATGATTAATCTCAAAGGACACCATAATATTATTCGAAATTAATCTTTGAGGAACAAAAGCGCTTTGAGATTCTGAAATTATTTCAGGTAATACAAGCTTTGAGCGATTCGCCAACACTTTTGAAATCACCTTGTATGCCACATTACAGAGAGCAATAGGGCGGAGATCTGTAATAAACTCCGGATTTTTCTTCTTGGGGATAAGTACCAGATTTGTATCATTAAACCCGACGGGGAAAGAACATGAGTTTATGAAATGAAGACAAGTGGAAACCAATTATGGCCCCGTTATATCCCAAAACTTCTGAAAAAATACGGGATTCATACCATCTGGTCCTGCCGGTTTTTCTGGGAACATCGAAAACAATGCCTCTTTAATCTCCAATTCTGTGGCAGGTTTAAGAAGGATTGCATTCTGTTGTGGACTGATGTTGCACTTCACACAATCTATAATAGGAGTAACATCACAATCCGAGGAAGAGAAAATATCCACAAAATAATTTATAATGTGATTGCCCAAGCCATTCTCCCAATTTAGGCATGTGTCGTTCGAGTCCTTTAATGAAGATATCAAATTGTGGCGGCGAGTAGAAGCCACCGTATGGAAATACCGAGTATTTGCATCCCCGCCTTTAAGCCAAAAAATCTTAGCTCTTTGTTTCCAGAAATCTTCTTATTGTGTTAATAGCAAATTGTATTCCTGTTAAGCCTTCTTAAATTCCCCTATAGACCAATCATCTCTGCCACTTCGTAAAGCCTTCATTTTATTTCGAATTTCTTGAATCCTTGTAGAGAACGAGTTTCTCAGTAGTTCGCCCCATTTGAACAATTTTGAACCACAAACTTCGATTTTATTATGCAAATTACCCTCCAAACCTCTGTTCCATCTTTCACCACAACTTGACGACAATCTTTCTCGTGTAACCAAGCATTCTCAAACCGAAATTTTCTAACTTTCTTGATACGATAGAACAACCCCAATTCCAGAAAGATAGGAGAATGATCCGACATAGAAGCTTCAATATTCCAAATTTTACAATTTGGAAAAAGCTACACCAATTTTGGGTTGCTATACAACGATCCAATCTTTCTTCAACCCAATTTACAGTCCCCCTTCCTCTTTCCCAGGTAAACGGATAACCAAACATTCCCAAATCCACTAAACCGCAATCATCTAACGTAGATCGAAAACCATCAAGTGGCCAAGGAGGATGATCGATTCTGCCTTTTTCTCACAAACTGAAAGAAGGTCATTGAAATCCCCTATACAAACCCATGGAAGGTGAGATTGAGAGGAGAGATTACAAAGAAATTTTTTTTCCAAGAAAGCTTGCGTCTACTTCCTTTCGGGTACCCATAAAAACCGGTTAATCTATACACAAGCATATTCTCCAAGCGAACAAAAACATCAATATGATTTGAAGAAAAGCTCAAAAGATGAGCCATTTCTTTTTTCCTCCAAAACAGAGCAATGCCACCACCATGCCCGACACTGCTAACGGCCAACAATCCTTCAAAGCCCAACTTCACTCTAAGTGGTTCCAATTAATCCTTATGAATCATAGTCTCAATGAGAAAAATGAACAATGGCTTTTTCAATTGGACTATGTCCAATAAAACTTGAACTGTCCGTGAGTTGTCAAGTCCACGACAATTCCAACTTAAAGTACTCATTGGTCTAGGTGGGGCCTGATAACCAGAGCCCACCGCTAGCAAGTTTTTCTGGTTCTTGTCACTCGGCCCAGCCACCTCGGAACAAATACCATTCAATTCATTAAGAGAATCAACCTTATTTAAAGCCATGCTTCTTTCCTTAACATAGATAAATGAACGATCTTTATCTTCAGTGCACCGACGTTTATTGTCGGATTTTATTAATTCCTTCCTATTTCACGCCTCACAAATATTCGAAATATCAACTAAAGGATTGGATAAAATTAGTTCCTTACCATGTGTAACTGCCATCATTAGGTCCATCAAAACTACTACTAGTAAAATGTGCAATTTTCTTCCACATTAGCATCGAAAAATTGATTGAATTTTCCGTTGAATAACAACCTTCTTCTCCATCTTGCTGGCTGGACTGATGCTCTGGAATGGATGAATGCAACCACTTTCCCCCAACCTGTGATTGCTGCTTTCGAGATAGAGCCCGGAGCCATGGGCCATACGCACGTTCAGTAGGAGCATTAGGGATATCGAATAATTTGGCATAGAATTTATCCGAATGTCCCAGGAAACCACAATAGAAAAAGAATGTAGGGAGTCTTTCATACTTGAAATGAATCCAGACCCATTCCCCTCCATTACTCTTTAACTTCATACGTCGTTAGAGGAGAAACGAACATCAAAAGCGATCCGAATGCACATATAGTTTTGCCAGATGCCTGTGAAACTATGTTGATCTGAATCCACGTATGAACCAATGAAATTGCCAATACTTTTACCGGCCTTTTATGTCATAAAACCAAAAGGGAGGTCGTACACTTGGACCCATAACTCTATATGAAATAAAGGAACTTTCGATGGCTGCTCTCCGACAAACGATCTCTTAGTGATCAACATAAGGTTATCAAAGTCCAAGGCCCATTCAACTGTATACGTGAAATATCCAATTCATGGAAGAATTGGAAAAGAAAAAGATTATGCCCCAAATCTTTGATGAAAACTCCCTTCACATGTCTCCAAATGGAAGCCAACATATTTTTCATCGCCATGAAATTCACCTGTCTATATAAAAAAACCAGGCCAACCAAACACCAACGTAGATCATGAGTTTGTATCCCATCTTCAGTACCATCAAGAAGTAAACCTCCTTCTTCTTCCTCCTCTAATTGCATTCGGCCACAAAGATCATCTATAGAAGGATTATTTTTCGACATAATATCTGACAAGAGAACAAATAATAGGATGGGAAGAAACGAAACAAGGATACATCAGAGAACAAAGCAATAGGAACGAAAAAAACCAATCCAAAAGACTTGTTAACCAAGAACAAGACTAAAACACAAAACTTGTCAGACAAGACATATTTTACGTAAACACATCATAATTTTTGTTATAGGTAACTCTTAACTTCTTCATATTCTGCTTCTTAAATAAAATAAAATAATAAAATGTGGCCTAGAATCATATATCTTGATTTCATTTCCTTTATCTCCTTTTTTCCTATTTCCGACATAGTGTCCAGAGTATACGTGACATTCATCCAATAAAGTGGAATAAGGATATGGACTAGGAAATATCAATTCAAACTTCGGAGCAAAGCACATGGAATTTTTGGTTCTATTTTTATTTCATCGAATATTTCAAATTTCAATATAATAAATGATATGTACGAGATGATGTAATAGGAAATGGGACAGTTGAAATTTATACCACCACTTAATTTAATAAAGAAAATCATATTATCATTTGATTTAACGATAACAATATCATTCTAGTCAAATCATGATTATTTGAGAAACTACCTTGTAACATATAAGATTATTCTTTGATAATGATAAATAAATATAACATAAGTAATGGAACAAATAAATAACATTTCGTTTTTGTAATTAGTATTTACTTATTATAATATATTAAAAAAGTATGGACAATATAATATTTAAATTATATATACAATTTAAAGAATCTTTTTACAAGTATATATATATAGGATTTCAATATTTCAGTCATTCATACAATATTTTTATATTGGATTATTTTATATGATATAATACATAGATATATACATATATACAATTTTCATATTTTCAGGCATTTCATGTAATATTTATGGTGGATTATTTTCTCAAATATAATACATAGATACATACAATTATATATATATATATATATATATATATATATATATATATCTGAAACTTATATATTCATTCATGTTTCTATAAGACAATTTTTATGTTCAATGTTGTTGTCCAAATTTGCATTTCATGTTCAGCTTTTTGGAGTATTGATTATTTTACAGATTTTGTTGTGTATTGTTCAGATATTTTTGAAAATTATAATCATATATTTTGTGTTTTTTATATTTTATATGAGAAAAAATACGAAAGAATATATAATAATCCATGAACTTTTTTGGTAAAATAAAACAAAATAATATTATTTTTGCTAATTAAAATTTTTATATTTTTAAGTATTAAATTATAATTCAGAATATGCTTAAAAAGTTTACCAATTATAAAAATATAAACAGTCATATCACTTTTTTATACAGTGATCTTCATTATTTTTTGGAGATGAAAATATAAAATTATTTTTTTAGATAGGAAAATATGAATTATGTGAAAATTCAATTGACTGAAACTAAGAATTTTTTATGTTTTTAAATTAAGAAAGTAAAAATGTTATTGTCAAAATAATTTTATACTAATAATTAGAACTTACAAAATTATGTTGTGAATGAAAACTCAATTTACTAAAAATAAAAAATTGCAATAGTCAAAATACATTAATATACGAATTGTTCAATGGCACGAATGCTTAATTTTTAAAACCCATTATAAAATAAAATTTTGAATAAATATATCTTTTATATTTATTTTTTATATTTATTTTTTATTTAATATATGCAATATGTGTGTGTCAAACTGAAGATCGTAAAAAGATGATTAATTTAATATTGTATACGTCAAAAACTAATCAAAAATGAAAAAGTTATTAAACTTAAATAAAAATAAAAAAGATAAATATAATAATTAATCCAGTACACAACATATTTGGAAAATAAATTAATGCAGTACATAGTTTTGGAAACCATAAAATTACAAAATATATTTTATCTTTTTTTCCAGACTTTTATTACTTTTTATAGCAATGAAAAATGGGCGTAAAAATTTTATGGTTACTATTTTGAGAACAGTCGCTCTTTATATATACTAGTCTTTTACCGTTTCTATTTTATACTGTTACATGTATATTTTTCTAATAGTTCTATGGATTATAATTCATGCATTTAGTGATGACAACATCTACATGGGGAACCATCCCCGTTGTAACCAAATAGAATGGGACAGAAAATCCCCTAGTTGATTCGGGGGAAGGGGATTTCCCGATTTTCTAGAACCGGAAATAGGACAGGGACGATATTTATATCCCCATCCCCCTTCTCATTCTGATTAGATAAAATTGCGATTCTCCATTCCATCCTCAATGTATTTTGAATTTATCTATTATTAATATTAATTCTATTTATATTTTTTTAAATTCTAAAAATTACACCCATGGTTATTTACAATTTTACTTGTTCTCATTCTTTGTTTTACAAATTATGGATCTATGTTATCTATGTTTAAAAGCAATTGCACAAAGTTTAAAATTACAAAAAATAATTAAAATACAAAGATAATTAATTTGATTATGAATCATACGATTAAATAATAATATCATAAACTATAAAAAAAAACTCTTTAAATATATTGGTTATGTGAATATGAATTGTATCTATTTGTAGAACATGTTTATCTATAAGAAAGTAAAAGTTTGGAAAAAAATAATTACTGCCCAATGTTGATTTTTTTTACTACCCCAATGTTGAATATTTAATAAATTGTATTTTTAATATAATAGTAAATAAAGTCATTTCAAATTTCAATATTCTTGAGGTTTAAAAAGCTGAACTATTGTCAAAATTATTAAATAAATTAAACAAAAACATGTTTTATATTTAGCGACATACTTGGGAAAATAAAATATTTCAAAAAAAATTATTTTATATCTATATATACACATATATAAAAAAGGTTATTAAACAAACAAATTCATATCTAATTACAAATGTACAACTTTGAAACTTGAATATCAAAATACATTGGTAAATATAAACAAATAATTTCTATTGATATTAAAAACACGTTAATGTATAAAAAATAATATTCTATATATAAAATACTAGTATGAATATTTTTTCATATTATATAAATCTTAATTTTCTTCTTACATAAATATATAATTTATGTATAGATATATATGATATAGGCAAAAACTTGTGTGAGACAAATCCGTGAGACGGATCCATGCCCCAGTTTGATATGGTAATTTTGAAAAATTAAGGGATGGCAATTTATAATTTGTTGCATGCTATACGGTACATTGTACCCCACTAACGAGGTAGACTCTTCTACAACTACAATTATTTTGTCCACTATCAAGAAAAAAAGACACTTATTTTGCAGTACAGTTTGTCCACGTATCCTCCTTCTTTGTCCTCCCACCTTTTCTTAACTTCTTCTTCTTATTTTTTCCTAAAGAAATTGATTAGTTCTAGCAATTTTGTATTTAGTAAGCTATCGTGATGAATTTTTTCTTTGGATTTAACTTTTATTATACTTGTACACCAAGACCTATAAAATCTAAGTATCACATTATTTTTTTTCCAAATAAATTAACTAAGATACTTATCATCAAAACCCATATACAATTTAAAATTTAAAAAATCCTTACTATTTCTCATCAAATTATTACTTTTTACTTTAAAATCATTACTTATTATTCCTTTTGAAGTATGACTTTTTACTCCAAAAAATAATATATTACTTGTATTAAAATAGTATTAACTTTTACTAGTAAGTAGTACTTATCATGCATTTTAAAATTATATACTATTTCCTTTAAAACTATACTCTTTACTTGAAAAGTAATACTTTTTCCTTAAAACTTCAACTTATTAATCCCTTTTAGAAGAATTAATGTTTATTTGAAAAGTATTATTTTTACTTAAAAAGTATTACTTGTTACTATAAAAGTATTACTTATTGAATATTTTAAAATTATATACTATTTTCTTTAAAACTATTACTTTTTATTTAAAAATTAATACTTTTACTTAAAATTATTACTTACTAATTAGAAGTACTAATTTTTACTTGAAAAGTATCATTATTTTTACTCAAAAAATATTATTTTTTATTGCAAAAGTATTATTTACTAATTAGAATCATTAATATTTACTTAAAAAGTATCATTTTTTATTCAAAAAGTATTAATTTTTATTGCAAAAGTATTATTTACTATGTCTTTTAAAATTATGTACTATTTCCTTTAAAACTATTACTTTTTACTTGAAAATCAATGCTTTTTACTTACGAAGTAATACATTTACTTAAGAATTATTACTTACCGATGCTTCTAAAAGTAATAAAGTTTACTTGAAAAGTATCATTGTTTAGTTGAAAATTATTAAATTTTATTGTAAAAGTATTTCTTAATAGAAGTAATATTTTCAATTCAACATGTAACATTTTTCACTTAAAATGTGTAATATTTTTCATTTCGAAATGTAATAATTTTCAGTTTAACATCTAATACCTTTTCAGGAGTGGTTTCGAAGTAACAATATTCAATTTTTAAAAAATAGATTTACTCTGAGGACTTAAAAAAGATATCACTCATAGATTTCAATAATTCTCATAACAAGCACCATTTTCAATATTTTAATTTCTATGCAAAATTAAATATTCCACAAAATTAATTTCGCCTTACTGGAAATACAAATTAACCAAGTACATTGAAGATGGGCATTGATCTCATGGACAATGACCTCTAATTGATGCAATCTCACTCACCATAATTATCCTCTTTTTTTCTGACCAAACTAAACTAACTAAACTCCGCCTAATGCACTCTTTGTGATGTAATACCACAAAGTACCCTCATTTTGCGAGGATTTGGTCAGAAAAATATTGTCGGAAGGGGCTCTCCAATGCCGGATAGAAGAGGGTGAAATATAGAGAGATGGATATATATATATATATATATGAATAGGATCAAATGAGACCACATAATTAGAGTGAGACAGTGTTGACTAATCATAGCCACAAATCTCAAATTTTAGATGGTTGGAATTTTTCCAATTTAATAATCATTTTCGCTTTATTTTAAAGCTGAAAAGGGCAGGATTGTCATTACACAATTACATAATATTATTTTAATTTGGTATCTGAATAATTCTTTTCATCTCTCCCATTCGAACAGGAGCCGATCGTGCGACTCGAACTTGGACAAGCACATAGCGCAATCCCGCTGGCGATGTTCGGTGTGACGGAGCGAAAGCTAAAAAGCGGGAGAGAGTCGAGCAAACCATTGGACGCCACGTGGAATAGTTGCTGGTTCGAAGAAGCATCGTGCTGGAAAATGACATCGTCGGCGAAGGCGGAGAAGGAGTGGTGGAACCGCCTGAAGAGGAAACGAAAGAGAAGGGGAGTGTTTAGAAACTGGATTAGGCCATTTGTATTTTGTAGAGAGAAAGGATAATGGTTCTCCAGGTGCAAAATAGTGTTGGGGTTTCAGAATAAAAGACAGGATTGGAGGATTGATGAAGAAGACGATGATGACGTGGACAAGCTGATGTATACTTAGAGATGTTTTTCGATGTATACTTAGTTGTGTTTTGTTGTATAAGTAGTTAATTTTTTATGTATGTATTTATGTTGTTGTATACTTATTTTTTTTGTTGTATACTTATATGTGTTTTGTTGTACACTTATATGTGTTTTGTTGTATACTTATATTTTTGTTTGACCATTTTAATATACAGTAAAATTATGTTAAACATACAACAAAATAGTGTTAAATATACATTAAATATATGTTAAATATACAGTACAATAAGGAGCGTGATTTTCTCTCACTCTACTAGTGATTTACTTAATCCACGGTCCCCACATGTTAATGAGCGTGATTTCTCTATATATAACTGATTCCTTGATTCACGGTCCCCACATATTTTTGTTTGGCCATTTTAACATGCAGTAAAATTATGCTAAACATACAGTAAATTAGTGTTAAGTATACAACAAATATGTGATAAGTGTACAATATACTGCATGGGCAGAGCACAAGCGTGATTTTCTCTCTCCAGTGTAATTTTCTCGCGATTTTCTCTCTTCCCATGTGATTTTCTCTCTCCTAATAACTGATTCCATATTTAGATGGTCACCCACTTGGTTAATTTGACAATTATACCCTTATTTTACTTTAATTAAAGGTTTAATGTAATTTTAACCCCTATTTATCTTAGCCATTGATATAGATAATGGATGGTTGAGATGAGTCCACACTGTTTGTCACTATAATATGTGGTCTCATTGTAACCTTCCCCTATATATATATATATATATATATATATATATATATATATATAGAGAGAGAGAGAGAGAGAGAGAGAGAGAGTAGAAGTTGCAACTATCTTTTTCCCTGGATTGTGTTGGGTTTAGATTTAGGCTTTGACTTTAGGTGTTGGAGTTGTGTCTCACGTATTTAGATCCGTGAGACGGTCTCACAAGAGACTCACTCTATATGATATATAAAATTTGGATACATATTTTGAGATATTTTCTTCAATTAAAATAAGTGTTTTTTTAATTTAATAAATTTAAACATAATTCTATATAGTTATAAAGAAATGGGCTAAACTCAAATAACAACTATATATATATCAAAATTAGCCAAATAAAAATTGATGTCTAATAGCTCGAATACATAATTTTTAAAATCCATTATAAATTACAACAAAATGAGTAAATATTTCTTATATTTTATATTATGTTTTTTTAATTTATATTTTCAATATGGGTGTCAAACTGGAGATCATAAAAAATGATTAATTTGAATATCATACGTAAAAAATGGATAAAAAATGAAAAAGTTATTAATTTTTCTTTTAAAAAAGACAGATATAATAATTAATGCATTACACACAGAGATTTGGAAATATAATTCTACTTTTTATATCGTTCTAAAAAGTGATTATTTAACGTGACTCCAAAAATAATGAAATACCAAATGTTTATCACTTTTTATTTTTACACATATTTTTATTACTTTTTATAGTAACTGCAAATGGGTGAAAACAATTCAACATACTATTATTATCGACTTCTCTCTCTCTCTCTCTCTCTCTCTCTCTCTCTCTCATATATATATATATATATATATATATATTAAATTACTATTTTTATTATTTAATTCTTTTTAATAATAATTCAGTATTTTTCCATATTTAGAAAGGTGAGATGGACGAGATTTTTTTTTACTATTCCTAAACTACTCTTTCCTTATATATATATATATATAGTTTTGATTTCTTCTTACATAAATTCATATAATGTTGTGTATAGATATGTAGTATATAATATTTGTATACATATTTTGAGGTATTCTATTCAATTAAAATTAGTCTTTTTTAATTAAATTTAATCAACTTAAATATAATTATGAAGAAATAGCCAAAGCTAAATAACAACTATATGTATCACAAATAGAAAAATACATGAATAAACAAATTGATGTTCAATAGCCTGAATGAATAATTTTTAAAACATTATTAAAAAAATATATTGTTTGAAATTCAGAATTTAATTTGCAGATCATATATCGTGCCCTCATGTAGGGTTTTAGTACTTCTCTCTGGAGTGCTTTGTTCTTAGGTCTTAGGAGCTTTTGACCCGTCTTGGGCGGCGCATGTTTTTCATGTATGTGTCTCTGTTTTCATTCCCTCTTTTTCTAATTGTCTTTAGTCCTTGTGTCTGTGTCCTTTTCTTTGAGTTTTGTCTTATTTTGTGTTTCGTCATTTTTCGGTGTTAGGCTTAGTTTGTGTTTTGTTTAGATCTGTGTTTTTTCTTGGTCGTAAATGCTGTAGTTTTTTTTTTCACCATCTCTGTCGTCTCTTCCTATGGCAAATAGATCCGAACATATCGGCGACCAAAACAAGAAGATGAGGATGAAGCACCATTCGTGGTTTACACTACGGATCGAATGGTTACTACAATAAACCCCTTTGTGCTTGCGGGGAAAGGTGTGGACCCGTAAATCCTTCAACGCGTTTGGACTCTTTTTCTTGGAGCTATGCGTAAAGTGTGGAAGCCGACTTATGGAATGACGGCGAAGGAAATTGAAAAAATCTCTTCTCTTTTAAGTTCAACCATTGGAGAGATGTGGACAAAATTTTATCTATGGAACCATGGCAATATGACAAGCATGTCCTAATCAAGTCGTTGGATAACCGGATCCAACCATCTCGATGAGTTTCGATTTTGTCCCTTTTTGGATTCGTCTCTATGACTTACCCATGGCGGCGCGACAAGCGGATACACTCCATCAAATAGGGAGTCGTTTTGGAACAAATCATTTGCATGTTGACAACTCTTCCTTGAAGGTTTTGATCGTAGCATTCGTATTAAAATTTCCTTGGACTGAAAAAACCCCTTAAAAAGGAACGAAAATTTCCATTGATAATAGAAACCCGATATGGATACCGTTAAATACTTATGACGATTATTTAAATATTTCCTTTTGCTATATTTGTGGACACAGGACACACAAAACGTGATTGTGAGACAGTTGATGATCGATGAATTCTTGAACCTATCGAGAAGATGTTCGCCTTTCGGAGATCGATAAGGGCATCCCCAATGAAACATGCTAGAGTAATGCTTTGTTGACGGAAAAAAGAAAGAGGATAGCAATGAAATACGTCGAAGATTATTTTAAATCTCTCCAACAAAAGAACATGACATGGAACCAACATGCTTTGAGAATAAAGCACATGACAACGCACCAGACATCCCCCAAGGAGTAAGCCTGCTGATAAATGACCTCCAAAAGGTAATTGTGAATGGAAAGAGCCAAACTAGCGAGAAGTCTTCTGCTGATAAAAACTCTCCATCACCCACAGCCCCATAATGGTATCCCTTCATCGAGCTTAATCAACAAGGCATGGAAAAAATTATGGACACTTCGATTACCCGCAAAGGTGTTGCATTTTTTGTGGAGAGCATGCACAGACACTCTTCCAACGAAGGAGAACTTGATACGACGCGGCATGAATATTGACTCGACGTGTTCAATTTGTGGAGAAGGGGCTGAATCATTATCCCATTTGTTGGTTCGATGCTCACCAGTCGCACATATGTGGTATATCTCCCCGCTGAGATTAGATTTGCAGTTGGTAACTTTTGACTCTTTTAGGAACCTTTTGTGGTGCAAGTGGACTCTCATCCGATTGAATATATTGAGTTCTTTGGGAATTTTGGCTTGGAAAGTGTGGCAAGTTCGAAATCGGGTTTACCTTGGAGGAGGCAAAATTTGATCCTATTATTGTGATTCAAGGAGCGCGATGGTAGCTTTAACGAAATTCCAATTACACCGCAAAGGAGCCGAGATTAAGAAGAGGGAGTGTAATCCCTGAAAAATGGAAGCCACCGATTTTTGGGATATGGAAAATGAATACGAGATCTTTGCCGATACAAGGATGGTTCAGCGGGGATTTGGTGTCGTGATTCGTGATTCGGACAACGTGAAAATGGCGGGAGCAAAGCGCACAAAGTCCAGGGGAGTAGTATCTTGTGATTGAAGGTTTGCTATATGTTTCGCTTTACAATCTGCGATGCAGAGTTCCCGGAATTACTGAGCCTTAAGGTAGAATGTGATAGTCGAGTCCTTGTTGAGGGACCTCGATGAAGAATAATATCCCGAAAATCCACGGTGATATCATCATTGGCGACATTAAAAGTCGATGGATCTTTCTTTAGAAGGGCGTGCAAAGATGCATCACATTTCACGCAAAGAAAACAAATTGGCTCATAGTTTAGCCCATTTTGTAGTTGAATGTGACAAGGAGTTTTTATGGTTTGAGAACTCCCTCGTTTTGGATGTCATAAGGCAAAATGATGTAGCTTTTGATTCTGAGTAATGAAATTTGTATTTTCTCTCAAAAAAAAAACATTATTAAAAAATAAAACTTTGAGTAAATTTATCTTTTATTTTTAGTTATTACATTTATTTTTTATTTTATATATACAATATGTGTGTCAAATTAAATATAGTAAAAAATTAATTAATTTGATATATTATACTTCAAAAATGGATCAAAAACGAAATTAAAAAGGATTAAATATTAATAACTAATGGAATACGCATACAAATTTGGAAAACTAATTAATCAGTTCATATAGATTTGGAAACCATGAAATTTCAATGATTTTTTAAATATGGAAAATATACTAATTATTATCTAATCATTTTTAATAATAATTAATGGAATACACATAAAACTAATTAATCAGTTCATATAGATTTGGAAACCATGAAATCCCAAAGATTTTTTTACCTTTTTTTTTATTCCAGACTTTTATTGCTTTTTATAGCAATATGAAATGGGCCGGAGAATTTCTGGTTATTATTTTAAGATGCGGCTCTCTTTATATATATACTATTTATTTGTTTCATAGTCTCTTATAACTTATCACCTTTCATCCATCATATCTTATAAGGTAAATTTGTTGTGATTTTTCAGTATAACAAATAAAACTAAAGAAAATACTAGATACTTCTTTACCAAAACAAGAAGATTATTACTTTCCTCAAACAAAACAAAGAAAGAAAATTTTACATATTTGATGCTTCCCACCACATGCAATGGTTACTATGTTAATTATTAAGCAAAGAAAAAAGAAAAAAGTAGAAATGGATAAGAATTATTAGTTAGAAAGTCATTTTCCTTGGTCACTCTCTCCTACCCTTTCCCTCTAACCAAACACGCCAAATGTGTACGAACCAGAGCGAGTAGATAATTATTTTAGGTAGGGAAGGTACGGACCAATGCTTTACAGTGCATTTCTTGGCCTTTGCACTACTAACCCAAAAACTTTTTAAAATATTATTTTCACTTCCAAATATTTTAATTTACTAATAATTATAGTACAAGGTCAAATTAATTTGGAATTTTTTTAATTTTTGGCACTTAATTGTTGGTATTTGAAGATGTATCCAATGAGGGCAATTATCGGAAAACATAAAGTAATTATTTTGGATTACGAGGGTTGGTTCTCTTCATTATTGGACCCTTTTTTGTTTTTGTACCTTTTTATTTAAAAAAATTAGTCTAGAACTTTCTTTATTTTGCTAGACCCCAAATGAACTTTTGGACCATAATGACCATGAGGTGTTAATATATATGGAGGGTTGAGAGGCCAATCCGTTTTTTAGAAAAATATAAAAAATGACAATCAAGGGGGCCCCACTCTATGTTTGGCCTTAGATGAAAACAATATTGCATGAATGACAAATGTGCCTGGAATCTTGGGGTTGATTCAAAATGCACTTGCAGTAGGTGTAATATGTACAAAAATTTAATTTGAATTTAAGATGAAATAGTTTGTTCCTAGAGTTTGATTGGAAATAATTTAGATACCATTTTACAATTTTTGAGAAAAGACGACCAATGTAAAGAAATCGGTCTTTTGGGAAGATTTAAATTGGAGAGTTTCGATTATTATCAAAAGTGGTGCATAATAAGTTTACGACACTGAATGAGTGAAATAGTGCACATATTTATTGGGAATTCCAATCTCTTATGATTTTTTATTATTTAAATATTTTTTAATTTTCTTAAAACTTGTAGCAGATGCAGTGAATACAATCCAATATGTCATATTCAAATCTATGAAAGTCTTGCGAGGAGTGGGCTTGAGTTTTGACCAATTTAGGTAGGGATGACAAACCGTGTTTCATGTTGATACGATAATGACATAACATGGTAATAATTGTACTTATACGAATAAGAATATGAATTCCTTTGTGTTGATACAACATGATATGATAAGTTGAAAAAAAAACATATGACTGAGTTTGAAAATATAATGTCACAATAATATACGATAATACATCAGACGACAAGACAATACACAATACAAACTACAATGTATCCAATAGAAAGATAGAAATATATTTTCAATAAGTAGTCAACACATATTTGGAATTTTTATCATTTCATCATATTAAATATTATAGTTTTTAAATGTATTTTAGTATTAGGTTATCGTATTGTATCACAAATAGGTAAATGTGTCATATCCTATTCATATTTGAAAGAAGACCGTGTCACTAACAGGTAGAGCTAGCAATTTTTGGCCGGACCACGGGCCGGCCTGACCAGCCCGAGACTGGGCTGGACTATGTTTTTATAGGCCCGAAATGGATCGAGCCTACTTTGGCCCCGCCCGAAGCCCGTGTGGCCAGACACGTTTTATGTGTAAAAATGTGTTTTGGGTTGGGTTAGGCTGAGGAAATCAGTTGATCGAAGAATTTTCGGGTCGGTCCGACCCAACCTGATTTTGCGTATTGGTCCGATGGACTCGGGCCGGGCTGGCCCAACCCGGGATTTTGGCAGTTTTACTGACAGGTTAACAAATTGTCAATTAATGTTTCCTCTGTTATTCTTTGTTGCATTTTCAAGTTGACACGATATGACACAACACGACAAGAAAGTTTAATGCTCCATTATCGTGCCAACACGACAAGTATACAAACACAATAAGATTAAACACCAAAATATTATTTTCATATTGTGTTGGGAAAATTTATTTATAGATTTTGATGATACCATGTAAAACTTAGATTAAAAAGTTGGCACCCCATTTTCTATGTAATTCAACTTGTAATAGATAGGGTTGTATGAGCTGAGTTGAAGTCAGCTAAGTTAAAAATTACAAGACTCGACTGGAGACTGAAATGAAGACTCAATTGTATGTCAGCTATGTAAAAGTGAAGTGAAGACTCAGTCAAGTGACAGAAAAGCTGTCTCAGCCAGCCGACTTGAAGAAAGCTGAAAGAGATCCGTTGTCAAAGGGGTCTTGCAACAGACACGACTTAAAGAAAGCTGAAAGAGATCCGTTGTCAAGACAAGTCATGTGTCAGGCTGCCAGCAATAAAGCTGTTTTCCTGAAAGAGTGCAAAAAACAAAAAACCAATGAGATGTACCTGAAAACCTGCAGAGATCAAGGAAAGGCTGTAGATCAATTAATTCATGGTACGATCTACATCAATGCTGCAAGACAAGACAAGACAAGCCAACAACTACGAGTGTGATTTGAAATTTATGTCTATCTCTTCAATGGACATAATTTTAAATGTGCACTATAAAAGGCTGAGGAAGCAAGGGAGGGAAAAAAAAACAATTTACAAACAAACATACAAGCAATCAAGCTATAACTTGCAAACATCTCTCAAGCTTTTCAAAGAAATCCTCTAGCCTAACTTCAAAGGAACTCAATCCAACACACTCAGTGAAGGAAAGATTACTTCATCAATTGAAGAGGAAAATCGTTTTCAAGAACAAAGGGGTCTACTCTCCAAGGTTGAAGGAGAAGTAGTGAGGTTCCAGTTTGAGCCGGTGCTTTGAACCTGTTGGAGGGCTAAGTGATCAAGTCCAAGGGTTTGAAGGAAACTGAAGTAACAGAACATCTGTCTTGTGAAGAAGTTGAGTCCCAGGAGCAACAGGTTGTGTAATCAAAGTTGTCTCAGATTGTTAACTGCTTTGTAACCAAACTTAAGTTACTTAGTGGATTCCTCCAAGAGTTGGAGAACAGTGGACTAGAGGAATTACCTCATCCTCGGACCACTATAAACTGCTCGTGTCTATTTACTTTTCAGCAAAGTTTATTTCTTACATTTATTTTATAACTGCTGATAAGTTAAACTTGCTTAAATCTGCTAATAATAACATTGCTAAAACAAGTATTGAAAAATGTGCTTAATAATTACAAGGGTGAAAAGTCTACCACCGACAAAATCAAATCAACTGAATTTCTAAGTGCTAGCTGAAAACAACTAAGTTATACTATCAACAGCTCAGTTGAGTCTGTTGAGTGGGTAACTTTGTTGTGTAAGCCAACCTAGTTATCCCGCTAGGACTTAGCTGATTTGAGTTAACTCTGAATATATTTTAAAAGGACTAAAACGAGAAAAGTTTGTAAGATTTATTCAACCCTCCTTCTAAACCTTACACATCACCCCTTGGGACCTACATATTGTGTTATCCTATCGTGTCATTAATTGACATCCTTATTTATAAGTATCATATAGCTCTTACCCCGTATATTTTTAATAAATATAAAATTAGATGCCAATATATTCTTGTGAAACATTTTATTTATTATTATTATTATTATTATTTATTTTCTTTTGTATATAAAGAATGTGTCAAAACATGGAATTTGAAGGATCTTTTAACAATGGAATTTCATAGTTTTTTAGAGAACTCCATTAATTCTATTGTAGATTCCCTCAGACTGTAATGGAATTATAAATTTTAGTTGAATTTATTGGTTGTTATAAAAAAATATCGTTAATGAATTCTCATGAAGCTAATATCATATCTTTTATGATAATAAGAAAATAAAAAAAATGTAAATATTCAAAGAACTCATTAAAAAAGAAAAAAATAGTTTCTTAAACTTTATAAAAATATGATTTGAAATTATCAAAATATGAAACAGTTCCATAAACAATTACTGTTAAAATAAGTATTCAACCAACAACTATGGCTGTGCACGGGATTTGGAGATTACCAAAACCCAACTATTATCCGGATCAAAAAATCTCCGAACTAAAAATATTTGTTGAATTTTTGACTTTCCCCGAGGACCACTCCGAATCGAGGACCCGAAACTAGAACCGATTTTAAAGATTTTATATAAATGCATATACATTATTACTATTTTATTTATATTTTGATATTGAATTAACTACAAATTATATGAAATCAAATTTAATATAAAACATATTTTAAAAAAAAGTTATAATACTGCAACTATTATGAATTTTAAAAAGTTTTAATATTAATAATAGAGTAAATTATTTGAAATTAAAATTGGTTAAATGATTAGTAAATTGCACTTAAAAGAGAAACAAACTCTAAACAAGTAATAGTACCATATTAATAATTTGTTAAAATTATTAGTTAATTATAATTATGGTTTTAATTTTTATTTTGATATTACACTAAAAAAAGACTGGAAGTATATATGTTTGGTGATTTTTATATCGATTTTTTTTTCCTTCCAAATTTGTATATTTTATTTTTAACTAATCTCCGAATCTCTGTCCCTAACCGAACAATACCATGCCGTCCCATTAGAACCGAATCTCCGTCCCGAACCGTGCCAAAAGTACGAAGATTTTTTTCTATGGTTAGTTTTGGAGATTTATTTTTAGAATTTCCAAACTTTGGGATGGTTCTGGAGATTTCTAAATCTCCAAATCGTCCCATGCATATCCCTACCAAAGAACAACAACATTGATGGTCAAAATTTACGAGATAATTTATTTCACAATTTTTAATACAAAATAATGTGTCTATCAAGATGAATCAATAAAAATTTATCAACTAATGACTCCCAACAAAATATTATTATGAAACATAGCTTTCCATACTAAGTTGTCTATAAATTACAAATATTAGCAATCGTAACAAAGCGACAAATCAACTGTGCAATGATTACTTGCGTTGAAATGTTGATATTAGAAGATGATACATGAGGAGATGTATAATAGAGAAAAATATATTATTTTTCCCTTTATACCATAGGCATTATTTATTATTATTATTATTATTATTATTATTATTATTATTATTATTATTATTATTATCGGAAAAATGGAATTTGAATCCGAAACGGAAATGTGGGAATTTGTCCTTCATAAATATAACTTCTAATTCTACTAAATCCTTTTATAAAAGAAATCCATGGAATTTATTGAACGTTTGAGCAGTGGCGGAACTAAGGGGGCAAGTGGGGGCCACTGCCTTCCAAAATTTTTCAAAATTTAATTTTTCTACATTTATTTATTTTAAAATTATATCTATATTGATGAAAAATTACATTTCCCCCAAAAAAAAAAAAAAAAAAATTTGAAGAAAAATTCATCTATAGGCTTTCAAAATAGGTTTCGCCCCCCAAGTCGCGAATCTTGCGTCTGCCACTGCGTTTGAGGATGTTCGATTTTCGTGGAATCCATTAAAACCTAAATTCAGAACCTGGAAATTTAATAATTACCATAAAAATCCAAATTGATGACACGTAAAATATGACGAAATTCTAAATTTCATTAAATTCGTATTGGATGACACCCTATAAGTTGCAACTACAAAAATTATCATGAATTATGATGTGGGAGTGGGACTTCACAAATTATAAATTATAATGTACCACAAATATATACGCACTCATTTATGTCAAAAAATAATATTTACTTTAATATACCCTATTCCCAAACAATTTCAATGCATGTTAGCAATATTCATAGTTTCAAACCAACTAGTAGTTTTTTCTTTAATCAAACCCTTTACACTTAAAAAAATCTATAATCAAAACACAATTTGCTTAAAAGTTAATTGCATTCGGCGGCAAACAACACGATGGCGGCGATGAAGAAATCGGCGGTGATATATCACTACCCGTGCCCCGACGGCGCGTTCGCCGCTTTGGCGGCGCACCTCTATTTCTCTCACTCTCCTACCGCAACCACGCCTCCTCCTCTCTTCTTTCCAAACACCGTCTACTCTCCTATCAGGTTCCCTTTTCTTCATACACACACTGTGGACACGGTTTTGCGCATGTATCAGTTATTTACTTGTATTTATTGTTGCACTTATGGTGTATGTTATATTGCAGAGCAGAGGATTTACCCTTCAATGAAATTGACAATGTTTACCTTCTGGATTTTGTGGGCCCGCCCGGTTTCGTCCAGCAGCTCTCTCCTAAAGTTGGAAGGTAATTTTAGTTTTCTATTTATTGCTATTCTTTTTCATATAAGTAGATTATTGCTGTGTACTAAATGATTGTGTGCCAGTGTTTGTTTGTTGTTGTGAAATTGGAGCCAGAGATCAATTTTCTTAGTGCGTGTAGCTCATTTATGCCTTTTGATATTTGTAGGTGATCTTTATTTTGTGTCTGATAAATCTTGAAATTTCGTTATTGGTTTGCTACACCTTTTGTAAGAAGTTAGTGGGCATTGATGATTAGATTCCCACTATACCATCCCAAAAACACAAAAAGAGAGATAAGTTTTTGCCACTATGCATACTATATTTAGAACAATATAATGTTTCACATTTGGTATTTCTTTGTTTGATTTGCTATATAGGGTTGTGGTCTTAGATCATCACAAGACTGCACTCGAGATGTTGGGTTCGGGGATGTCAACTAGTGGAAATGTGACTAAAGTGATAGATATGGAGAGGAGTGGAGCTACTATAGCTCATGATTATTTCAAGGAGAAACTCTTGAGTGGGGACATCAACAGCACTAAAGATGGTGACTTCAGTGAATTTCAGAGAATGAGGAGACTATTTGAATATATTGAGGATGGTGATCTGTGGAGGTGGCGCCTTCCTAATAGTAAAGCATTTAGCAGTGGATTGAAGGATTTGAACCTTGAATTTAATGTCACATCGAACCCCTCCTTGTTCCAACAGGTAATCTCTGTGCGGCATATACTGTATAACTTGGTAGACACACATAAGTACCTAAAATATTTTATAAAACAATGAATTAGATGTGTCTTTTAGTGCAGAAGCGTCAACCTTTTAACTATCTCATGCATGGAAGTTAATGGAATAAAAAACAATTGCCATAGTGTACCGTGGACTCAACTTTTGATGCTAAATTATGATTCATGACATTGTTAGTTGTGATACAATGTCCGTGTTAAATAATTTAATAAGTTATTCCTTAATACTGGCATCAGTTTGGCAAACTTAACATATCAGGTTGGGCTCTAGCCTTGACTTTAAAACATGCACACACACACACACACACACACACTTGACATATTAGTACAAGTGAAGAGGTACAAGCGTTCTGAAACAGTTTCATAATGGTATCTGTTTTTCTGGTTTCAAGTTCAAATTTAGTTCTTTAAATTATGTTTGGCTCCGCTTATATACTTTGTCAATTTAACAAGCTTATATTTTTTTAAAGATTTGGAGAACTGCATATTAGATTCTTCTTCAAGAACTAGTATTCAAGATAATCCAGTAAAGCTGTGCTGGACTTTTATGGTTATGCGACTTCTGACCCTTCATTATTGTTAGAGTTGTGCATGTTTTATGTAGCACAAATCACAATATATAACGTGCTTCCAAGGCATCTTTATGATTGGCCTTCCAAATTTGTTGCCAAAGCCATCAATTTCTAATTGAAGTTAACACCGATACACATTACTCAGACTCCATTCTACATGTTTTCCATTTCCTTTTAAGGCTATTTCGTTGGCACAATTTCAGTTGCTCTCGTTAGACCTTGACTCAGTAATAAGTCAAGGTATGTCAAGCTTGGCACATAAACAGAGACTTATAGATGAGGTTCTTGAGCAGTCGTACGAAATCAAACTTGGTGGTGGAGCATATGGGCATTGCCTGGTAAACTTAATGGAGTTCATCTATTACTGCTTTCCATATAGTTACTTGAATTGATCTTTGTTTACTGTAAGAAACTTTATTTTGCAAAGTTTTTCTTCTACTGAATTCACCTGCTATGTTAAATTTGTACGTGATTGGTTGCCTTTATTATTTACTTAATTGCATGCTAAGTTTATTAACCTGGTCTGTCACTTACGCTTAACTTCACTTCATGTAGGTTTTCCGCTCTCTGTGTTTGTGCTGAGGCTAGGGGTGGAACACTGTATAAATTACATTAATTTGTTGAAGTTTAAGTACTAATTTTTTTGAAGACTAAAGACTGCACTAAGGATATACTAAATAATTTCGATTTTCTATAACTACTTAATAGGACTTTTTGAAATAGAAGACAGTGTAATGCATGGACCAATTTGTTTCTGTAAGCCGATAAGAAGTCCTCCTCGGACATTATAATTGGTTCAATAATTGAGTGCCTGCCAAGGGTTGGCAGTGAGCTACAAGCTACTCTATTTTCAAACTTGTGTTTGTTGATAAAAATGGTTGGATCTACTCAATTGACCATATGTTGCCAGTATCCTGAAAATGATTGTGAACTGGGGGATGGAGCCTCTGATCTGATGTTACCAGTAGATGCCAATAAATTGTGGATCTGCAATTTGCAATGGAGGACATCCTATTAACAATGCAATGAAAACATTATTTTTGCTTGTCCTTAAGAGTTCAAGGGGCCATATGCTGATAGGGTTATGGCGGACTTCCTGTGTCAGTCTGGAAATTGGAGATAGAGAGGATAGAGGAGTTCTGAGTGCCTATGAAATTATATTTCTGAGTAAAAGCTGCGAAGCACTTCCGTACTTTTCTTGCTCTGTAGAAAGAGGCTCACTCTATTCGTTTTAAGAGCTAAAATTAGTTTCCTGGATTACATATGTAGGTATTTAATGCCACTCGTCTAAATGCATATGCCTTCTTTTCCTCTCCTAAGAACTTCTGATCTGGAACGGAAAGATAAATTTGGTTGTGTGCCCAGTCAATTTCTTTTGGGGGCAAGATTCCCTACAATTGGAAGATATAATGATAGGAAGTCAATCATCAGTTTACTTTAGACGCCCAAAAATGTGATTTGTAAACTGGGTCATTTGACCTGTTTCAAATGTAAAATTGTGAAGTGCCAATTAAAGTTGGGAAGGAAAGATAATCTAACTGCTGCAGTGAGACCTCTGCAGGGGGTATTCTGGCTTGTGGGATCATTAACTTACTCCACTTAGCCCTTACAATACTTATCTTTAAGAAACCTTTCCACTAGGAAGATCACAATCATTGTTCAACCACCTCCTGGTGTAGTTAGTTTCACATGAATACCAAGTAATCTTTGTTATATCGTTGCTCTCCTAACTGTATTAATTTTGGTTGAACCTAATTTTTAATATGTTTATGTTATTTAAATGTTTCTTGAATGCTAAGAGATTGTATAACTACTGTAATGCATTCATGCTGTATGAAATTTGTCTAGTCTTCCAGCAAATTAATAACGTATCACGTCTCTGGCATTTGAATTCGTTGATAATTTGCTTAAATAGTTCGGCATTACATCACTGATATGCATATTTTTGTTTTTCATTTTTTTCCTGTAGGCTGTCAATGCAGATTCCATACAGGAGTTAAGGAGTGAGCTTGGGCATCAGTTAGCTAATAAAAGCCTCAAACTGAACTTGAGGTTTGTAGTTACTTGACTTGTGACATTCTATTTTCTGATAGGGTCTCTTTTCTCTTTCACCTTACATCCTCTCTTATTGCAGCAGACCTCAATTATATTAAGTAGTTTTTGGAAACCTAATGCAATTTTTAATATAAATTGAAAATGTCAAATCTTTAAAGATCTGCCCTTCGAGAGACCTGTGCTGGGACAGAAACAGTTCTTTATCCATTTCATATATTTATTTATTATTTATGTTCATCTGCATGTGCACCAAAGTATTGTGTTTTGCTTAATTTGGTAAATGTTTAACACAAATATTATTAGATGCAACCTGAAATTACTAAAAAGGTGATGATTGGAAATTGCAATTAATGATCGAAATATAAGTTGGTTGTGAAGAATAATGGGGTGACACTTGCTCCAAAGGCCATTTGAGATAGGAGACTTCTATTTTGGCATGTATAACATCTGCAAGTCTTATGAATTGTGTTACATAGCCTGCCTCGCAAGGCCAAGAAAGAGACGTAGTAGGAGCTTTGTTAAGACTAAGATATGGCGACATATACTAAAGTAAATTTGTTCATTCAAGGGGCTGATCAAGACACTAACTAGGGATGACAATTTCCTCCGAACCCGTTGGAGGTTGATACCCAATCTGAATGAATGGAGGGTATGGAGTTTTTTTTGGGACCCAATTAAATAATCGGGTACACGCATATGGGGATTTTTGGGTTTGGTGTATGGAGGTGAGTCTGGGAGCATCCTACCCATACCCGAATAAATATTTATTTGTTTATATATCTATTTGTTTTTATTAAAAAAAGATTTCTTTTCCCAAACCCCAACCAAAATCCAATAACCCACGTGCTTTGCCTTCCTAATATTTTGTTATTTTTTTTTTTTTCTGTAATGTTTAGTTTGCTAATTTTTATCTTTAATCTTTTTTCTTGTTGCTCTCTTAAGAATTTAGTAAATATCCATAGCTTCATCGAAATATTTCGAATCTGAAAAAATACAATTGTAAGTGGTATAGGGTATTGGCTAGGGTATGGATACCCGATCCTTTGACGGGTATGGGGATGGGTATGAAAGTTGAATACCCAATGGGAATGGGGATGGGGATGGGGATGAAATGGGGATGGGGGTGAAGGATATGGAGTCTGATCCATAGTCATCCTCACACTAACATATATTCGTTGAAAGCAAATTTATTCACAGTTCTATCCACTTCATCAACCGGGGAAGCCAGAGGCTAGTTTTCTTATCCCTCTCTTATAATCAATTCAACGATTGCATAATCAATCCTCATGATGTAACATGATGTATTGTAATTTATTTGTTTCTTTATTTCATGTGATATGATTATTGATTACTATTGTTGAAGTCAAGATTTTTAATTTTTCGCTGTGCTACTTATCCTGAAACCTATGGAAACCCAACATAGGCCGCCCATGGAGTTCTCTTACATGATCATGGGAATATACTGGTCTAAGAATTTGTAAATATTGGATCACATGTGGCCCTCAGCAGGCCAACATGATCCAACCTTTCACAGTTAGTTCTTGGACCACCGTGGTCTTGAGACTCTGTACGAAAATCCAAGCCAGCGTCTCAAATGGCTAAACATTTCTTTGTATAGGTAGTTCAAAGGTGGTGTTATGGGCTAGATTTATTTGCTCATGCTGAAATTTCTGCTATCCAGTTAGCAATATGCTTGCCATCTCCATCTTTATCTTTACCGTCATCGTTATGTCTTATTATGTTTAGGGGAATTGGAGCTGTTGTGTACAGGGTTCCTGAGCTTGAAAATGACCAACTTTTGAAAATCAGCCTAAGGAGTATCAGGGATGAGGACACTACACCCATATCAAAGGTCATTTCTACTTTTCAAACTAGTATTGTTCTTGGGAGAGCAGATAACATGCAATTGAACTCAAACCGTAACATATGATCAAATATTATGCAGGAATATGGAGGCGGGGGGCATCGAAATGCCAGTTCATTCTTGCTAAACAGTGAAGAATTTCAAAGGTGGAAGGTTTCTGTTTAATCACTCAATCTTGGTGAGCCCCCTCTTTTTGTTTAACATGGACCATTAAATAGAATATCTGTCCAGACAGAAGGGAGGGGGGGCATAAATTATCGAATGATCTGATATGTCTCTTTTTTGACAGTCAAATCATGAAATATCTCTCATTATAAACTGTTTATTATGTATCCAGTCATAGATATCATTGTGGTCAACAAAAATATGTTGTACTATTTGATTTCGCACTAGGGTTGTTCCTGTTCATGGTCTCTTAGATGCTGCCCCCTTGATACCTATTTATCTATATGGAGAATTACAAAAATTACACCTGAGATTTAGGTTAATTACAAAAGATCCAGTTATCTTTGAGAATTACAAATATCCCTTGTTTTACAAATTAGCCTCTCAAATGGTGCAATTTGTAAAATAGAAATATATGTTAAGGGAGTATGTGTAATTAGACTAAACCTTAAGAGTAGTGTTTATAATTATATAACTTATGTATATTTTGCTTAGTGAAATGCGAATGTGCGAGACTGTGAGCTCCTTATCTACATCTAACTAGTGCAGGAAAAATCCATGCACATCTGATCTCTTTAAGGTAACACCAAGAAAATACTTAAATATGGAGGGTATTTATCTTTTGGTTAGGACTTAGGAGCAATGGAAATTTTTGATATAATCATGTGTAACATGACAAATGTTGGGTGCACTTGAGAGAAAAATGTCAATTGCACTAATAAATGTATGCAGGGCTAACATAATCATCGATGTGATTATTCCTAATACATTTCTACATCAACTTCTGGTGCAGTGTGCTTGGCCTTCATTTAGATTGTTTGAATATGATGGGTTTATCGTTTGCTTAAATACGATATTATTGAAACTCCCTTCTGAATGCGACTTAGTGAAAGGATCTTCTTGTACATGAATCGAAAATGTCGTCTTATGGTAAATTTATAATTATTATTGATTTTTAAGTTATAATTTGACTTCTTGGATGAATGAAAATTGACAACTGAAGCTGTAGTATTTGCAGATATGGACCCCTACCCAAATATGTATTAAATGCCATTTCCCCAAAATTTGCAGTAAATTGAGACTAAGTTTGGTCAACAATACTAAACACAAATTGTCTTAAATAGGAACAACCAACTAGTAATAAGGCTACAACAATATAACTCCCTCTGAAGGGAATTAAGCCCTTTATTACACTAGTCAAACCCAATAAAGAAACCCCATAAAGAGGCCCAAAACCAGCCAAAAGACAAACCTGGCTGCACAGAAATACACCAGCCAAAAAAAATAAGGGAAAAAAATTCTAAGTACAATTAGGGATGATCAGAGTTTATGCATAGTGAAACTTGACAAATTTTACAAACTTTAATTTTTTAAAAAAAATAAGAAATCCATGTATTTATATTTGATGTTATTAATCAGCCCTTTAATTTGTGAAAGCAAGTTGAGACACCTCTTCACCACCAAAGGTTGTGCTAGATGAACACCAAACATCATCTGTAATGAACTGCATCCATGAATCATCCTTGTCATCTTTGTCCTCTTCTTCCATGCATATGTTGGAAGATGATGCCAAGGGAAAATCCGGCGACATTGTCTCGTGCTCGGTGTTAGCCCCTTGCATATAATCGAGCAATGATATGTTGCTCGATTGACCTTGATCTTCAGCTTCAGAGCACAGCCCGTTTTTCTTGAAAACGCGACATAATGCATACGAGTCCTGTGAGTCGAAAAGATGTTAGATGGAGTCACAATTGTTCTTAGATGATTTAAGCAGGGTTATAAATTATAATTATGTTTAAGACAAGTAGATTCTTGGTTTCATGTTTTGGTATTGAGGGAAGGAAAATTTTGAGGGGTGAATCTTGGATTTGTGAGATCTGATGACAAGACAAAGCTGGGGTGATGATGCATGATACTTTTATCAGTCAATATTTGGGGCTGTTGGATTTAGTTTGATACACTTACTGTCCAAATTAAAGTGGTTAAAGAGAGATATAGAAGAAGTAAGGGGGCAGAAATTTGTAAAAAGGCAATCTTATGGTTCTGTAAAAATATTGTTGCAAGTACAAAAATATCTTTGTATTCTCTCTTCCATATCATCCTATGGAAATGAAGGATCATCACATGTTAAATTTCTCAACTTTATGTCATAATACACATTCTTTTAAAAGTGTACCTAAGCTAATCTCTCTCTTACACACACAATGGCGCAACCAACCATGAAAATAGGGTGAATCGGATGAAAAACTCCCCCCTCCCCCAAAAAAGACCCATATAAATTATAATTTAAATTTTTATTAGTTTTAATTAATTAATGAAATATTGAAATTAGGTTAAAAAAGGGGAGGGATGGGGCCCAATATGGCCCCTATCTCCGCCATTATACACATACTAGGAGAAGGGTAGCTATGAATTTGGCTTATTCAGGGGAGAATAAAGTGAAAAGTGGCCGACACCTTCTTACAAAAATGAAAGTGAAGGGCGGATGCTACTTTTAGGTTAATAATATAAACCAAAATGAAATGATTTTGCGCAAGAATCTGTGATTCTAGATCAGGGCATATGGTTATCTAAACAACATGACAAAAAGAGAGAAAAGAATAAACAGTTTGATGATTGGGGTTGATGAGATCAGATTCAGTCGTATGGAAGAATATATTGTACTTTTTGTCTCATTATTATTGAAAGACAAAGTGAAGCTAAACTTTGTCACTCACTCAAGAGATCTAAGACCTGTGCAAGAAAAGAATAACATGTCAGCAATTTCTTTTCTTTTTTGGTAATTTAATTAAATTATATTTTTTGTGACAAAAGTAGGAGACTTCCCATGCATGCCATGCATTTCACGTTCTATACTATATATCCCACCAACTTTATTTCTTTTAAGGAAAATTTTATTATACTCCAAGAATTGTTTGTTGGGTGGTGTTAAAAATGCACACACACATAAATGTGTGTGTGTGTGTGTTAACAGGAAGATAACATGAGGGCACATGTTAAAGCTCAGCCCATCTTGCTTTTTATCCATCCTTTAACAAGAGTAAAAAGAGATGATGAAAAAAATGGAGAGATAAATTGCTTTTTTCCACGCAAAATAAGAGCCTAGAAGTTCGTGTTTTTTAAAGTCAAATGGTGGCATCTGTATGAATTAATGACCAAAGAGTGAAATAGCTATACGGGTTAATTTCCACAGAGAAAAAGGAAAAAAGTATTGTATCAATATTGAGAAACATAAAAGAAAAGAAAAAGAAAGCATGGAAGAAAAGAATGACAAAAGAAACATAAAGGAGATAATTAAGTAGTTGGCTAATTAAATTTATATTTAATTAATTATAATTTTCTGTAGTTAACTAAACTCTCAAGCCTTTAATTTTATCATACCTCCTCCTACAATTCACCTTCTTGATTAGCCTATAATTACCTAACAATGATCATGTGTTGAACCCTACAAATTAAAGCAAACATGATGAATAAAAAGATGCCATCTTTCTAGTTCAAGAAACAGAAAGCCAAACTAAGAGGCTAGCTTTTATTTCCCGAAAAATTGAAAAGATATTTAGTGATCAGAAATATCAACAAAATTAATTATTCACTTCTAGCTTTTATTTCCCGAAAAATTGAAAAGATATTTAGTGATCAGAAATATCAACAAAATTAATTATTCACTTCTTCCTAAGGTAAGAATAAAATGGCTCCAGCCAAATGAATTAACTCAAAAACAAATTCAAAAAAATATTTCGTTGAATCAATTCAAAGTCGATGAATACATTAATTTATAAGTATTAGAGGTGATGATCATGGTTCGATTTTGATTTATTTTTACTAATTACAAATTTAACTATCAACTCTACAAAATATATATAGCATATGTGCATTTATTAATTAGTATTTATATTATTCGTATGTGTGCAAAAAAATCTCTATCAATACATTATACTAAATTATTTTTTTATCAAGAAATAAAATCAGTGTAACCATACGGGCTACCTGGATACCAGAAGTGTCTTCCCACTCTTTATCGTCGAGTCGATATTCATGCATTACCCAATCTGTCCTTATTCCCTGTGGTGCCCTTCCTCTGTAGTAAACCAGAGTTTTCTTCATTCCAATGGCCCGATTTTGGCTATTCACCCTTCTATCTTTTCCAGTCGATTTCCAATATCCAGCCCGGGTTGCCCGGTTTGTCCTGAACCCGTTCGGGTACTTCCGGTCCCTTGGTCCGAAAAAGTACCACTCTGGATCCCTACTAGGCAAGAAAGATTTCTCTACAACAAGAAAATAATTAATACAATGTAATTTTACGACGATTTATCACAAATATGAATAAACTTATAGATATTTACATGCACGTCTCACGTTTGTGGCTATTAGCTTCAGTTCAGTTTTTAGACGAAATGGTCATTTGCTATGTACATATTTTGCTACATTATTAAATAACTGACAAAATTGGCCTGTAAAAATCATGTTTTGCCAAAAAAATTGTAACTATAGAAAACTCTCAATCTCAGCCATGTAAAATGCACGGTTTGCAAAATAGTCCTGCAACTCTAAGAAAATCTCAATGTTTGGTACTAATTTTACGGGATTTCAATCACATGAGCGACACATGTAGTTCCTGATTTCCCGTGAAATTAGGATCAAAACTCAGATTTTTATATAGTTACAAGACTATTTTGCAAACAGTGTATTTTAAATGACATAAATTGAGATGCCTATATAGTTACATGACTTTTATGCAAAACGTGATTTTGCTATGTACTGCCCTGGAGTTGGCTTGCTACTTCTAGTATGTGTGTTAGAACAACAATATCAGCACAGTTTCCATTAAAGAAATTGACAGTAATGGTATATTATATTGTTGAATTATATATATCGAGAAGTGGAATAATTAAATTTGACAGACCTGCCAATTCCCAAGGCTCACATTTGTAAAGATCAACTTCAGGAATAATATCGAGTTCGATTTGTTGGCCTTGGATTTTCCTCTTGAGATAATAGTTTACAAGCTCTTCATCAGTGGGATGGAATCTGAAACCTGGAGGCAATCCAACTGGGGCCATCACACTTATTTATTTTTTATTTTAATTTGCCTCACAGCCACCACCACCGCCGCCTGATAGCTCCTCTCCGTCCACCCTTTTATTTATTTCACTAATGATCAAACAACAATATGTTACCATTTCATGATGTGCATTTATATAAAAGGATTCAAAGTCCCTTGTCTTTGAGTCATTTTTCACTTTTTTCACTTTTCTAGATTCTTAGAAGCGTTTCATGCAAGCCCTTAATTTGTCCCCATATAAACTATAACTAACCACAGTACTTTTGTTTTTTCCCGTTTTTTTTACTGCAATTATTTTTTTTTTGTTCTCCACAAGCTAACTATAAGAAAGAGAAAAATACACTGGCCGGCCCGGAGGCTTTCCCTCGTGAAATAGGGTTTAAAGCAAGATGTTATGAGATGGTCCAGGTTGGTCGTAGTGTAGGATCATGAAACTTTTGATTTGGTTTGATGCTCCACCTTAATTAAAATAATATACAACAAATATAATTTGTATATTTAGCATGTAATTTGTGTTGGAAATTGGTTTATGTAAAATGAGTTTTGACCTAATTTTGATCAATTATTTAAGTCAGATCATTTATGACTATTGACGGTACTAGTTTACAGCTGTTAGGTCGTGCTTTAGGGTGTTACATTTTTTTCCCTTTTATTTTCTGTGTTTTGGCGCCATATATATATATGATCAAATGTGGCAGGGGCTTGTCAGAAGCGCAGACTAATACCATCCATTAATTTATCAAATCCTATGGTTCAATTATTTTCGATTTTTTTTTAATTTTTCGCCCATTAAGGGCAAACTTGTCTTTTATATTGATCAGTTTTTCAGTTTTTTTGGTAACTGATCATCTCAAGCGGTTTTCAAGGGATTTGATTTATGATTTTGTTCCCGCTTTCACTAATCTGCACTCTTCTCCATTTTCGAAACCTCTCAACTGTTATTCTCGCCCCTTTTATCTCTACTGTACTTCTTTCTCTCTGGGATGTTCTTTTGTAATTGAAAACTGAATTTTTAAGGGTATGTTCTATGTCATTTTTAGTGTAGTTTGTTTTTGAATGGTGATGTAATTTTAACTGTGTCAATGCTACAATTTGAATGTATGTATATAGTTCAACCATGAAATTTACCTGTTTAATAACGCATTTAATAACATTTTGGTGCATATTTATTATTATATTGATGCAAATTATGTTGTTTTTCACAACTGTGGTTTTTTTGGTGCATAATTAGTGATGAAATAGTGCACATATAATAGCATTTTGGCACATAGTTAGTACCATGTTGATGAATATATGCTTTCCACAATGCATTTTTTTATATACAAGTGTAATGAATGTTGTAGTGCATATTTAGTAACTATTTGGTGCATAATTAATACTGTTATGATGCATTTTTTCGATCTCGACAACGCATTTTAAAATGGACAATTTTAATGGCCTTGCAGTGCATATTCGTAATACAATGCTGATTTGTTATAACTAATTGCACATCATTTTATTACTATCCGTGCACCAAAAACACAACATACGTGCACCATTATCCTGTATAAAACCACACAAATTTAAAGACAAAAACTTTGGTGCATAGTTAGTGATGAAATAGTGCACAATTAATAGCAATTTGGCACATAGTTAGTAGCATGTTGAATAATGTAATTGTACCCAATAATTCACGATTAAAACTTATAAATTGTAATGTACTAAGTTTTTGAAAAGTATAAAACTGAATCTAATTAAAAAGGGAAGACGATTTTGGTGTGATTCTATGATTTCTATTATGGAAACGTGATATTCATCACTCACTTGATTGTAGGGGCATGATTATGGCAGAGGTTGTTACTCCAGTTTGCTAGTTACTATTATGCCCTTTTCACCTATTAATTAATTGGTAAATTAAGTAATTTTAATAGGCATCTGGACCATTGAATAAAAGAGTGGATGGATAGGATCGATCCACATTGTCTTACAGTAAGAGACTGCCATACGAGATCCCATCTGATGAGAATCCATGGACGAAAGACCCAGTAACAGTGACAGTTGGTTCGATGACGAGGGCTCGAGCAAGAAAGTTCAAGGAAACTCTCAATGGGTTTATTCAAGTCATTCAAAAGGAGTCCGAGAGTGTGTTGCCGATGGAAGAAGATGTTCGGGTGGTCCAGTTGATTCACGTTATCAACATTCAAGAGTCCACCTTAGACTGAGCAAGCGAAGAATGCCATGAATACAAGTCATTTTGCGTCTTGAAGACTTTGTAATCAAGTTTTCACTAGTGTCTTGTATTCGTCTATCTTAGTTAGTCGTAGTCTGATTTGTTTTTCATTTTGATATTTTGGAGGCCAAATAAACCTTTAAGGCCGCGTCTTAAGTTTATATTTCGAGTTTGGGACGAGCAGTGGTCAAATTCAAAGACAAAGTCAAAGGGGGTGTTTGACTTGACGCACAGGCAGCTCGTGCGCCATAGCATGGCCCGTGCGCCTATGTTAATGAAAAACAGGGTGTCGACTTGACGCACAGGTAGCCCATGCGTATGCGCACGACCATTGCGTCTGTGCGGGTTTCGGCCGTTTGGGTGTGTTCAATTTTGTTTTATTTTCTTTTTTAATTTTTAAGTTATTTCCTAGTATTTTGGATCCCATATAAGGGTGAACACTTGTTCTTTTTCATTAGTTATGAATTGAACTCATATCTTAATCTCAAATTGAGTGTTTTTCCAAGTGATTCAAGATTTACGTTTCTTGTGGCAATTATCGACTTATTAGGTAATAATCCATAATTGCTTGTGGCGTCTTCGCATACCGAGGTTCTTGCTTTGCTAAAAAACGAGTCAAGGTTATTTCACAATATTTAACCAAACTAATGAAGATCTTGGGTTAACAACATATTGTTGTTTGGGTCATATGCATGTCGTTGCTACGATTCACATCAGTTGGTAATCAGAGCCATCTAGCAAGGTTAAATCAATCATTGTTTTCTTTAATCCTTGTTATTGTTTAGATTTTTTTATAAACCCTAGTTTTTCAAGGGTACCAAAAAAGAGAGAGAGAGAGAAATTCGAAATTTGCACAGAAAAATTAGCGGGTAAAGAATCATAATCCGCGTGCACAAAAATAAATTCGAAAATCCTGGAAAATCGGGATTTACAAACCCTAATATTCAAATTTCATCTTATCGAGATCCGTTGTTTGCTTGGCAATTGTCTTGGTTTGTTGAGGCGTACTTGCGATTGACTGATTGGTTTATAATCGTAACAAGTGCGGGTAATTGGAAATTGTGAGTTAAGTGATACACGAGCGTATACACGTGAGGGAGTGGATCAACCATGTCTGAGAAAAACCGACAACCATTGGATTTATGTAATAAGTTGCATATGGAGGCATTTGCAAGCCTCATGAAGAAAGTGATGATCGAGACGTACGAGGATCGTAGTGAGGTGCTGAATATAGAGGAGCCTGTTACTAGGGCACGGAGGCCTCGGAGGTTCGAACTGGATGAATGGGCGGATGAGATGGATGATTTTGATCCCGATAGGGAGCAAAACTACAATCTGGGCAGGCCGGCGTGGAAATAGAGGTGATAGGGGATGTGATGATGACAATTTGAGTAACATCGAAATGCAAATTCCATCGTTCCAGGAAAAGAGTGATCCGGACGCCTATTTGGATTGTGAGAGGAAAATCGAGAATGTGTTTGAGTGCCTGAATTATTCCGAACTAAAAAATGTAAAGTTGACATCAACTGAATTCTCGGACTATGCAAGTATTTGGTGGGATCAATTAATGGTCTCGAGGAGGAGAAGCGGCGAGTGACCCGTTTCCACATGGGAAGAGATGAGGAGTTCGATGCGACGTCATTTCGTACCAAATCATTATTACGGAGGCATCTATCAAAGGTTGCAGAGATTGACAAAGGGGTCTAAGAGCGTAGAGGATTATCATAAAGAGATGGAGATGCTGATGGCGAGGGATAATATATAGGAGGATCAAGAGGTTACGATGGCGAGATTTATCGCAGGATTGAATACTCCTATAGCAGATGCTGTAAACTTACATCATTGTGTCAATCTTGAGGAGATGGTGCACATGGCGGTGAAAGTTGAGCATCAGCTCAAGAGGAGGGGTTTCAACCGATAGGCAAAAGAGGAGCAGAGTTCAAAAACAACAGAGCAAAGGGGGAGGGCGAACGAGCCTAAACCTATAGGTAAATTCGAACCCTCTACTGCTCGAACGAGGATATTATATGCTTTAAGTGTCATGGGCTTGGGCATATTACTAGTCAATGTCTAAATAAAATGGTGTTGGTGTTGCATGATAATGGAGAATTATAATCAAAAAGTGAGGGAGAGCCGGATTATACTGATATGCCAGAGTTAGAGGATATTACGGAGTTCGTATAACCGACAAGGGGGATGGCATTGCCTTTAGTGTCTCGGAGGGTGCTGAGTATTCAGCCTAAGTCAGATGAGGGAGTCCTGTGAGAAAAGATCTTTCATATAAGGTGTTTTGTCGATGGAAAGGTGTGTAGCATCATTATAGATGGTGGTAGTTGCACCAATGTAGCTAGCACTAAGTTGGTAGAGAAACTGGGGATTCCAACAATGAAACACCCACAACCATATAAATTGCATTAGTTGAGTGATTGTGGGGAGATGCGAATCACTAAGCATGCGAAAGTAGCGTTCCAAATAGGGGGATATAAGGATGAGGTGTTGTGTGATGTTGTGCCGATGCAGGCGGGGCACATCCTGTTGGGTAGACTGTGGAAGTTCGATAGGAGGGTACAACATGATGGTTACTAGGGGTGGAAAATCGCGTTATCGTGTCGTGCTCGTGTTATACTATCGTGTTTTCATGTTATCTATTTTATTTGATCTTTAATATAACAATAATTGTAATTTTAAATTAATTTTTAATTTCGTGTTCCTATCGTGTTATCGTGTCGTGTCATATCGTGTCGTGCTTTATCGTGCATTTTGTCTCTATAATCGTATTTGCAATCGTGTCGTGTCACTCGTTGCCACCCCTAACAGTTACACTAACCAATATACTCTTGTTCATAATCAAAAGCGTTTTGTACTTGTGCTTTTGACTCCAAAGGAAATTTATGAGGAACAAATAAAATCGAGAGCATGAAAGGCAAAAGAAAAATAGAGTTTGGCTAGTGCGAATAAAAATCAAAATAAAGCCGAGAAAAAGGAGAGTTTGAGAGAAAATAAGAGTGAGAGTCCGACTAAGGGTAGAAGTGAGTCAAGAAAGAGCCGGGAAAAAGGAGAGTAACATTAATGAGAGGACCGAAAAATAAAAGAGGGGGATGAATGACCTTGAGGAAAGAAACGAGGGAAAAATAAATTTAATGGCAAAAATGAGTGACCTTAAGAAAGCCACAACGAGTGGTTGTACGATGATACTCTTGGTTTACAAGGGCACTTATTTATCTACTGACGTCTTAACCCTAATTTGCCTAGTTCTATGTTGTATTTGTTGCAGGAATTCGATGATTTGTTTCCAGACGAGATGCCGGATGGGTTACCGCCTATTCAGGGGATTGAGCACCAGATTGACTTCATCCCGGGGGCATCCTTACCAAACTGACCGGCGTACAGGTCCAATCCGGAGGAGACCAAGGAATTGCAGCAGCAAGTGGACGAATTGCTAAGTAAGAAAGTCATTCGGGAGAGTATGAGTCCATGTGCAGTTATGGTGTTACTTGTTCCAAAGAAAGATGGGTCGTGGAGGATGTGTGTGGATTGTCGGGCTATTAATAATATCACAATTAAGTACCGACATCCCATACCTTGCTTGGATGATATGTTGGACGAGCTTCATGGGTCTAGCATCTTCTCCAAGATAGATTTAAGGAGCGGATACCATCAGATTTGGATACGGGAAGGAGATGAGTGGAAAATGGCTTTTAAGACTAAGCATGGTTTGTATGAGTGGTTAATTATGCTATTTGGGCTAAGTAATGCACCGAGCACATTTATGAGATTGATGAACCATGTTTTGAGGGATTTTATTGGGAAGTTTGTCGTGGTTTACTTCGATGATATCCTCATCTATAGTAAATCATTGTACGAACACTTAGATCACTTACGAACCGTATTAGAAGTGTTAAGGAAAGAGAAACTATATGCAAATATCAAGAAGTGCACATTTTGTTCCGAGCAATTGATATTCTTGGGATTTGTAGTGAGCTCGAGGGGAATCACTATGGACAAGGAGAAAATTAAGGCTATTCAGGATTGACCTAAGCCAACATCGACCAGTCAAGTCCGTAGCTTCCATGGGCTTGCGAGTTTTTATCGGAGGTTTGTACGAGGTTTTAGCACTATCGCAACACCATTGACGGAGACAATTAAAAAGAATGTTGCGTTTCAGTGGGGTGAAGCCCAAGACAAGGCATTCGAGTTGCTTAAAGAAAGGCTAACACATGCGCCTTTACTAGCATTGCGGATTTCACCAAGGTTTTCGAGATCGAGTGTGATGTCTTTGGTAGTTTGGATTGGAGCCGTATTGATGCAAGAGGGATGACCGAACACATTCTTTAGCGAGAAATTGAGCGGGGCGACCTTGAACTACCCGACGTACGACAAGGAGTTGTATGCTTTAGTCCGAACCTTGAAAACGTGGCATCATTATCTATGGTCGAAAGAATTCATAATTCACACTGACCACGAGTCATTAAAGTATCTCAAGGGGCTTCAAAATTTGAACAAGCAACAAGCGCGATGGCTTGAGTTCATCGAGACGTTTCCTTACATCATCCGTACAAGTGAGGTAAGACTAATGTTGTAGCAGATGCACTATCTCTCGAGGGTACACTCTTATCTACTTTAGATGATAAAATTCTTGGGTTTGAACATATTAAAAAGTTGTACTTGCATGATCTTGATTTTGCTGAGTCATTTGTTGCATGCGAATAAGAGGCGGTGGAAAAATTCTATCGACATGATGCCTTTCTATTTCGAGAAGAAAATTGTGCATTCCTGAATATTCATTAAGGGACTTACTCGTGAGGGAATCACATGGTGGGGGTCTTATGGGACATTTTGGGGTAGCCAAAATCTTAGTTGTCTTGCAAGAGCATTTTTATTAGCCACATATGAAGCTTGATGTTGAACGTATTTGTACTAGATGTGTTACTTATAGGCAAGCCAATTCTCGAGTTCAAAACCAGGGTCTTTACACGCCCTTACCCATACCGACAACATATTGGTTTGATATTTCTATGGACTTTGGTTTAGGACTTCCTAGAACTAAACATGGGTCCGATTCTATATTTGTTGTCATAGATCGTTTTTCAAAGATGACACATTTTATTCCTTGTCATAAAACTGATAATGCATCTTTGATTGCTGACTTGTTCTTTAGAGAAGTTGTGAGATTGAATGGTATGCCTAGGACCATTGTTTCGGATAGGGATGCTAAGTTCTTAAGTTACTTTTGAAAGACCTTGTGGGAAAAACTAGGAACTAAATTGTTATTTTCTACTACGTGTCATCCCCAAACTGACGGTCAAACTAAAGTAGTAAATAGAACTTTGTCCACGTTGTTAAGGGCCATCATTAAAAAAAATATTAAAACGTGGGAAGAGTGTTTACCGCATGTTGAGTTTGCTTATAATCGTGTTGTTCATTCTGCATCGAAGTTTTCACCATTTGAACTTGTTTATGGTTTTAATCTGCTAACCCCATTGGATTTATCACCTTTACCTGTTTCTGAGCATGTTAACTTAGATGGGCAAAGAAAAGCTGACTTTGTGAAACAGTAAAGCAATGCTCAATATCGAACGGCGAACATAGCAGTACACAAAGTAGGCTAAGAAACATCGTAAAAAGATGGTGTTTGAGCTAGGTGAATTCAAAAGGAGATCGAGAGTGTGTTGTCGATAGAGGAAGATGTTCGGGTGGTTCAGTTGATTCGCGTCATCAACATTCAAGAGTCCACCTCAAACTGAGCAAGCGAAGGATGCCATGAATACAAGTCATTTTGCGTCTTGAAGACTTTGCAATCAAGTTCTCAATAGTGTCTTGTATTCGTCTATCTTAGATAGTCATAGTCTGATTTGTTTTGTGTCATTTTGATGTTTTGGAGGCCAAATAAACCTTTAAAGCCGCGTCTTAAGTTCATATTTCGAGTTTGGGATGAGCAATGGTCAAATTCGAAGACAAAGTCGAATGGGGTGTTCAACTTGTTGCATGGGTAGCTCGTGCGCCTATGTGAACAAAAAATAGGGTGTTAGACTTAACGCACGGGCAACCCATGCGTTTGTGCGGGTTTCGGTCATTTGGGTGTGTTCAGTTTTGTTTTGTTTCCTTTTTCAATTTTTAAGTTATTTCCTAGTAGGGTTAGGGTTTTGGATCCAATATAAGGGTGAACACTTGTTCTTTTTCATTAGTTATCAATTGAATTCATATCTTACTCTCAAATTGAGTGTTTTTCTAAGTGCTTCAAAATTTACGTTTCTTGTTGCATTTGTCGACTTATCAGACAATAATCCATAATTGTTTATGGCATCTTCGCATACCAAGGTTCTTGCTTTGCTAAGCAATGGGTCGAGGTTATTTCACCATCTTTAACCGAACTAGTGAAGATCTTGGGTTAACAACATATTATTGTTTGGGTCGTATGCATGTTGTTGCTACGGTTCACATCAGTGCGCGGGCCGCGAAATATTTGAGAGCTTATAAGCTCTTTAAATATTTTTGGTAAATTTAAAAAAAAAACAAAAATCTTATAATAAGCTGTTTTTAAAAAAGGTAGAGGGTCCCATCTTATTTTCGAAAAAAGATCTCATTTTGTAACTTAGTACTTTAGCCTGGAGGTCCTAGGTTCGAGTCTGGGGAAAGACATGAAACCCACTTCTAGGAGGGGGAAGTCCATGAGGGGTGCCTTTTTTTGTACGACCAGGGGCTATCCCAAAGGTGCTATTTCCTTGGGTTTTTTTTTATCTTGGGCTTTAAAATCCGTCGTCCGCCACTCATGGGCTTCCCACCAGTGGAAATGAGTTTCATGCCTTTTCTTGCACTCGAACCTAGGATCTCCAGGCTAACGTACTGAGTTCTAAGAGTGTGAATACCACCAGCTAGATCATCATTTTAGTTTTGTCATTTTAATTCAAAAATGTCATTAGTTGTAAAAAATTAGTATAATTGCTGTTTCTTTTATAGATGTATAGTTCAATTAGTTTGTTGTACATAAACTCATTGTAAAACACTTGTTCTAAATATATAGGTTGGAGATGTGACTTTAATCCCCCACCCTCTAAAAGTGTTTCATACAAGAAAAAAAAAATTCAAAAATGTCATTACTAAAATCTTATTGGTGCTTTCATCTTATTTTATCTAGACACTTCAACCACTTATGTTTAAAATAAGATCTAACATTTTATACAATATAAGAGCTTATAAAATCTTTTAAATGATTAGCTTAAAGGGTGATTGGCTGAGCTTATAAGCTCTTCACATCTTATAAGATGTTTTAGAGGTTATAAGTTGTTTAAATTTGTTTGATAAACTTAAAAAAAATCTTATAAGCCCCAAAAATAAGATGTTAGGAGCTTATAAGGTATTTTTAAAAGATTTGGGGAATCCAAATTTTTCTTCAAAATAAGATCTTATTTCAACAAACCTCAATAATATCTTAAAAGCTACATCATCTTATTTTATTCAAACACTTCAACAACTTATTCTTAGAATGAAATATAATAACATCTTTTAAGATGTAAGAGCTTATAGCCAAACACATTTAGGGGTGACAATTCGAGTCGTGTTTGGGTTCACGGGTCGTGTTGAGATATGATAATTACACACATTTGTCCAACCCGAACACGACCCTTTTAATTATTCGGGTCAGATGGATCAACCCGAACACGACCTATTTAATGCACGGGTAACCCGAACACGACCCGAAATGACTTGTATATTTTTCAACCTGGAATAAACTTTTTATTTATTATGATAAAATAAAAATTTTGGGTTATTTAAATATATAATATTAAAAAATATTAAAAATAATTCTGAATTTTCTTCTTAAAACGGGTTAAACGAGTTTAGTGGGTCATTTTAGGTCAACTCGATATTGACCCATTTATTATTTGGGTTAATTGGGTCTGACACGATTATGACCTGAATAATAAATGGGTCAACCCTAACCCACTTATATCGTGTTAGGTTTAAGTCGTGTTTTCGTCTCGGGTCGGAGATTGCCACCCCTAAACACATTAGTCACCCTCTAAGATGTTTGAGAGCTTGTAAGCTCTTTAAAATGTTTGGTATTTTTTTTATAGAAAAGATCTCACAAGCTCTAAAAATAAGATGTGAGGACTTATATGATGTTTTACAAAAGGCTGGGAATCCCAATTGCCAATTTATTTTTAAAATAAGATCTTATTTCGGCAACTCCATTTGACGTTAACCATTTCTAATATTGTTTTGTATATTTTTGTTTGTGATTTTTGAGCGATTTTTATTTTTTTTTATGTATGATTGTGCGTATTTTTTTGTCTTTACGTTCCGTTTTATAGCGTCGTGTGTTATGTAGGGTATTTTTGTCATTTTTGTAGGTTTTTGTAAAAAGAAGTCTTGAAAACGGGCAAAACAGTTGGACAACGATCAGGACGGAAGCACAAGTGTGTGCGCACACATGGAACATCGACAAAAAAATAACGTGCGCGCATCGTCAAGTTTGACGAGAATGTGCGCACCGCACACAAAACAGCTGGGCGCACAAGGGGCGCGTGCGCACAAGGAGGAGCGCACGATACAGCTGCGCGACATGCAAGGAGGGGTGCGTGATGCGCTGCGTGCCCGCGCACGAGACTGTTCGACCATAAACACCTAAAATAAATCTAGCAATCCTCGCAAGAGAACGAGATCAATCGTAGGGTAGCAAGTTGACCACAAGTCGTCTCTCAAGGAAGACTTAGCGGACAAATAATTATTAGGTTTCACAATAAACAGAAAATAAAACCTAAACACTCTAACCAATTTTGTGATTTTAATAAACTAAAGGGAACAAGTAAAAAGACAATAATTAAACTGAACACGGATAATTTTTTGAGAAAAATATATGGAAGAAAGTCTAGGATTTCGGATTCATCTCATCAAACTCACAAGCAGAATATTAACCAATTGATCATGCGGGTAATAAAATATATAACAATCATGTAAAAATAAGGCCTAGGTATGATAACTCACGTATTCACAGATTAGGATTATCCCAACATAATTTGCTATTTTCATTAAGCCCTAGGGTTAGATAATACATTTCTGATTCATATCTACCCCCCTGAATAAATTTAGTCCAGGAATAATATCTTCGATAGATCTCAATTATCCCCTTAAACAATCAAGAGTTTGCCAAACAATTAATCAACAAGTAAAACAATTTATTCAGGAAAGCAGATCATTTAATCAATACTCATGCTTGTTTGTTTGAATCAAATCATCCTAATCCTAGAACAATGAAATTAGTTCATGCTTGGGGATGAGATCATAATATCAATTGAAGGAAAGAAAATAATCATAAACATAATCATGGAATAAAAATAATCACCCAACAATTGAAATCAGACAAAAGTGATGAAGAAATCTCACTCTTTGATTAAGAAGCAAAATAACTTCTAGGGGAAGAACCTAAACAATCCCAATATTGAAAGCAAGAGAAAAATACCAAAAAACTAAAGTTTAGAAGTGCTATGAATGAGAATGTGTCGAAAATAAGAGCTCCCCAAGTCCTATTTATAAGCCTAGAGTCCTAAACAAGGTGGAAGAGCCAAAAAACGAATAAAAATCGCGAATTTCGTGTTCAGCAAGTCAGCGCGTGCGTCCGCGTACGGTGTCTTGCGACCGTTTTACGTAAAAGTCAAACATGGGGCTCATGAATGCTCCTAGTTGCTAAGCAGCTCAACCAACGGAGTATAATCTCGATTGTTCTATTTTTTTTTATTTTTTTCTTTTGTTTTATATAGCTCTATAATGCTCTTTTTTTTGATAGCTATATAATGCATTTTTTTCCTACAAGGCTAGCAATTTTGTGTACACACAAAACAAAATAGGGTTTTAACTTAATTCACAGTAATGAAATCTCGTAATTCAAGCCCCACAACTCGGACTATTGTTTAACCATCACCTAATTCGTTCACCACAAAGGCTGATTCACGACTTAGGCAAATCCTACGTATCAAGTTCACAAAGCCATTTCATATTTGAAGCTCAAATTAATACATCTATTTCAAGTTGACTAAACAACACTATTATTAAACTTGGGATAATCACTAGGCAAAGTAAACGCATAGCCACATGTAATCATCATATTTTATCAATGACTAATCGCCCCCCCCCCACTTAAATCATGCAATGACCTCAATGCGTAAAAAGAGAAGGAAAAAGATACATCCCTGAAAAATGCGAAGATTGATAAATGGCACCATAGTCATATCGGCCTACAAATCTGCAAAAGCCAAATAGTACATGCAAAACTCACACGAAGGGAAAAAAGCTTGGGTTGCTTTTTTTTAACGTCATTAGCTTGACGATATCAGGAAAAAAATCATGGCGGGTCATCGAGCAAAACCCTGTTTACCACCTTGAAATTTGTATCAGGTTGAATTTCATTATGTTCCTGCCACAAGATATCTTTCATAGCAGAATTGATAGAGTCAACAATAAAATTATCAGGCAAAGCACAAACAGGACCATGAGCTATATCAAAAATTGAAAACGTCATAGTTTTTCCCAAGACATTCATACTTAGTTTTCTATTTTTTACATCAATCAAGGTGTTGGTGGTGGCCATGAACGGTCTACCCAACAAAATAGTATGATCCTTAATATTACCTTTATTCTTCCCCATATCCAAGACAACAAAATTAATGAGAATTTTAAGACATCTACTTTGACCAAAATATCTTCAACAATACCTTTAGGAAACCTAAGTGACATATCAGCAAGTTGCAAACATAATCTGGTGGACCTCAATTCCCCTAAATTTAATTGTTTAGATATAGAGTAAGACATAAGGTTAATCCCAACTCCTTGATCAAGTATACCTGTGATATTTTTACCATTCCCAAAAGCAATATTAATGATGAAACTACCTGGATCTTGTTGTTTTGGGAATGGATTTGGGGATGAATTAGGAGATTTGTAAGGATTGTCAGATTTGTGTAAGGACGATCCCTTCCTTACTTGTCTCATCCTTCGTGCTTTCTTCACTTGCATCATCCTTCTTTTCAATTTTAGCAAAACCAAATTCAAGATCAGTTACGACTTGAGCTTGCTCTGGTTGATTAGGCAGCGTGTCCTTTTTGACGAGATGTTGAGCTATTTCACCAACTTGCATAGCCAATTGACTGACTTGAGTCTCGATGCGCTTAAGAGAGGCCTCCAAGGATTTAAACCGTCTGTTATTCCACTCTTGTGTTTGCTGACTAACTTGAATAAAATAATTCAAGCTCTCTTCTAATGTAAGTCGTGGTGGTTGCTCTGGATTGGTCGTCATTCCTGATGCTTATATAAACAATACTAGGAAAATAGATCAAATGCACATGAGGAATAAACCTAAACTAGAAAAAAATAAAAAGAATCCTAATCTAGAAACACGAAAATAAACACAATAATTATTAAGCCGAAAGCCTTCCCTAGCAACGACGCCAAAATTTTGTTCGACCGCTAAACACCTAAAATAAATCTCAATCCTCGCAAGAGAATGAGATCAATCATAGGGTAGCAAGTTGACCACAAGTCGTCTCTCAAGGAAGACTTAGCCGGCAAATAATTATTATGTTTCACAATAAACAGAAAATAAAACCTAAACACTCTAACCAATTTTGTGATTTTAATAAACTAAAGGGAACAAGTAAAAAGACAATAATTAAACCGAACACGGATAATTGTTTGAGAAAAATATATGGAAAAAAGTCTAGGATTTGGATTCATCTCATCAAACTCACAAGCGAATATTAACCAATTGATCATGTGGGTAATAAAATATATAACAATCATGTAAAAATAAAGCTGGAATCGATAACTCACGTATTCACAGATTAAGGTTATCCCAACATAATTTGCTATTTTCATTAAGTCCAAGGGTTAGATAATACATTTCTGATTCATATCTAACCCTCCTGAATAAATTTAGTCAAAGAATAATATCTCCGACCGATCTCAATTATCCTCTTAAACAATCAAGAGTTGGCTAAACAATCAATCAACAAGTAAAATAATTTATTCAGGAAAGCATATTAATTAATCAATACTCATGCTTGTTTGTTTGAATCAAATCATCCTAATCCTAGAACAAGAAAATTAGTTCATGCTTGGGGATGAGATCATAATCTCAATTAGGAAAGAAAATAATCATAAACATAATCATGGAATAAAAATAATCACCCAGCAATTGAAATCAGACAAAAGAGATGAAGAAATCTTACTCTTTGATTAAGAAGCAAAATAACTTCAAGGGGAAGAACCAAGCAATCCCAATATTGAAAGCAAGAGAAAAATACCAAAAAACTAAAGTTTAGAAGTGCTATGAATGAGAATGTACCGGAAATAAGGGCCCCCAAGTCCTATTTATAAGCCTAGAGTCCTAAACAAGGTAGAAGAGCCAAAAAACGAATAAAAATCACGAATTTCTCGTTCATCAAGTCAGCGCGTGCGTCCGCGTACGTTGTCTTGCAACCCGTGCAAGCAAGACATCTTTTCTTTGCCCGGCCGTCTTGTGGACACGCACGCACTGTGCGCATCCGCGCGCCTTCCAAACTTCGGAATTTTCTCTCTGAGTATTCGTATGAATTGTAGCTCTATCTCATACCTTTCCATAGCCACTTCAATGACCTTAATATCAATTTTCTAGAGAGAGTTATTGCCAAAATACTAAGACGTGTCATTTCTAAAATCTCATCACTTGATTTCCACTTTCACATGGTTTTAACCCATCCAAACGTCTTCATTTGCATTTCGTACCAGGAATAGACATTGTAGAAATCTCTCTTATATTTCTAATGGAATAATAATCACATCAATTGAACTTCATATGAAAAGGTTATGTTCCAAATACGAAGACTGCCGCAGTTGCGCAAAATGACTTTTTGACGTTTCTTGCTCCAAAACTTGTTTTTTCCACCAAAATCTATAAAATCAATAAAATAACACAACATAATACTAAAACATGCAATATGAAATAAATACGCCAAAAATATGTATAAATCATCACACAAAACACACACAAAAACATGCAAAACAGAGACCTGAAGACTCTTCTAGAATTTTATCCAATTTTCTTCTTCTTTTAGGATTCTTCCACCTTGTATAGGGTTTTAGGCTTATAAATGGTACTTGGGGGATCCATAATTTTATACACTTTCATTACTTAGCACTTTTAGACTCTAGTATTCTCTCTTTTCTCTTGCTTTTCAACATTGGGATTGCGTGGTTCTTCCCATTGAAGTTATTTTTTGCGGCTTAATCAAAACGTAATATTTATTCATCTCTTTTACCTGATTTCAATTGTTGGGTGATTATTATTGTTGCATGATGATGTTTATGATTGTTTTCTTTCCTTTAATTGAGATTATGATCCCACCCCCAAGCATGAACTAATTTTTTTGTTCTAGGATTATGATGATTTGATTCAAACAACCAAACATGAGTATTGACTAATTGATTTGCTTTCCTGAATAAATTGATTTACTTGATGATTAATTGTTTGGCCAACTTTTGATTGTTTTGAGGGAATGATTGAGATCGAGAGAAGATATTATTCCTTGACTAAATTTATTCAGGGGGGTTAGATATGAATTAGAGATGTATTATCTAACTTGGTTTAATGAAAATAGCAAATTACGTTGGGATAACCCTAATATGTGAATACGTGAGTTATCAGATCTAGGCCTAGTTTTTTTACCTGTTTGTTATATTTGTTAACCACATGATCAATTAGTTGATATTCTGCTTGCAAGTTTGATGAGATGATTCCGAAATCCTAGACTTTCATCTATATCGTTTTTCTTCGGGTTTAATTGTGTTGAGTTTTAATTGGTCTTTTTACTCATTTTTCTTTAGTTTATTAAAATCACAAATCTTGTTAGAGTGTTTAGAATTTACATTCTATTATTTGTGTTTCATAGTAATTATTTGCCGGCTAAGTCTTCCGCGAGGGACGACTTTGGTCAACTTGCTACCCTACGGTTGATCTCATGCTCTTGCAAGCGTCGTTATATTTATTTTAGGTGTTTAGCGATCGAATAAAATTTTGTCACCATTGTCGGGGAAGGCTTTAGGCGTAATAATTATTGTGTTTATTTTTCGTGTTTTTAGATTAGGATTCTTTTTGTTTTTCTTTTGATTTTTACTTTATTCCATAGGTGCGTTTGATCTGTTTATCCTGGTGTTGTTTATGCAAGGACGTAGAAATCTTAATTAGAACTTTGTGCCTTTCGTGAATGACATCCATCGAGTTGCGAGATGTGCAAGTAAAGAAGGGGACAATTCTATGGATAGTAACGAGGATTCTAACGATCAAGTTCTAAAAGAAGAACAAACAGACTACGAGGATTCTAACGATCAAGTTCTAAAGGACAAGCAACACAAAACTATGAGCTCAAAAATATACACTTTAATCAATTACCGTCGTTTTATGAGATGCCCAATGAAGATCCTATCAACTTATTTTTGCATGATTATAGTCTTGAAACTTTATTTCTTGAGTAGGATGATATTTTTGACGTCATGAAAGACATAGAGGCAAGCCTTAAATGGAGAGTGTGTGTGTGTGTGTGTGTGTGTGTGATAGAAATATTTGCATTAGAAGACGTGGATAGTAAACTCCTAGCCGAAGGGTGATATACCCAATTACAAATAGTAAAATGGGTGAGTCTGGTGCATGTTGTACCAAAGAAGAATGGGATAACAATTTTTAGAACGAAAAGGTGAAATTATTCCCACCGGGACCACGATTGGATGGAGGATGTGCATAGACTATAGGAAGTTAAATGTTGCTACTAAAAAAGACCACTTTCCCCTTCCCTTTATTGATCAAATGCTTGATAAACTTGCAGGACATAGTTTCTATTGCTTTTTGGATGGTTTATCAGGTTATTATCAAGTGGCCATCACACCGAAGGATCAAGCGAAAACTACTTTCACATGCCCAGTTGAGACTTTTGTATTTTAGTGAATGTCATTTGGACTTTGCAATGCGCCAACGACTTTTCAAAGGTGCATGTTTTCAATTTTCTCTGACATGGTTGAGAACTTTATTGAGGTATTTATGGATGATTTTTCTGTATTTGGGTCCTCTTATTCTGATTGTCTTAATAAATTGACTAAGATTCTTGAACGATGTATTGAATGCAACTTAACCTTAAGTTGGGAAAAAAGCCATTTTATGATGATAAGCAGAATTGTTTTAGCCCATGTGGTTCCGAAAAAGAGAATTGAGGTTGACAATCTAAAATTGATGTTATTGAAAAATTGCCTTCCCCTATTAATGTTAAAGGCATTACGAGTTTTCTTGGGCATGCTGAATTTTATAGAAGGTTTATTAAAGATTTTTCTAAAATTAGAGTTGTCAAAACGGGCCAAAGGGGGGCCAAGAAAACTTCACCAACCCAACCCGCCTGGTCGCAGTTAGGCGGATGACCCGCTAAAATTTCCCAAAAAAAAATAAAATTAACGAAGTTAAATTTAACAAAATTATGCAGCAAACCATTAGTCCCAACCCCAATTCCCCAATTCACCACATTCACCACATTTGAAAAAAAGAAGTAAAAATGAGGGGGCAAAGTAAATGGAAACAAAATGTTGAATGCAAATACAATTATGCAAAAGACAAATAATCCAGTACATCCAGCACCCTAAATAACCAAGATTCAGTCAAAAGAAGAAAATACACATATACATCGTGCTTTAGCATATGTATACTACTTGAGCATACTGAGCTTAATGCAAAATACTAAAAAATCCAAAATAGTAAATAAACTTAATACTTGCAAAGCTCTTTAGTCAGTTTTGCTGCCACAGTTGGCATTCAAAAAAATCCAAAATACTAAATAAACTTAATGCAAATCAGCATTGAAATTTAAAGTTCATCAACCATTACATCATTGAAATCATTTTTTTCTTCTCCAACTTCTTCACAATTCTCTTCATCAATGATATCTAGAACATTTGAACTCTCGAGGAAAAGGTTGATTTAGTACTTGCACTTTGTTCATCATCTACACATAAAAAACACAAAAAGCATTAAAATTAAATTGCAATAAACCTACACAACAATAAAACAAAAGAATTCAATTTAATATTCTATTAGCTAACTTACCAATAACATAACCATGTAACCAATTACGAGCGCAAATAAGAGTTTACACTTTTTCAGGGAGAGTGCAACTTCTATACTTGGTGAGCACACGAGCACCAATAGAAAATGCAGACTCCGATGCAACAGTGGTAATAGGGATAGCCAAAACATCACAAGCCATTAATGCAAGGATTGGGTATCGATGCTCATGATTTTTCCAATACTGCAAGACATCCAAATCTTCATAATACAAAAATTTATTATTTGGCTCGTCCAAATAGAGATCCAATTGAGATTTCCCGACATTTGTAACAGTTTGGCTCTCATAAACCTTAAATTCCTACATAAGATTTAAAATATGCTATAAAAATTAATAATAAATATAATCTAAATACCTAATTAGAACATACAAGAAAAACAAAACAAAAGAAAGATAGAATACTTACATCAAACATTCCTTTGTTTTTAATTCCTTCTCCACTTTGCATTGAGCAATGCATGGTAGAAGAAGAAGAAGATTGTGGTTGTGAAGAACTTGGCTTGATATCATTAGCATATTGCTCAAAAAGCATATCCAACTTTGTCTTCACAAGTGACATTGTCTCTTGACATTTAACAGGATCACTCTCAACTTTCGAATAAAAATAGTCCAACATTGAGAGTTTTATTCGTGGGTCAAGAATAGCACCAAATGCAAGTACAGTGCTATATTGACTCGATATTTGTCAAATGTTTCTTTCATCCTTCTGCACATGTCACTTATAAACACATCTTCATTGGACAAATTTTCTTTCAACTTAACTTCAATCTTCCAAACTTGCATAAAATACAAGTTTGAGGTAGGATAAGAAGAACCCGAAATCAAGTTGGTAGTATCATAAAATGGCTGAAGAAACTCACATATTTTTTCGGCTCTTTTCCATTCTTAACTGAAGGACAAAACTTATAATTTCTATCATTTAACTGAAGAGAAGAAAATGCCCTTTTGTATTTAATAGCACTATCCAACATCAAATATGTTGAGTTCCAACGGGTGGACACATCCAATCTCAAGCCAATATTAGTATTAATGTTACCAACTGTACTCACGCATTCTTCAAATTTTCTCATCCTACCTTCAGAACCTTTTACATATTTCACAGATTCTCTGATTTTGTACAAAGCCAAATTAATAGCTTTCAAACCTTCTTGACAATGAGATTTAATATATGAGTTGAACAACGAATATGAAAGAACTCACCATTACAAAATAAGCTATCTTGAATAGAGAGGTGCTCTTTCAAAATTTCTTGCATACAATCATTACTAGATGCATTGTCCAATGTCAAAGAATTTTTTTTTCTGTCAATCCCCCATTTCTTCAAAAACTCAAGTATTTTTGTGGCCAATTCAACCCTGAATGTGGAGGAGGCATAACATCAAAGCAAAGTATTTTACTATTCAATTTCCAATTCTCATCAACAAAGTGACCAATCAAGCAAATATATCCCTCAATAGTGCATGCTGTCCATAAATCAGAAGTTAAACAAATTCTATTTGTGATATTAGCTAAAACTTACTTAAGCTTCTCTTTCTCCTTCGCGTAGATTTTTGTGATGTCAGAAACAAGAGTATTTCTAGAGATACAAGGAACATTAGGATTTTTATACTTAATCCAAGTCCTAATGCCATCATACTCGACAAATGAAAATGGTAAATCATGCTTAATAATTGCAGCAACCAACAAATCACGTGAAATCTTTGAATTTATTTTTTAGACCTTATCTTCCCTTCATGATCAACAAGCATTTGCCCCACGTCATGGAACTTTAACATTTTGCAAGTTTGAATGTGACGTCTCAATGTAGAAGTTCCATATTTTTTACTCCCACATTTATATTCTTTTTTACACCCCTTACATTCGGCTCTTTGTACACCATATTGACCAACCCCTTTCTTTAAAAAATAATTCCAAACATCAGAAAATTCTTTTGGCTTACCTAACCCTTGATCACTTTTTAGTATTATCCAATCTATCTCCCTCATCCAAGTTTATGCTTTGTTTAGAGTCCATGATTATTTTTCTTCAAACCTACAAGACTGCAACATGAAAAAAAAATTAGGAAATTTTATTTTTTCTCTATGATTTTGCAAATTTGTAAACTTCTGCCAATATCTGAATTCTGAACCAATATTACTCATGAAATTTTAAATAAAACCCAAACAATAAAACAAAATAATGTTCCAATATCATTTTATTTCAAGATTTCTTGTTGGCATATTCACTTGAATGTTTCCAATTTATTTGAAAATAGTAATAATAGCAGAAAAAGCTCTTGACAAGTTATCAAAATTAATAGTAAAACCTGCAACCCAATAAAAATGTTAATAGTAAAACACTTACATTATAAAACACAAAAATCTAGACTCAGACACCAAAATACATAGAATATTTTGTAAAAATTGAAGCTATCCACATAATCAGGTATTAGACATATAAAAATAAGAAGATGGGGCAAAAATCACTCACCCAGCGTCCGACACGATGGGGCAAAGACCGTGAAATAAAGGAGGGAGACAAAGAACGAGCGGGGGTTCGGTGAGGAGTCCTCGCGGTGGTGCTTGATCACCGGCGAAGAGAAACCTTCTTTGGTTTTGGACCCGCCGTTCTCAACTTTTCACTTGCCGTTGGTTTCTTTGGTATTACATAGAGTTCGAGACTTACAGAATAGTAATATATAGATCATAGATTAGGTTTTTTTTTAGTTTTTCTACTGTGTTTTGACTTTTGAATATTTCTAGTTTTTTAATTATTAGGGCTTTAGCCTCTATTTAAAATTTACTTTGATCTTTGATTTTTTTTTAAATAATTGGGGCGGGCTAGCCCGCCCCCCCCAACCCGAGGCCCAAATGGGTTGGCCCATTTGGGCCCGCCTCATGGCGGGCCTCTCTAAACCATCAACCCAACCCATCTTTTTAGGTTGGCGGGGTGGGCCGACACAGACGAGCCCATCCCGTTTGATAGCTCTATCCAAAATTAGCCAACCCCTTTGTAAATTACATGCACAAGATACCCCTTTGATTTTGATGAAAAATATTTAAATGCTTTTAACACATTGAAAGAGAAGTTGATGACTGCTCCTGTTGTTGTTCCTCCTGATTGATAATTGTCATTTGAAATTATGTGTGATGCGTCTAATCATGCTGTGGGAGCCGTTTTAGGCCAAAGAATTGATAAATTGCTCCATGTGATTTACTATGCTAGTTTGACTCTTAATGGTGCACAAGTAAATTACACTACCACTTTGAAAAGAATCAAGTTAGATGTTGTTTTTGCCTTGGATAAATTCAGATCTTACATTGTTGGGTCTAAGGTAATTATTGATAGTGATCACGCAGCCCTGCGATATTTGTTGAGTAAGCCACAAGTTAAACCTAGGTTAATTCGGTGGATTTTGATGTTGCAAGAATTTAATGTTGAAATAAAAGATAGAAAAGGGTGCGAGAATGTAGTGGCAGATCACTTGTCTCGTCTTACTCTTACTAATGACACTTTTGCTTCTCATAAACACGAGCACATAATTGATTCTTTCCCCCATGAGCGGTTATTTGAGGTTACTTCAATTCCTTGGTATGCCGACATTGTGAACTATCTTGCATGTGGAATTGTAAGAACTAACTTTTCATTTCAGGAGAAGAAAATATTTTTATCCACTTGTAGATTCTACTTTTGGGATGACCCATACTTGTTTAAAGTCTGCAAGGATGAAATTATCCAGAGATGCATTCCTGAAGACGAACAAAATAATGTTTTGGCCTTTTATCATGACATGCAATGTGGTGGGCACTTTGGAGGCCGTAAAACAGCTGTTAAGGTTCTCCAATTAGGATTCTATTGGCCATCATTGTTCATAGATGCACATAATTTTGGGCTGACATGCGATAGATGCCAAAGGACTGGAAATATTAGTAGGAGGAATGAGATTCCTCTGAATAATAACTTGGTAGTTGAAGTATTTGATGTATGTGATATTGATTTTATGGGCCCCTTCCCTAAGTCTTTTGGTTATGAATATATACTTGTTGTTGTTGATTACGTCTCTCGGTGGGTTGAGGCAATCCCCATGAGGACTTGTGATGCTAACAATGTCATCAAGTTTGTGCAGGAAACTATCTTAAGCATGTTTGGATTCCCTAGAGCTATCATTAGCGATGGGGGAAAATATTTTTGCAACAAGTTATTCGAGAAACTGATCATCCTCAAACTTCCGGGCAAGTGGAGACTACCAACAAGCAGATAAAAAGGATTTTGGAGAAGACATTAAATCCTACAAGGAAAGACTGGGCTACCAAGTTAAATGATGTGCTCTGGGCATATAGAACAACTTATAAAACGGTTTTGGGAATGAGCCCCTATAGACTAGTTTTTGGAAAAACGTGTCATTTACCAGTTGAAGTGGAGCACAAGGCATATTGGGCCATCAAAGCGATAAATTTTGATTTGGATAAAGCACGAGCCGAAAGGAAGTTGCAACTGTCCAAACATGATGAGCTTCGCTATGACGTGTATAAAAATACGTGAATATACAAGGATAAAGTCAAACAGTTGCACGATAAGATGAATATAAATAAAAATCTCGAACCAATAATGAAGGTCCTTTTTATTTAACTCACGGTTGTGGTTATTCCCAGGGAAATTAAAATTGTGAGGAAAATTTATGTTTAGATTTTGATGATACCATGTAAAACTTAGATTAGGAAGTTGGTACCCCATTTTCTATGTAATTCAACTTGTAATAGATATGGCTGAATAAACTGAGTTGGAGTCAGCTAAGTTGAAGATTATAAGAGTCGACTGAAGATTGAAGAGAAGACCAACTCGGTGTCACCACCGTGTGAAGCCAAGTGAAGGATTAGTCAAGTGACAGAATAGCTGTCTCAGTCAGCCGACTGACAGCTAAGTCATTCTATAATGATTGGAATCAAATGTCAAAGGGGTATGCAGTAGAAAAGACTTGAAGGAAGTTGAAAGAGATCTGTTATCAACACAAGTCAAGGTTTTGCTGAAAATAGACCTGTGTCAAGCTGCCAACAACAAAACTGTTTTGCTGAAAAAGTGCTAAAAGCAATGAACCAATGGGATGTACCTGAAAACCTGCAGAGACTAAGGAAAGGCTGCAGAGCATTGAATTCATGGTACGATCCTCATTAATAATGCAAGGACAAGACAAGCCAACAACCTACAAGTGGAATTTGAAATGTGTGTCTATCTCTTCAACAAACATAATTTCAAATCTACACTATAAAAGGCTGAGGAAGCAAGTGAGATAAAAGACCAATTACGAATTTCTTAAGACTATCAAGCATTCAAGCAAGTAATAATATGCAAATTCTCTCAAGCTTTCAAAGATACCCTCAAGCCAAAATTCGAAGGAACTCAATCCAACACATTCAGTGAAGGAAAGATTACTTCACCAGTTGAAGAGGAAATTCTGTTTAAAGAACAAAAGGGGTCTACTATCAAAGGTTGAAGGAGAAGTAGTAAGGTTCAAGTTCGAACCAGAGGCTTTAGACTCGTTGGAAGGCTGTGTGATCAAATCCATGAGTTTGAAGGAGATGAAGTAGCAAGACATCTGCTTTGTGAAGAAGCTGGTCCCAAGAGCAACTGGTTGTGTGATCGAAGCTGACTTGGACTGTTAACCACTTTGTAACCAACATCTTGATACTTAGTGGATTCCTCCAGGAGTTGGAGAAGAGTGTATTAGAGGAATTACCCCATCCTCGAACCACTATAAAAATTGCTTGTGTCTTATTTACTTACATCATTTTTAATTCTTGCATATATTTTATAGCTGCTGCTAAGTTATAATTGCTTAACTCAACTGATAATAACAATTGCTAAAACAAGTGTTGCAAAACGAGTTTAAAATAGTAAGGGTGAAAAGTCTTCCGCTGAACTAAAACCAAATCAACTTTAATTCTAAGAGTTAGCTGAAAGCAACTAAGTTATACTATCAACATCTCAGTCGAGTCTGTTGAGTGGGTAACTTTGATGAGTAAGCCAACCTAGTTGTCTCTCAAGGACTAAACTGATTTGAGTAAAACTCTGAAAATATTTAAAAGGACTAAATCGAAAATTTGGTAAGGTTTATTCAACCCACCCTTCAAAACCTTAATCATCGCCCCTTGGGACCTACAAAAATCGAGATGGAGTGGGTCGTTTGAGATCGAAGAGGTATACCCTTATGGAACGGTAAAATTACTTAATCCAAGGGTGCATGAATCTTTCAAGGTGAATGGCCAACGAGTTAAACCATACTTTGAAGGGGTATCTCGAGCTGAAGGAGTCGAGAGCATGAAGCTCAAAGAGGTCACTTAAGACCGTGCTCAGATATCATCAAGCTAAGACGTTAAATAAGCGCTTTTTGGGAGGCAACCCAAGTTTTTTCTGCTTTTTATTTTTCTTTTCTTTTTATTTATTCTTTTTTATTTTCTCGACTAACCATATCTAATGATTTGATTGAGTTTTTCATTTTGATAAATATATATATATATATATATTTACCACTTATATAATAAATAATAAAAAAAATTGCAGGAACATTGCGTGGACGCACACGAGAAACTATTTTCCAAAAAAGACCGTGCCTGCAGGGTTGCGCGGCGCGCACCCTGGGACACGTCAACCTGCGCGGACGCGCACCTTGATAGCAGGGACATACTTCAGTCGCGATTTAGGGCAAATTTCACACAAATTCTCCCCAAGTTCGAAAAGAACTTCTCCCAAACTCCAAATTTCACCTCCAAACTTCAAGTGCACTCCGATTACGCAATTCTCCTTCATCTATGGCACCCCCACGAAGAAGAAAAGCACAAGAGGAGTCATCTAGGGCTCAAGAAGACACCCCGATGCAACCGGTTGATTTGGTCGAGCAATTCAACGCACCCTTCCCAATTTACTCCGGCGGGGAAGGGCAACAATATATACGAATAAGTTCACGTGAGGTACCCATCACTTATCCTCTCTATTTACCAACTTTAGAAGAATTTGGTTTAAAAGATGAACTTATGGGATTTGTGGATGCTTTGGGTTGGAAAAAACTGATTAAGGGTGTGGGTAAGGTGTATTCTAAGCTAGTAGTCGAATTTTACACCACTCTAAGTTTTTCTGATGCAAATTTGATGGATTTTACATGCCGGATTGTCGGGGTGGAATGTAAGGTAGATTACGAGGTGATGAAATAAATATTTGGGTTTCCTACTCGTGGTCGCGTTCAATCCCGAAGTCTTTTAGGCTTAGAGAATTTTGGTTAGAATTGACAGGATTCAATAATTTTTTGACAAAAAGGATGCCTAGTGGGTTTATTCAGGAGCCTGCGACTTACCTTTTCCACAAATATTTAGCCCATCAGATATTTGGAAAGGATGAGAGCAATAAGGTGATGAGCCCAAAGTTTCTTTTCTTATTTTGCGCTCGATCCCGTACCAAAATTTGTACCACCACTTTCATTTTTGATATATTTAGTCAAATTTAGAGGAAAAATACGTACAAATTGGGGATGGAACATTTCTTATCTCTCACTGCGAGACATTTTGGGGTTAATAGTGTAGCTGGGCTTAATTATACAGAGGTGGATAAGGTGTACATCAATAAGGATAATTTGACAGGTACAAAATTCTTGACTAAGAAAGGTGAATTCTGGAATTCCATCACTAGAAAATGCTTCCGTAGTCATATTTGTAACCCAGTCGTTGCCCCTACACCCCCATCTATTTCTATGGGGGCGGCGGTCACGAAGACAATGATACCAAAATGGATGACCCACATGCTGCACAACCTGATGATCTTTTCGCCCTGGGCCTTTCTTCGGCCCCGAGCCAAGGCCCTGTCACTGGTTGGAAAGTTGTTATGGCGCACTTAGATTCTATGCAAGGTAACTTTCTCCATTTTTAACATCAAATGACCGATATGAATGAACAGATGAATGACCTCCACAACCTTATGCGAAATATGAGCATCCAGATTGACTCCATTAATAGTCGGGTGCAAAATCTCGAACAAAACTGGGTCACCTGTCCTTCTCGCACTTCCCGCCTCTGCCACCGCCGGCGGATGATCAGTGACATTGCCCCGTGAATTTTATTTTTTATGTTTTTCTTTTCTTTCTTTTTGTGCGGGTTAAATTTAAGTGTGTATGTTTGCATTTTCTCTATTTTTCATTACTCTAGTTTTCCTATTTTAGTTGTCTATTTTCTTCTCCATATGGCTTTTGCAGAATTGTAGGCGGATGTGATTATGGCACTACTTATTAATCTTCGCAATTTTCAGGGACATATTTTTATTTCTCTTTTATTTTTACGCATTGAGGTCATTGCGTGATTTAAGTGTGTGGGGGACAAGTAGTCATTGATAATATATATGTTGATTGCTTGTGATTATATTTTTACTTTGCCTACTAATTATCTCAAGTTTAATAATAGTGTTGTTTAGTTAACTTGAAATATATGCATTAATTTGAGCCTCAATTAGGAAATGACATTGTGAACTTGATGCGTAGGATTGGACTAAGTCGTGAATTAACCATTATGATGAACGAATTAGGTGATGGTTAAACAATAATCTAGGTTATGGGATATAAATTACGAGATTTCATTGATGTGAATTAAGTTAAAACCCTATTTTTGATTTGTGTGTACACAAAATTACTAGCCTTGAAAAAAAATGAATTATAGAGCTATAAAACAAATGCAATATAGAGCTATATAAAAAAAATAGAACAATCGAGATTATACTCCGCTAGTTGAGCTGCTTAGTAACTAGGAGCATTCATTAGCCCTATATTTGACTTTTACGTAAAACGATGGCTCAAACATGAGTATGAGAAACCACCCTAGGAGCATTTAGAAAACATCCAAAGTTTATACCTAGTGGAAAAATATCTGGGGAGTTATAGCAAAGCAAAAAAAAAAAAAAGATATTCATGGCTAGTAATTGCGTGATTTGTTGTGTGAGTAAAAGAGTTGCAACTTTTGACACAAATTTAAAATTTCGTGAGGAAGGCCAAACACTTTGATTAATGTTTCACTTTAGCCGAGTGAGTCTATTGCGAAGGTTGGGGATCGATGAGGAATAATTCGAGGTGCATGGAACTTGATGTTATGGAGGAATTGATTCTCAAAATAAGCATAATATTTCTTGTTGAGTTTATGGGCATTATTATTTGCTTGAGGATAAGAAAAAGGCTAAATATGGGGGAGTTGTTCCACATGTTTTTGTGTGTGATTTTTGTGTGATTTCTATTTATCTTGTGTGTGATTATGCGTAATTTTGTGTCTTTATGTTCCGTTTTATAATATCGTGTGTTACGTAGGGTATTTTTGTCATTTTTGTAGATTTTTGTAAAAAGAAGTCTTGAAAACGGGCTAAAACGGGCATCATGGCTGGACAACGATTTGGACGGAAGCACAAGTGCGCACGCGCGCAAGGTTGTTTCGCAAGGTTGCGTGTGGCGCGCACGAGGAACAGTGGCAAGAAAATAGCGCGCGTGCACTTGCCCGAGGCGTGCATCATCAAGTTTGACGAGAATGTGCGCGCACAAGACAAAACAAAAATTTGGGCGCCAAGATGGTGCAGCGCCAAGAAGGAGGGCGCGGTGCGGTGCGCGTGTGCTGCGAGGAGGGGTGCGCGATGCGCGTCCGCGCACGAGACCTGAATACTCTTCTAGAATTTTATCCGATTTTCTTCTTCTTTTAGGATTCTTCCACCTTGTATAAGGTTTTAGGCTTATAAATAGTACTTGGGGGATCCATAATTTCGTACACTTTCATTACTTAGCACTTTTAAACTCATAGTTTTCTCTCTTTTCTCTTGCTTTTCAATTTGGGATTGCTTGAGTTTTTATCTAATAAGTTCTATCATCTTATTTTATCTAAACACTTCTACCAACTTATTTTCAAAATAAGTTATTACTTATTTTCAAAATAAGATCTAACATCTTATAAGCTCTGAAAATATTGTATAAAGGAGCTAATAAATTAAAGACTTTTAAATAAGCTCAATCAAACACTCTCTAATATCACGACAACTTATCACACACATTTTAAACGCCTTCTAAATTCAAAAAATATCATAAGTGAAATGATATAAAGAAAGCAAATATCTTCTACCACAATATTTTTCCACTTTATTCCAACCTCAGACGATGTGTGAGACTCACAGCCGAAATAAGATCTTATTTTAAAAATAATTTGACAATTGGGGTTCACAACCTTTTGTGAGTCTCACACGTCATCTGAGGTCGGAATAAAGCGGAAAAATATCTTATAAGTTCTATCATCTTATTTTATCTAAACACTTCTACCAACTTATATTCAAAATAAGTTATTACCTATTTTCAAAATAAGATATAATATCTTATAAGTGTTGGAATTTGGTTGTATAAAATGGGTGTTGACCTGATTTTGACCAAATAATTAAGTGGTTTCCATTAGTGAAAAATGGAATTAAATTATTTGTAAAAATTCTACTAAGAGAGTAGATGATATTAGCATTTAGAATTTCTCAAAATCAATTCCGAGTGAATGAGATATTAATGCTAGAAGTTAGTCACTTAATACTAGAAAATGGTATGAAAAATGGAAAATGTGGGGAAGGAGAAATGCTCCATCCCACAGAGAAAAAGGAGACAAAGTTTGCTCACTTGATATATCACAAGTTGGATTATGGGTCTGAGCTCTTGGGAGCACCCAAGTTTTTAAAAAGGGTGAGGACCTACATGCTTGTGGGATTCACTACAAGAAAATTGATTTATAATGACGGGAAATTCCATCATTATATGTCTAAAACTCATCACTAAAGACTTTTAGTGACGGGAAATTTCCCGTCATGGCCCGTCATTACTGCCCTCCTAGGTAAAAGTAAATAATGACGGGAAACAGATCTCGTCATTATTGTTTACAATATTTAATAACGAGATATTACCGTCATTAAAAATTAATTTCAATGATAATGAATTTCATCATTAATAGTATCATTCGCCCCTCATTAAATACTACTTTGATGACAAAATATCTCCTCATTATATATTCATTTGCCCTCACTATATATGGTTTCATTGTTAGAGTTTACCATCATTATTAGTTTATTAGCTCATCATTAAAAATTAGATAAACAAATACAATTATCTATCAAAAATCAATAATTATTCTCATTAAAAACTATTTCTTGGTATGAAATTTAGAATCATTATTTCATTGAATTACTCATTCCACAAGGACAGGTCATTGCTAATAAAATATAAATATTGCTAAATACTCATGAATTTTATTATAAACAATTGCATCCATATTCATACATTTACTCAATACATTAAATAATTTGTTCCAACATATGAGTTCCTCATATGGCTAACTAAAATATTCACTAATATCTGCTCCATGGAGTACACAAATATTTGAGCACCACAATAGTGAATCACTTGATTTCTTCAAATACCATATACCAATTTCTAATCAATGCTTGATTTCTTCTTTATGAGTCAACTGCAAAAAAAAAAATCAAAAGGAAAAATATTAATCTCAACAGAAACAATAACATTTAAACCAAAAAATGTTAAAGATATATTAAGAACAAATCATATTCAAAGCACACATGCACGTGCGCGCGTCGCCGTCGGTCGGCTCTACCGGCAGGTCGCAGTCCGTGGCCTGGGCTGGACTTTGGGCTCAAGGCCCTTATTCTTTTTGAACCAAAAACCTTTAAAATAAATAATTAATTAATGTTTTATTAATTAATTAAAGTTTCCAATGGAAAGTGTTCGCATCCGAGCGGGCGGACACACGGCCCGTCGTCGGTCATGTGTCAAGACGGACTTGTTTGCATCTGAGCATGGGCGGACACACGGCCCATGCGTCAAGTCGAGACTTTGTTATTTTTGTTCGCATCCACGCGAACACAAGCACGGGCGTGCCCCACTGGCCGTCGTCCGATGCGAAAGAGCAACAAATGCGTCTGTTTTCGGTATAAACATGTCTTTTTCGGGCCATAAGACATGATCTTTCCATACGGCAACTTGTTGCCTATATAATTCGAACCCTGCGCAGATGAAATGACATACGAAATAATTGAAATACATTAGATTAAAAACCGGTCATTGCATTTCATATTGATCTACTTTTGTTCAAAAGCTTAAAAGTCAAAAACATTTTGTTGTTCATTTGTGTTTCGGGTTTGCAAGTCTTTATAAACTCAAAATTGAAATATTTATTGTATCTTAGAGACGAACGCCGAACCGTTAGCACTTTGTATACGGGGCATTTTTTGTCTTGCGGAGATCAATCAAATTCAGCCCGACTCAATCCAAACACTAAGTCATTTCCCTTAAAAGCATAAACCTTTCCATATTTTTACCCAACAATCGCTGATTTAAAAATACATTTATGTTCAAGACGATAGCTTCAATATCATTCACACCGATGGTTGCTGCTCCCGCTCACGGCAAAAAACCGCCATCTCCCGTCCGATTTCAAACACCGCAAATGAAGATCTTGTTCTAACTTACCACCTTGCGGTTTGTCTCATTTTCCTCGATGAGGACCCTTTACCATTGGCGATGAAGAAATCGACAACAACCGGAGAATCGATGTGGATGCTTGGCATAACAATAATATTCTATTTGCAACTATATTTTGAACGGGCTGAGACGACACCTCTATAACATCTATAGCATGTTCAAAACATCCAAAGAGTTGTGGGACTCTTTGGAGAAGAAGACAAAATGGAAGATGCTGACACAAAGAAATTTATTGTCGACAAATTTCTCGAGTACAAGATGGTTGATCATTGAGACGATGATCAACCAAGTTCAAGAGATTCAAATCATACTTCACGACTTAGTGTCGAAGGGATGATTTTGAACGGTCTTTCCAAACGGCTTTGCGCCCGTTGTGGAAGGATTTTAAGAATTACCTCAAGCACAAGTGCAAAGAGATGGAGCTTGGGGATCTAATTGTTCGTCTTCGGATTGAGGAAGACAACCAAAAATCAGAAGTGAAATCCAGTAAGTCTGGAATGGAGGCTAAGGCAATCTTGCTGAATCAAGTACTAGCAAAAACACAAGCACTCCTGGAAAAGATAAGGGAAATGCCAAAAGTTCAAGGGGAATTGCTACAACTGTGGCAAACTGAACCACATGGCCAAGGATTGCCGACACCCAAAAAAGGACAATCAAAGTGGCAACCAACAAGCCAATGTGATGGAGGACAAGTCGCTTCCAATCGACATGTCAGAGCTCGATCTCACCGCCGTTGTGTTTGAAGCCAATATGGTGGATAACCCAAAGGAGTGGTGGATAGATACCGGGGCTACTCGTCACATCTGTGCCAACAAGGAGATGTTCTCCTCCTACACTCTGATAAATGGAGGAAGCTTTTCATGGGAAACTCTTCCACTTCCAACATCGTGGGACTTGGCAAGGTTGTGCTCAAGATGATTTCCGGAAAAGTGCTTACGCTTGTAGATGTGCTGCATATCCCTGGACATCCACAAGAATTTGGTTTCCTGGTCCTTTGCTTAGTAAAGCCGGGTTTAGACTAGTGTTTGAGTCCGACAAGTTTGTAATGACCAAGAATGGTCGCTTTGTAAGGGCTACCTTGATAAGGGGTTTTTAAGATGTCCTGAATATCCGTTTTCCGCAAGAGGCGAAGAATAAAAACGTTATCTATTTACTTGTTGGATTGTTCTAATTTATGGCATGATAGATTAGGACATGTAAACTTCAACACAATTAAAAAGGTTAGTGAATCCGGAATTAATATCTACGTTTAAAATCGATTCACAAGACAAATGCGAAATTTGTGTTGAAGGAAATTGGCCAAAGCACCGCTTTCATTCGCTAACGAGAAGTACCAAACCACTCGAGTTAATTCATACAAATGTGTGTGATTTAAAACTTGTGCAAACTCGAGGGAAAAAGTACTTCATAACGTTTATAGACGATTGCACAAGATATTGCTATGTGTATCTATTGAAAAGCAAAGATGAAGCTTTAGTAGCTTTTAAAACTTATAAGAATGAAGTTGAGAATCAGCTTAATTTGAAACTTAAGATGATTCGAATTGATAGAGGCGGAGAGTATGTTGCTCCGTTTGAAGAATTTGCTCGAAGCGGGTATAATTCATCAAACGACGCTCCTACTACTACTCAATCAAATGGAGTTGCGAACGCAAAATCGTACTCTAAGGAGATGATGAATGCGATGTTGATAAGTTCTGGCTTACCCCAAACCTTGTGGGGGGAAGCCACACTTTCTGCAAACTATATTCTTAATAAAGTCCCACACAAAGGTAAAAACAAAACTCCATATGAATTATGGAAGGGACGTAAACCGTCATATAAATACCTCAAAGTGTGGGTTGTTTGGCTAAAGTCGAAGTACCTAACCTTTAACAAGTTAGATCGGTCCGAAGACGATCGATTGTACTTTCATTGGATATGCTAATAATACTAGTGCATATCGCTTTTTAGTGCACAATTCAGCTATTCCCGGTATAAATGAAGGTATGATCATTGAATCAAGGAATGCTGTATTCTTTGAGAATATCTTTCTGAACAAAGAAAGGAAAGAAGAAAGTTCGAATAAATGAACTTATGAAACTGCAAGGTTACCTCAAAGTGATGATGAAGAGGAACTAAGACGCAGTAAAAGAACAAAAGTAGTTAAGTCTTTTGGTCCTGATTTTCTAACTTATATGTTAAAAAACGAACCTAGATCTATTCAAGAAGCATTGTCTAGTCTAGAAGCTCCTCTCTGGAAAGAAGCTATCAATAATGAGATAGATTCCATCATGCAAAATTACACTTGGGAGTTAGTTGATCTCCCACCGGGTTGCAAACCTTTGGGATGCAAGTGGATCCTTAAAAGGAAGTATAAAGCAGATGGATCTATACATAAGTACAAAACCCATTTGGTAGCTAAAGGATTTAGAAAAAGGGAGGGATATGACTTTTTCGATACATATTCTCCTCCTCACGAGGATTACGTCCATTCGTGTTCTCATTGCTATTGCAGCCTTGCATAACCTCGAGATACATCAAACGGACGTTAAGACTACCTTCTTAAATGGGTGAACTTGAAGATGAGATCTATATGGAACAACCCAAGAGGGCACGTTGCACCGGTCAAGAGCTTAAGTCACTTTATGGACTAAAACAAGCACCTATGCAATGGCATGAAAAGTTTGACTCGACTATGAAGTCAAACGGTTTCAAGATCAACGAATGTGACAAGTGTGTCTACATTAAAGATACTACAAATGATTACGTCATAGTATGCATTTATGTAGATGATATGTTGATTATGGGTAGTAGTCATGATTTAATCATGAATACTAAGAACATGTTAAAGAAGAACTTTGACATGAATGATATGTGAGTATCTGATGTTATTTTAGGGATTAAAATCTCTAGAAGTTCAGATGAAATTGTCTTGTCACAATCTCATTATGTCGAAAGCATACTTAGAAAGTTTAAAGCTTTTGATAGTCCTCCGGCTAAGACACTTGTATATCTAAGTCTACACTTGGCCAAGAATAGAGGTGAACCGGTTCTCACCGGAATATGCAAGGGTAATTGGCAATCGATGTACTTAATGAATTGTACACATCCCATACATTGCATATTCAGTGAGTAAGCTAAGTAGGTTCGTAACCCAGTATGGATCAATGTGGAAAGTCGTGACAAGATACTTAGATATTTAAAGTATATCATTAACTATGGAATATTTTATACGAGATATCCAACAAGATTAGAATGATATTGTAATGCCAATCGATATCGCACACAAAAGACTCCAAGTCCACAAGTGGATATGTTTTCACAATAGGTGGAGGAGCGGTTTCATGGAAGTCTTCTAAGGGGACATACATAGCTCGATCCACTGGAGAATCGAGAGTTCATTGCTTTAGACAAGGTTTGGAGAAGAAGCATAATGGCTTAGAAACTTCTTAGAGGATATTCATTGTTGGAATAAGTCAATCCTCACTGTTATGATACATTGTGTAGTCTGGTATATACGTCAAGACATAATACCATTAGAGAGTTGATTTCGAATGGGGTTATTTCTATTGACTACGTGAAGTCAATGGAAAACCTTGCGGATCCACTTACAAAAGGAATAAATCGAGATCAATTGTATAAACCGGATAAGGGGAATGGGTTTAAAATCCACAAACTAACGAATGTTCATAGTGGGTAACTGAACCTTGTGAATCGGAGATCCCAAAACCTTAGTTGAACGGGATAACTAAGTTATGAATGTCCAAAATTGAACACTTGGAAAATGTGTTAGCTCATTCTCGAAACATTCAAGTGAATGAAAACTGTTGAATATAGTGAGGTTAAGTTTAAGACTTTTAATGATTCCTATACCGAAAGGTGCAAAAGATGGCGGGATACTATTCAATAGGAGATCACTTATATAAGTGAGAAGTAATGGTCGCTTCAAAGAAACACTTATGAATCTAGATATGGTCCGGTGCCAAATGGACACAACATGAGAACAACAAGTGTTAGAATTGTTATTGTGTAACTCATTGTGCCGATTTACACAAGCTAATGAGTAATTCCAAGACATCACGTCCAGCTAGCGGCCAAGACATCCAATAGTATTTTACTAAGAAAGTTGAAAGCCACAAGCTCCTATCTGATGCAATAACAATTCACAAGACTTTCAAGCTTAATCGCATACACTCATGCATTAATATCATTCATGTGGGGATTGTTGGAATTTGGTTGTAATGTGTTGACCGATTTTGACCAAATAATAAAGTGGTTTCCATTAGTAAAAAATGGAATTAAATTATTTGTAAAATTTACTAAGAGAAAGTAGATGAGAATAGCATTTGGAATTTCTCAAAACCAATTTAGGAATGAGAAATTAATGCTAGAAGTTAACCACTTAATACTAGAAAATGGTATTAAATGGAAAATGTGGGGAAGAATGCTCCATCCCACATAGAAAAATGAGATAAAGTTTGCTCACTTGATATATCCTGGTTGAACATGGGTTTGGGCCTCGGGTCACCCAAGTTTTTAAAGGAGTGAGGACCTACATGCTTGTGAGTTTGGTTCAAAGCACACACGTCTTGTGCTGCCGCGCGCCAGCCGGCCGACTCGGCCCGGCCTGGTCCGGTCGTGGGCCGGGCTTCAAGGCCCTTTATTCTTTTTGGACCAAAATATTTAAAATAAATAAATAATTAATTTTTTAATTAATTAATTAAATTTTCCAACGGAAAAGTGTTCGTGATCCAGAAACGCAGGTGATCGACGGACACATGTGTCGCCTTGTGTCAAGATGGACTTGTTCGCATCCGAAACGCACGCGACGACGACCCGTACATTAAGTCAAGACTTTTGTTATTTTCAGTTCGCATCACGCCGCGCACATCGGGCCGTCGCCTGGTCGTCTTTGTCGATCACGAAAGAGTGAGACAGTCTTTAAGTACCGTCGTATAACCATGTCTTTTCGAGCTAAAAGACACGATCTTTTTCCATACGGGCACCTTGTTTACATATATAATTCGAACCTGAGATGAAATGACATACGAAATAATCGAAATACATCGATTAAAAACCGGCCAGGCATTTTCTTCATTGATCTACCTTCCGCTTAAAAGCTTGAAAGTCGAAAATATTTTGTTGTTCAAGTTTTTGGGTTTGCAAGGCTTTGAACTCGAAATCGAAATAGTTGTTATATCTTAGAGACGAACGCCTAACTATTAGCACTTTGTATACGTGGCGTTTGTCGTCTTAAGGAGACTAAATCGAATTCAGCCTCGACTCAATCCAAACACTAAGTCATTCCCTTAAACAGAAACCTTTCCATATTTTTTTATCCAACAATAAGCTCTAAAAATATTGTATAAAGGAGCTAATAAATTAAAGACTTTTAAATAAGCTCAATCAAACACTCTCTGGTATCACAACAACTTATCACATACATTTTAAACGCCTTCTAAATACAAAAAAAAATATCATAAGTGAAATGATATAAAGAAAGCAAATATCTTCTACCACAATATTTTTCCGCTTTATTCCAACCTTAGATGACGTGTGAGACTCAAAAACTTTAATTAATGGATTTCGTATATAAATGCACAAGCTTCTTTATACATGCATATACAATGGGACGAATCCCCGTCAACAATATGTAAAATAAGTGACATTCCAATATTTTTCATCTTAATTTTTTACTTGTGTTAATCTTCATTAATTAGAATACCTTTTCATGACCATGCATCTTTTGTGACTCAATTCCAAGTAATCGACCTAAGTGATTTATATAGAATGCGTAATTTATTCTTGTTAGATGAGTATACTTAGAGGTGATGAGAGATATGCGCAGTTAGAAGATGGATGCGATGATTACACATACCTGCCACCACCAAATAATTAAGGGATAATTAAAAAAAAAAAAGAGTGCGTAGATTTTTTATCCATTCATTTCAAACCAAAATATTTTTAACCATCTTTTTGAAACACATGTTTTTAGTTATTTTGACACGAAATTTCAAAATCGTCCCTTAAGCCAATTTACACCATTTTGAATCACACACACATCCTCATAACTCAAACCAAAACTTGGGCACAAAATCCTATTCCAAATGACTTGCAAAACTAGATTCTACGGCGATTGTATCTCTCACTTTATTCAATTCCTATAATTTCATAATTCTTGTTGATTTAGTTGGTTTATAGTTGTTTTGGTTATGATTTGTTGTTAGATTTGTAGAATTTTTAAGGTTTAGATAATTTAGGTTTGTGTTGAAAAGCTTCATGCTTTGTTAATGGTGTTTGGGGTGAATGAAGATGGCGCGTTTTTTCAATTATATAATTCGATATCAATTACATAACTCGATATCGAGATATAGTAAGAATCGATATCGAGTCAAATCGACCCAATAAAAGATTAAAAAGAAAATATATGTTGAGTTAACTCGATATCCAGCTATGTAGCAATATCGAGTAATATAATTAAATGTCAAGTTATGTAACTCGATGTCGGTTACATGATATCCATGCCGATATATTTGGAGTCTACTCTCACAACCCAAATTATTCTGCTTTTCTTCAAAAACTTTGAATTCACATAATTTTTTTCGTTTTTCAAATCCATTTTGCATGTATAATATATCAAATTAATCATCTTTTCGATGTCTACAATTTAACACCAATACTATATATACAAATATGAAAATTAGAGATTCAATTTTTAAAAAGTTTGAAAGAGAGAGTAAGAGAATATATGTATAGAGAGAAAAATAGACCAAATATCAAAAAAAAATGTTGAAGAATATGAATGTCTTTTGTTATGCCAAAATGACTAAAAAAATATTTGTTTACAAAAGATGACTAGTTTTTATTTTTCATTATAGAAGTGGTTATTTTTGGCCCATTACACTAAAAAAATCCACGAGGTTTGGGCTAATTATAGAAAAAACAGAGATGTTTCAAAACTATAAAAAAATCCCTCAAGTTTGATTCTCACTTAATTTCGAGTGAGCAAATCGTAATATTTCTATAAATATCGTGGATTTTGAATTTTTTGCTTAAGTAAAGGAAATATATATAAGACATAATCAAACCTCAAGGTGTTTTTGTATTTTTCAAAAGCCTTCGAGGTTTTTATAATTAGCCCAAACGTCAAGTTTTTTTTTTTTTTTTTTTGTAATTATCCCAATAATTAATTGAGTTTGGACTGTTTGGTTAAACTGAAGTTGGTTATATCATTTAATCTAACTCAAAGTGCAACATATTGAACTAATGAAATTAAACTTATGAATTTATGGATGATCATACTCGCACAAACACATTAATATGCTTTTTTTCAATTTTAAAATAAAATAAAATAAAATAACTTAAATTAGTAACAAAATCTTAATTTGGAGGGTGAGTCGCATTAATATGCTTTAAATGGTACATTTATCATTTCTAAAGAAATTCTCAAAAAACGCACATTTGGATCATCTCGGTGTTGAAGGAAGTATTTATATATTCGGGTTTGAAAGAATGTAGTGATATTACTATAGAAGGAAGTCCCTGACTACTACAACTTTGACTTGGTGAAGAAGCACATCAATTTCTTCACGGTCAAGACTTTAAATACTAATATTAAAAAATAAATGAATATTTATTTAATTGTTAGAGGTGACTTTCTAGTATGACGAAAGTTTATGTAAAGTTAGCAACTTAGTTAAGCATAAAATAAGATTGCATTTGGATCGATGGGTTTGTAATCAATAATTTCAAAAAAATAACAACACATTTAGTAATTTTATTTGGATAATCTCAATTCCCCTAACATATAATGGTTTCCAAGTTATTGAATCTCATTTTTAAATTATTTTCGGATTTCTTGTAGTAAATTTGAAACCATCCCACTCCAAACTCAACGTTGTAGAGTTATTTTTAGTTGAGCTTTGTTTAAAACAAATTTAAACGTCTAAATACAATTCTTTTTTAATATATATTGAAAATTCCAATGTGAAATATTTTAAATAATAATATTGAAAAGGAGTATATATGGCAGTATAGAACAAATATTATTCCTTATGATTATCAACACATCATGTCGATCTCATTCAAATCATGAAAATATTCAATCACAAGAAGTTGTACCAAGTGGGCATAACAACTACGTACCACATGCATATGGAAAATGACAAGGCCCCAAATGGTTGATAAATCACTTCATTCGACTAATTTGGCAAACCCAGAGACCTCCTTTTTTGGTGTTAATGTCACAATGAAAATGCCTTCCACCAAAAATGAAAAGATAACCATTTGAGCAATTTTGATGTGGCCAAATTATGCATTTAATTAAGCACTTGGAGGAGACCATATCTTCAACTTGAAAAAGTAGTACATGGAACCCCATGTATCCATATATATTTCTTTGTGTTATAAATTGGTCCACATTAAGGAACAATTAAATGGGACAATCACTAGCCCTCTTGAGATTTTGTCCTAGTCACACTTAGATTATTCCCAACTTTGCCCCTAAATGCCTTGTTCCTTTTGTTTGACCATTTTCTTTTTCCCAAATAAATATCACCCGTCAAACAATTATTGACCTAATCCAATTCTTTTTTCGGGGTATGCTTGTTGATCAAGATCATATATTCTATTTTTTTATTCTACTATATTTGGATTTAATAATATGTGTGGCAATGAGTTATGGGGTCATTAATATTATACACATAGTATTTGTCAAATATTATGAAACATCTGAAGTGAAATAAAATTTTGAAACATGAAACTCGCCACACCTATTCTCATCAAAATAGTGGAGGGTTTACGTGTATTTACATCAAACTTTAGAAAGGTCAACATAATTAATTTATTAACTCTTGTGATTATCTCAAGCACCTTAGAGCCCTAATGTATAGAGTCGACACGCGTGTTGCTTTCATTCGCCCAAGGCACATTAGCAACTTTAGTAGATGCAAATTTCCTTTTAACTATTAGATATATTGAGCAACTAGTGTAAACATTCTAATTAATCTATGACGGACTTGAGAAGCATGTTTCTATTTGATGTTGCCTCAAAAATCTAGACCACTCAAAAAGTCAAAAGAATTGAGTTGTTGATCAAACTTTGTTCTCCGAGTGACCCGAGACTCTTCGAATGGGAACTAGCCGCAATACACCTGTAGGAAAAAGTTCCGCAGCACGAGAATGTAATTCACACTAATTATTCAACTTACTTTTAAAATGGGATGAATGATCTTTTTCATACATATTGATGGGCCACATGATTCCAGTTCCTAAGATGGACCGTGAGAACCATATATGTGGCCCAATAATTAATAATATCGCTAATTAATAAATGCATTAAATAAATAAAAGCGATAATTATGAAAGGATGACTTTTATCCCACAACACTATTATTACTCAAATTCATACAAGCAACTAGAATACACATCCTAATATGACTAATTGAGAAGCTTTCAGCACTAACCAAGTATGAGCATAAATATAAAGATATATTTTAAAAAAAACTCGATGTTTGGGTATTTACAAAAATCCTCAACGAATTTCAAAATTACAAAATCTCCTTAGTGAGATTTGATTCCGTTTTAAATATAAGAAAGTAATTGTAATATTTCCCATATATACGTAAGGGGGAGAGTTTGAAATATTTTTTTCGCTTTCATGCAGGAATAAGTAAAATATAAGACTAAATCTAATTCAAAGGAGTTTTGGAACTACCCTAAACCTTTAGGGCTTTTATTGTAACTGTCCCAAAAATATAAGATACGATTTTTTTTATATGTTTCTTAAATTAATATTAATCCAGTACTCCTATCTATATGATACTTCATTTAATATTGAATTTACAATGAGAATCATTATACAAATAACATTCACTTAAAGTATTGAAACATCAACAAAGAAAGAACGTAATACCAGTTCGACTTGTGTCTTAAATTTTTTATTTATTAAAATATAGGTGCTTTTTAATTTTTCAAGTAGTTGGACGAGTACACATCTTAATACACACGCTTCAGAAGCGTCTTTTTCATTCATTAAACGTGCCCCCACCATAGTACGATTACCGAACCTAAGATAGGATTTTTTTCCATTTGAAATGACATGAAATTAGACTCTGATAGATATGAGTAGAAGGGCTTAAGAGTTAGTTATATTGATGGTAACAATGAAGCAAAATCCAGTCTGTCATTGTTATTGCCCCCACTGTCCACACTTTAAATCCTCATGGCCTCTTTATTCCCAATAACTGACCACATGACAAAAAAAATTGGTCATTTATGACAATCAAAGAAGATAGATATATAGAGTGCCTAAACGAATCAGATAGTAGTACAAGCGACAAGATTTTTACGCCTGTATCAAGCTTCAAGGCCCCGATTTCCACCACTCCCTCCTCTTAAGATATATATATATATATATGGGATAATTACAAAAATCCCATAAGGTTCACAATGCAAAAAAAACTCGCAGTTTTTGGAATTAAAAAAACTCGAGATGGATTTCGTATTACATAGCAATACGTAACTAATCA